>JAODXR010000017.1:12790014-12803015 GCA_028877395.1 Cathorops festae
CTGTACATTTAAAGATAAGTGCTGTTTTGAATCTCGCTATAGAAATATGTGGTTGCTAAATAAACTGTGGGTTTTTTTTCATATGAGCAAAGGTTATAAATATTATGTAATGGTTTAAATTCATTCGTGAAAATAATTTACAGTGTGTTAATTATTACAAAAGGACATTTTTAAACGACTGTAGTTCACTTGCAGCTGAATTACAATCAAAGCACTAGATAGATAGATAGATAGATAGATAGATCCGATCAAAATTTTATTTCGATGATTTAAAATCGAATTTGTGTAAAATGAATATTAATCCTGTTGACAAAAAGTACAAACCCTGTAACTGTGGTTTATTTCGTTGTAAATGATGCCGTATAACTTTCCCGAACAGTGCAGTGATTGGTTTTGTGTCACTGTGTGAACAGTTTCAGAGTTTATTTCGTTCCATTTCTATTCTAAATATTGAGTTTGTGTTCTGTATTTAGAGTTGGACTCTGGAGAGTGTAATGCTGTAACGCGGTTTGGATCACACGATGGAGAACTCCGGCACCTGACTGACTGAGTGGCGGTTTGCTGAGCGGAAGTCACTCCTCACTCCTCACCGCGACACCTTCCCGCAGGTAGGAAGCGGCTCTTCACGCGCGTCTCTCCCGACAAAACTCACGCGCTTCGTCTGCTGCCGCTTTTCATCTTCTCGCTGACTCAGTGGAGGAGGGGGGAGGGGGGGACAGGGAGACTGTAAGCAGGCGCGTGGAGACGGTTGTTAGGGAGAAGTGAAGAAACAGAGGCATCCTCTTCAGAGCGCCTTTTTAAAGAGCGGATAAGAGTGAAAGCCTTTGAAGCCTCCGGAGGAACTGAATCTGATCACAATCAAGTAAATAAAGGAAGGAGGCCCGAGGACAGCCGCTGCTCTTCTAACAACATCCTGTACATCCATCATCATCATCATCATCGTCATCATCATCAGTCAGGCTTGATGGTCACTTCAGTGCATGTTTTAAAGCAGCTCGTCTGATCTGCACCTCAGAGTCCTCGCTAATTTGGGTGCATTGAATGGCAACAGCTTAATTCAGAGCTCGTCTTTTGGGGCGTGTGTTAATGAGGATGCGCGGGCGAGACAATAACGCGTCTGCCGCTCAGGTGGGAGCTGCACCAATGCCGTTAGGCTCCGGTGAGCCCGTTAGGCTTGATGAGACTCATCTATAATGTGTGAGTGAGAAGCAGGTTGATTCCCCTCCCTCAGTCAATAAATCGCCACAGATTTTCTCTCTCTCTCTCTCTCTCTCTCTCTCTCTCTCTCTCTCTCTCTCACACACACACAGTAATCGACTAGACTAGGACTTATTATGGCCTATCACATCATCTGTTATTCTAGCGCAACATCACAGGGCGGATAGAGAAGGCCGGGTCCTGGAAGGGTTTTAGAGCGCCCTAATCTGGTTTCATTTGAAAGGGCCTCTTGTTGTTTGGAAAGGATCAGGTTTTTATCGTGTCCTCAGCCTGGGTCGCCCGCTTGGCACCCAACATGGCAATTCCATCCTCACTGTAAAATGACAGCTTGTAATGCTCCGGTTACTCTGCGACCTCAAGTCCTTTTAGAGCTCAGACTGCTTGTGCTCGACCTTAAAAGGTATAGATGGCCAACAAAAGCGCGAATGGACTTTTACAGTCGCCATGAAGAAAATGTAGACTCGAACCCGAGATCAGGCCCGCGGTCGCTGAGCTTTGGTTTATCTGATACCCAATAACCGGAGCACCTACTGGAGATCCCCGCAGAGCTGCTGTCTGTCCGCGGGCCCAGACTAACCGGCGCTCCGCGCGCACACCCACGACTACTACTACTATTATTATTATTATTATTATTATTGAACATTTGGAACATTTATAAATATCACTACTATCAATACAACAATCAAAATTATTTTGCATTTTATAAATAAAATTAATTTGACTTGAAAACTTCCATTAACTGGACCTTAAGTTCATTAAAAATACACCAGGTGCAGTGAGACAGGGCAAAGACACGGACTAGGAAAACTAGTGAGGTTCAAAATATTTCTCTCTCTCTCTCTCTCTCTCTCTCTCTCTCTCTCTCTCACACACACACACACGTTTTTATATACTACTGGGGACCAAATGTCCCCACAAGGATAGTAGAATCTGACAATTTCCACCTTGTGGGGACATTCGGATGTCCTTATAAGGAAATTGCTGTTGTGTTGTTGGTTTGTTTGTTTTTTAAAACAAAAATTGAAAAAAAAAAAAAATCAATCAAGAGCCAAAAAGTTTCCCTTTCATGACTGAGGTGAAGGTTAGGATGAGGTTTAAGTGCAGGTACAGCATTAATTAACTGCAAAAATAATTATATCAAAGGAAGGTTCTCTCTCTCACTCACACACACACACACACACACACACACAAATACTGACATTTACAAGAAGCATTTTTCTCGACAGTGCTGCTGTCTTTGTTTGTGAAAATTGCCTGCCAGAGTGAGTGAGTGAGTGAGGCAGTGAGACAGTGAGTGAGTGAGTGAGAGAGAGAGAGAGAGAGACAGTGAGTGAGTGAGTGAGTGAGTGAGACAGTGAGTGAGTGAGTGAGTGAGTGAGACAGTGAGTGAGTGAGTGAGTGAGTGAGTGAGACAGTGAGTGAGTGAGTGAGACAGTGAGTGAGTGAGTGAGGGAGGGAATGAGTTTGGAGTAAAGGAGAAAAGTTGTGGTCATTAGTAAATGAGTGCCCTCACCTTGTTTTCCAGAGTCATAATATTTCCTGCTCTGCTGTAATATCATCAGTGCTGGGCTGTGTGAGGGCCCCTGACTCTGCTGGGTCCCCCGAGCTGCTGGCTGTGTTTTGTGCAGCCTGAGCGTGGCTGTGAGCCGCTCTCAGCTCAGAGCCTCAGTGATGGGGATTGGCGCTCCCAGCCGGATTCCTGACATTAATCGCTGACCCGCACTATAATTGTGTGTGTTATGAAGACTCATATTGTTGAATATCTCAGTCCGTTCATCAACGTCAAACTAAACGGCTAAACCGGTTTGTTTTTACGACGCATCCTCACAGGTATTTATTTATTCGTAGTGCAGGTAATGAAAAAACCCAGCTCGCTGCTATGGGCGATTGCAGTCGCGTCTGGTCTATATTTCATCTCTGAACACCTCCAAGGCTATAATGTTAATAACGGCCTCACGGAACAATCTCTCCCCGTCTCCTGCACTTTCCCCCCCATTCTAATCTCCCATCATATCTTCACATTACCTCGACGGCAAGAAGTTTTCTTTGCGCTCCAGATTTCTCCCCCAAATGTATTTGATTTCAGCGCCAGGCTTTTACTGTGCGCTGTTCTTCACTGTGCGCTGCTCTTCACTGTGCGCTCTTTACGAGCTGCGCTATCAGGCGGCAGGTAATTGAAAGGGCGGCATGGGCCGGAGGAGCGCAGCCTAAAAGCTGCCATTAAAGCCACATAAAACCACTCGGTGTGCCAGCAGCTGCTGTCCAGTACTGGCATCTCTCTCTCTCTCTCACTCACACACACACACACACACACACACACACACACACACACACACACACACTATAAGGTCGTTATGACACATTAAAGAACAGGCTTGTGCTGACCATGTACTATATGCAATTACCAATATCCATTCATCAAAATGAGTGTGAGACAAGGGCAACGATAGATAGATAGATAGATAGATAGATAGATAGATAGATAGATAGATATTTTTCTTTTTAAGAAATCCACTGCTTCAGGCAGAAGTCCTTCATTTGCTGTTGTGAGTAAAGTGATTCTCTACATAACTCGAAGAAAAGTGAGTAAAAGAGTGGGGCGCGCGCACGCACGCACGCACACACACACACACACACACACACACACACACACGGAGAGAGTTTTAGATTTTCTTTTATTTCAGACACAATATAACATTGATTGTTGCAGTTTGTTGACCCGTGAAATGTAAGGGTTAGATTCCCTTCAGAAGGGAGCATATAATTATGCAAATAGAGATGGGAGAGATCTGCTGAAGTGCTCAGGAGCTCAGAACAGACCATTCCAGCTTCACCAAGAGCTCGGCAACTTTGGGGAAAAACACAAGTTCCTGGCGTGACCAGAGTGCCCACAGTGGAACGCGCCCATGCGCCAGTCAGACTGGGCGAGGATCTCAGTGCGTAATGACGCACACTCCAAAAAACAAACCCGTTTCTCTATCTTTAGGCTACAGCTTGTACAATTTTTTTAAGTTCACTTAGGATCAGATATTTCTCTTCTCCTTATGCATGGAGCTGATTACTAACTTAGGTGGTTTAAAGTGAACCCTGAGTGATCAGTACACGCGTTGCGCAGAGGCAGGATCATCATCAGGCTGCTGGCTGAAAGAAACCTTGGTGGGTGGGGGATGAAGTTTGACTTGAAATCCTAAACCATACGAATTAATTCTCATTTTGCACACACTGGGAAAAAATATAAATATATAAAGCACCTCGAACCACTGGCTGGAGTTTCAGGGGACCCTGCAGGCTGCTGGGCGTCTCCAGCGGCCTGGATGTTATTGGAGGAAACTTGTTGACTTGAGGCTTCATCTGATATGCGGCAGCATTTTGACTGACACTTCTTTTGCTTAACATTGGCCTCATTGTGGAGACGCGGCTCCTCTTTCGCGATCGAGTTGCGCAGCTGCCGTTAAGGCGAGATGAGGCGCTGTGCTGTAGCCGCTCACACTCGGCCTCTCTGGGAAACCGGCGAGCCACCGGAGCTTCTTATCGAGCTCTGCAGATCTTTATCCCCCTTCCCCCGAAGAGCTGAACTCTAACCCGGAGACTACTTGGGCTGAAAGTAAAGCCTTGACGATAAGAAGAAAGGCTGCGCTGGTGCGCCTTCAGGGTGTTGGGTCTGTGCGCTCCGACTGGGCTTCGGGTCCCAGCCCACATCCAGCCGCGCTAATGAGCGGCCCTGAACACCGCCACAGCGCTCCTGTCCGAGTGATTAACACTACAGGCCATGTCCCTCACTGAGACTGCACTCCACTCTCTCTCTCTCTCTCTCACACACACACACACACTGAGCAGCACGGCTTTGTTTCCACGCAAGAAGGTTAGAGGATCAATTTCTAAACCTGAGCGCAAAACCTTCACTTGTTTGGATTGTTCAGTTCCTCCACCACAATCTGATTTCCAGCTCCAGGATCAAACCATTTAACACAACAAACACGAGCTCCAATCACACTGCCCTCTTAAAAAGCGTTTATTTTGCAAAGGCAAGTTGTTGCAGAGATTAAAAATGAAAAGAACTTGGCAAAAAAAAAAGTGACTCCAGTCTCTATGATGAACAAATAAGGGGAAGGCGGAAATGACGTTTATACATTACACACGTCGAAGCTGGACAACGATTTGGAAACTACTTCGATTCATTGCGATATAAAACAAAAAGAAAAGGCAGAAAAAAATTACAAGATGAATGAAAAACATTTTTTTTGCAATAAATCCATTGAAAGAAAACAGCATTTAACAAAATGAAAAAAATCACTCTTGGCAAAGATTAATGACTTCCAGATGAAACAGTTTGATTTTGGTTTAAGGTTGCCTATAATCAGCTGATGGCTTAGTTGAATGTATTAAGAAAAAAATGTCTGGTTTATTTTAAGGCAGCAGTATTCATATCCCACAGCTTTTCCTTTCCAATTTAGCTGCAATACACAACCACTTGCAATTTTAATACCATCCAATAAAACCCTAAAAGCAGTCGAGGTTTTAAAACGTCTATCTCAGTATATCCCCGCATCACACTTTGATTTCGGCTAAAAGTTGGTCATTTGAACAAATTTGTTAAAATATGTAAATTGTGCTTACAAATACTCCAATAGTCCAACTTGAAAGATAAAAACGTGGCAAAGTTTTAGTTAAAGCAGGGTGACATGCTGTCATGTCTGAGCGACAGCTTAAGCCTTGACTAATACCACATTGTTCTGTTTGTCTTTTGTTTATGCTAAGAAAGTGACATTATGTGCTTGAGCAGAAGCAGTGGATGTCAGTGTGATGCTAAATTGTGAGACTTACCAGGCATGTATGAAAAAAACAAAAACAAAACAAAAACACCGCACGTCACTTTCAAAAGACAAACATTTAAATGAACTGCTTTTATGATTTAGAAATTCTTAACCCTCCTTTTGCTCACGCATGGGAAAGGTCAGATATACAAAACTTCCAAAATGGCTTAAAAGAAGAGACGGCTAAAAAAAAAAAAAAAAAAAATCATTCTTATGTCATTTTAAGTCATTTTTGATTAAATACTATACTTATATTTCATCTTGATGTAAATATGAATGTAAAGAATATATGAATGGTTAGGAAGTTATGCAAATTATTACCTGGTATTCAAGATTTGCTTCTTTCAGAGGAAGATGGTGAGGAAAAAAAACCTGTCTAATGTGTACATTCAAAAGCAAATATCTACAAAATGCAAGTTCTTTTAGTGCTGTAATGCTGATGCACACAAATCCAGAGTGGAAAGGATGACATTTCTTAGACAAGCCAGCACCCCGTCAGTGTAAAACTGGATAAAACTGAATGGGGGAAAAAAAAAACAAAATAAACCAACAGCTGTTCAGGGCTAAATGACCTGTGGATTAAACCTGTGTGTGCGTGCGTGTATGTGTGTATGTATTAGGTGAGGTTCGAGCAATGTCAGGACACTTCGAGGTACTGTGCAATGTCACCTGACAGCCTTAATAAGGCCACCAAACCCACACAGTAGCTCAGGGGAGGCACAAGCAGTATATATTGCTTTGATAGTTGTGTAATGCAAAACGCTATTCTGATGTACACACGCTGCGCCCGAATAAGACATCAGACAGGACTATCCTTTAAAAGCATTAAAAGCAAAATATTCAATAGGGAGCGGTCTGACGCTATTTCAGAGTTTTCTATAAATCCTCGTGTTTGGCGTGTTTTTGTGTAGTCAATGTGGCAGAGCCATCTTCCTCTTCCTGCTTCTGCTCCTCCTGCAGCTCCTTCCTCTGCTCTTCATTTTGCTTCTCCTCCTGCTCCTCCATATTGCCCTCGTCCCGATCCTCCTCCATTTCGTTGAAGAATTGGAAGATGGACTTGAAGCTGTTCCATGAGGTCAGCTCATGCCTCTCAGTGCCTGTAAACACACACACACACACACACACACACACACACACACACACACACACACACACACACACAGGTTAGAGTGAACAAGGCACTGTTTATGTAATAATATTAACGGTATGGTACAGAAGTCTTAGCCCACTTGTGATCGTCACCAAAAGCTGAAAAGCAAACATGTTTAGAAAAAAGCCAAGACTTGGTGTTCTTTAAAGATTCTTCTAAAATCCCTTTGAATGCACACGTCCCATCCAACTTCTGCTTCAAGTCAGAATCATAACAGCAGCGTGTTGGAGTTATTATTTTTGCAAAGGTAGAGCAGGATTAATCAAAAACTGCTCATCATTCCATTGATTTTCACCAGATCCTCTAATATCACTGGTGATCTGCTCCTAAAAGGATCACGTGCCACACAGAAATCTATAGACATGCAGTCTTTTACACATCTTGTGACATTTTAGTGTATTTGTGGAGCAAAAAGCTCACATTTTATACACAATGCTACCGAAAATGTTCTGCCTCTGGCTGAACTTTTTGTTTTTTGGATTGTGTCTTGGCTGCAATTAACCTGCAATATTATTTCTTTAATACATCTCAAGTCAAAACATGAGTTCTGAGACCAGATGAATTTACCAGATGCAAAGCAACCATTTGAATAAAATGTCCATCCTTGGCATTTCATTTTGTTCTGAATTCCTTCAAATTATGTTTACAGTTGCCTTTGGTGGCTCTAATCTTGTGAACAATTAGTACAAATTCAAAGGAGTCCAGCAGGGTTTCATTTGATTTTAAAAAGCTACAAATGCTAACCCCACCGTTTCCTCATCCTTGGTAACCTTTCATTTGGCATTTTGCAAAAAGAAAAGGAAAAAAATATGTTTGGTAGGCTCTACAAAACCTTGGAATTTTAAAATGTGTTTTCAAACACCATCCCAGTATGCATACCAGTGAATGTGCTAAATACTACTAATTGAATACATTATTTAGCTAATCAATGCCTTATTAAGTCAAAGTTATTAGTACTGTAGTACTAAAATTTAACAAATACAACTAGGGTGCATCAGGAGGAGTTTTGGGAGCTTTTGCTCTTCAAAGCCGTTAAGGTTTTTTGGAAAATGCCAGACATTGATGCTACACATTACGTAGTGATTTAACAAACAGAAAAGCAATGTACAGATGTTGTAAGTAATTAACAGAACTAACTTTTGCCCAGTTCCACAGCAGTGTGAAAATGCACAATATATACTTTGAGGTGAAAATTTTGTTTAACGTCCAGCTTGATGTCAACTCAAGTTTCTTTACAGGCACGTCAACCAGTCAATTAAACAATCAAAGTGTTCTACAGAACGCTCGGCTCTGAACTGGACGTCGTTATACCTGATTTTACGTTAGTTTTTAGAGATTTATCAGATTTTGGCTCCAACTACTGGAAGTCCTACACAACAGACTGTGCTGTATCGTGTTCTATATATCCCCTTTCTGGCTTTTCCACTTATTAAGATGTATGCACAGTGGTGAACAATGGAAGCAGTGACCACCAGCGGAGGAGGATTGAGTGTTCTCTCCAGTGACTAAGGCACAGCTATCAACTCGTCCACAGAAAGGTTCAGTTTCTGCCTTTCGCGGCAGGTTAAAGAATTCCCATGTTCAGGTCACTGAGCTCTGGAGGAGTGACATGTATACCTCAAGTCCTTAAGGTACCTCTTCACTGTGAGAACCACTATAAAGGACAGCAAGTTAGGACCTTTGGAGTTATTATTTTCTATGAGGAAATGAACAATCTATCTATCTATCTATCTATCTATCTATCTATCTATCTATCTATCTATCTATCTATCTATCTATCGGTCAGGGTGTTTGTTGTAATTTAAGTAGCTTGTGATGTACTTTAATCAATCACTCACTCACTCTTATTCATGTCATGTCATTAAGTACACTTTCTCCAATGCTGCTGATTTTTTTTCACATTTGCACTAGCAACTTTCTCTGCAAGAGAAATATAGGGAGGACAGGCTAGATACATCTTTCTTGTCCAGTTGTTATTCTTTCCCTCTGCATTACAACAGCATTACCTGCCCGCAGGGATACAATTAAAAAGCACCTCTAAGGTCCGTGCCAAAAGAGTTCTCAAATGGCCATGATACTGACCTCCATGTTTATTAGATTGACCTTTGTCTGGCCAGTATTGATGAAGATAGCTGTGGTGAGATGGGAAAGGTGTGTGTGTTGTGTTTTTATTTTTTTCCCCCTAGCTTGGCGTGTGATCAACGCCTCAGGTCAAGTTTACGAAACTGGCAATCAGCGAGTCAATAACTCCTGCCCAAACAATCTCTTTACCTGTGTAGGTCCTGGCACAACACACCATTGAAGGAGGAGGCATCGCCTCCACTGCTCTTACTAATAATTTATACCCAATTTAAAGCACACAGCCTCCAATTGTTCTTCCTTCTCCTCAAACCAGCCCTGACTTCTCTTTCTCTCACCATCTCTCCCCTTTAGGAGTTATCAATGGCGAAGGCTTGCTCTCCGTTTCCTTGAACCAGCAATGAACTTGTGAGCAGCCAAAGCCTCTCACACTAATCCTGGCTATGAGGTCAGTAACAGTGTGTCTCTGAGCAGATATGCAAATGATCCAGGTCCCTTCAGCGACCCGGTGGGTGCTCCGCCCTCTCCGGTGACATCACCTCGTACACTGACTTAAGAGCATGCTTCGCTAATAGGCTTTTATTACACTACCATGCTATCTCTAAATTGCCAAGTTGGATCAAATGTAAGTAGTGTGTGTGTGGATGACACTTGCTAACTTAGGCACTGAAAAGGCAAGGACAAAGACAACCAGGTGCAGTCAAGAGACAAATTAAATTAATACTATACTATTAAAAGATGCAGCCATGGATCATCCTGTTTCTATAGAAAGACTGGCATCTGTTTCAGAGAAAGAAAGATGACCAGCTCTCTGTAATCGTCCAGGAAATCTGTTTTTCAGGAGGATTTTTTTTCATAAGCTGTCAGCGCTTCGAGGATATAAATGATAAATTTCATGCTCATGAGCATAAATTAAATTTAAAAAAAATTATGAAGTAACAGAAGGATTATAAGGAAATTAAATCAGTAAAGCTTGTCTACTCTATCAGTAATCCAGAAAAATGATGTAAAATATTTTATTTGATGAGACTTGGGCTATTCTCTGTTTATTTATTTAATTAAGTGAGCTGAGATTAACGCTTGGAAAATTAAAGCCTTGCATGTTACATTTAGCTAAACCTTTTTTTGTTCACTAATAACTGAATAGAATATGGCATCCATGGCACCGCATACTCTTCCGTACTTCGGAGTTATATTATAGAGTTGCCAGGAAAAAAGTCTAAATGTATAAAAATAAAATAAAACAGATCTCACAAAGATTACACAGAAATAATCAAATAAACAAAAGACAATCTTCACTGAAGGAAAAATTAGCAACTAAGAAAATACCTCCAATAACTCCAAGCCAGAGAGAAAATATAAAAATGTGCTGACTGTAATTAGTCTCCATCTGTAGCACGTCATTCAAACCGGTCTCTTAATTGATTAAACATGACTTTCATTTAATTTTCAAAAAACTGTTGGCTCTCATTAGAGGGGGATTTTGATACGCCATAATTACGCCGTTGTTGCAAAATAATGGTATATTTTATTTCAATAATTATGTAAACAAAACATAATAAAAATGAACAAAGATTGTACTGTGTCCTGGGTGTTTCATCATGCCTTGCTTTATCCTTTTGACACTACAGCGAATACCTAGAAATCTTGAACCATAAATGCTTATTGTCCTCACATTAAAGCGACACCACTTGTAGATGAGCTGTGAAAGGTGAACAGTGTTGGGACATTACTCCATAAGGAGCTGAGCTGGACCGAGCAGCTCTAGTAACAGGGTCCATAACAGGACATGAGGACAAAGACACCACAGCATAGCTGCTGTCAGCGTCCCTGTTAGTGTCCGAGTTAAATTTCCAACAGCAGCTCCCTGCGATGGCCTGGCAGTTTGATATTTTCTCCATTACATGCCTTGGACATGGAAAAAGGGACCCGAGAGCATTTGTCCTGAGCGCTAATGAGGTGAGAGCAGGTGCCAAAGTTATCACCCATTGCATTCATTGGAACTTGGTAATGAAGAATGTAAAGCTACAGATCATAAGACGATTAATCAAATATATTTATTCTGTTGACAGTCTCCAACTCCCCTTCCACCACAAAAAAACATAAACAAAAAAACCCTACACATAAAATCCTCACCCTATGCTACATCTCATGTCATTGCCAATGGCAAGAGCACTTACTACAATTACTACTGTTGTGACAAAAGCCTGTCATGCTTGCATTCTGTGCAATTAATGTATGAAAAAAACATACACACAACCACAGATACAAAGCAGAAAACCCATAAACACAAGCACCTACAACAGAAATACAACACTTGTCCATGAGAGGAAAGATGTGTGGTGATGTACCCTCCAGCCCCCACCCTCCCTGCCTCTTTTAATTACTTTAATTATTATTGTTCTTGGAGCAAACAGAGGCAGAACTCATTAAACAACCATAAATTAGAAAGATGAATGAGTTTCAGACATTTTAAAGAGAGAGAATGTTAAAGTTAACACTTCCAGTTGCATGTGCCCCTGAGGTTCACATGCAACGTCTCTCTCTCACTGAGGCAGTTCCAGGACCAGTTTGGAGCCAGTGTCTAATTCTGAACCATTTCTGCACATTTCAAGAATTGGCTCTCAGCCAGGAAAACTGGTTCCACAGTGGCACCAACTCTCTGCTGGTTTAGAATCAAGAACTGCTTATGTCAGGAACTGAGGGCGGTAGTTCCAGTCATGTTTCCCTGAGGTTCCAGGTGTATTTATCTTGGTGTCCATCAGTACGACCTTGTCCATAAGTCTGTCCATGAGGTTCCAGCAGTGCCTTTCTATGAGGTCTCAGCTGTGTGTCCCTGACATTCATGCAGCGTGTCCCTGAGGTTCAAACCATGTGCCCTAATGTTCTAGCAGGGCGTGTTCCTGAGGTCCCTGCAGTGTACGTCCCTGAGTGTTAAGCAGTATGGATTCCTAAAGGTTCCACAGTGTCTCCCGAGTTGCTGGTATTGAGTGTCCTTGAGCATTCAGCAGTGCATGTCCCTGAGGTTCAATCCTTGTGTGTCCTTGAAAGCCCAACAGTGTGCGTCTGTAAAGTTATAGCAGTGTGTGTCCGTGACATTCCAACAGTATGCATCCAGGAGGTTCCAACAATGTGTGTCTATGAGCTGACACCAGTGTGCATCACTGAAGTTCCAGCAGTGTATCCCTGAGATGTCCCTTCAGTGCTAACTGCACTTTGCGTATTTGTAAGCGGTTGACCTTGATTGTAAGTATAGAGCTACAATAGAGACTTTGTAATGTAACCAGAAAGTGACAGACAGAACATTTTCTATAATATGAGAATTTGAGACCCTGTAATGCTCCAAGCAAAAACCACACCTTTTTCAGATACCCATCTTCGTGCCAATGGCTTGAGTTACAAATAAGGGGACTGGATGCTGTAGTCAGTGTTGCCAGATTGGGCGGTTTCCCGCCCAATTGGGCTACTTTTGATTTCATCTCACGGGGAAAAAAATGCATTGGGCGGGTATATAAAATTTGGGCTGCTTTTGCTAACATCTGGCGGTTTTTTATTTTGTGAAAACAGCACACCAAACTGTTATTTTATGGTTTAAAAACCGTACAAATACAAAATTCAGTAGGCCTTTACTTCACTCACTCGTATTGTGGTAAAAAAAAAAAAAATCGCAGTAAGCTATTCAGTCGCTATAACAACGTGACGTCGTGATGTCACATCAACAAACCGTTGTGCGCCGACGC
>JAODXR010000017.1:14250548-14261241 GCA_028877395.1 Cathorops festae
TTTAGAGTCACCAGTTAACCTAACCTGCATGTCTTTGGACTGTGGGGGAAACCGGAGCACCCAGAGGAAACCCATGCCGACATGGGGAGAACATGCAAACTCCGCACAGAAAGGCCCTCACCGGCCACGGGGCTCAAACCCGGGCCTTCTTGCTGTGAGGCGAAAGCGTTAACCATTACACCACCGTGCTGCCCCACAGCAGGAAATATTAGCCAAAATATTGGACAAGCAAGCCACGGAGTGAGCTACCATTCAGAGCCTTCTGATCTATTCTATTCTATTGCGTTTCCCATGAGCTCCTCCTTGGGCTCCTTCTTGCTGGCCAGGATGAGACTACGGTACAGAATAATACCAAAAAGGTGGTGATTATTACCATTTTCCACGCAGGAACTTTGGGAACTGATTTCCCGGAGGCTTTCAGGAGTCGACCACAAATAAGAAGCAGGTGTGCCACAATAATTTGCTCATTCCCCCAAACCCCTGATGCAGACTGCCACTAAACCCTGTGCCCACCCACCACACTAACCGTTTCCTCCTTAATCCTGAGCACTTAATGGCTCTCTGTTTGGCCATTTCACAATATATCAAGATGTCTGAGTGTGTCTTTTGTATTTTCAGAAGAAAGGGATGTCTAGGTCTTTCTGTTTATTGGGATAAAGGCATTTAAGTGGGTGTAATAAAATGAGACAAACGTCTAAGTGTGCACTTTAAATGGTCGAAGATGTCTAAATGTTTTAAAGATATAGTGGAGTTTGAGGAAGTGCTGCAAATTGATGGACCGTTGGTGCGTTAAAGCGATATAGAAGTGTGTATGTATATGTATGTAAGAAATTTCAGTGGAAATGTATTTTCTTTGTGCTTTAATGTCATGGCTTGTGCTAAGAAAGTCTTTATCATTGTATCCCCCATACGACATAGGGGGATACTATGGATTTGTGTCGGCTGCGCGTCCACCGCATCCGCCGCCGCGTCCGCAGACACTTGCTTGTAAACGCTCTACAACTTGCAATTCTTACTGGATTTCTTTCAAACTTTCATAGCACAGTTATATGGGTTAGAGCTGAACGCCTATTGAAAATGGTGATGAAATCTTTAAATTCTCAACTCTGATGGGCATTTTGTGCAAAAATGTTTTGTCCAGGTGGGGTTTTGTCTGTTTCCCTTCAAAATGACAGGGTGTACAGGGGATACACTTGCCGTTGCACAGCGCAACGGTTAAGCCTAGTTAAATCTACATATATATTTATTCAGGATTTTTACAATCCTAGGACAGGCCTAAGGGTGACTCGGGGTCAGTAACAGGAGGTTGATCCTAGACGTTGAGTCAGGACCCCCCAAAAATAAAAAAATAAAAAAAATAAATAAAACTCCCTCCACAACAAGGGATTGGTGCTCCAAAAATTTACTTGTGTGTCTTTTCTACTAGTGCAAAAAAAAAAAAACACCTGATGTGCATGGTGGGTCTTAGGCACTGAACAGGGGCTGGACTCAGGCGGTGCTAAAGGAAATAAATAAATAAATAAATAAAATGGTCTTCTCCAGTCTGTTTACACACACACACACTAACCTGTAAACAAAAGAGAAACAAAAATGGCCAACTACCCTAGTCTTCCCTCACTAACCTAAGTATAGGGGGTGGCATTTGCGTCTTCCCTAGTGTGTCTAGACAGTTGGTTCTCTACGTGGTGTACAGTGGATGAGTGCGCTTGTACTTACCTGTCTGAGACCCAGTAACCAGCAGTTACTCCACACTCTGTGGGAGCAAAAACAAGCTACATTAACAATGACAACAGCAGCAATAAAAGTAAGTTCTCAGAAACATTGATCATTTCCAAAGCTCAGCGTCCATTCCCAGAATTCAGTGTTCATTTACAAAACTCAGCGTTGGTGTTTCTTTCTCATGGCCACTCTCAGCATGCACTCACTTGGCACCTCTCTGTTCTCTCCTTCCTCTTCCGGAGTGGCTCCTAAGAAGTCAAAGCTCCTGCTCTTGGCCAACAGCATTAGACAAGGCAGTAATTGCTAAAACTCATCTTCCAGTCTTCACTCAGAGAGGGAATTGAAAGATATCTTATCACTGATATACAATAGCAGCACATACCCTTGCATGGAACAAAGATTAATGACATCCAGCCAGCTAGCGAAACTTGCACAAAAGCCATTTGTTAGTGAACACATACACTACCAATAACATGAGGATGGATTTTATAAGTAAGCTATTTACAGTGCACTTGGAATAGCCGTGTGTCCCAAATATTGAGTTAGCTCACATGAGTAATATAGGTTACTCATATTGCACTGCTGGAGCATTCTACACTGGTATGACGAACAGGTAACATTGGTCACATCAATGTCAGCAAATTTCTAGTTCATGTTAATGTGATAAATCTACTTCCTAGAGACATTGGTATTAATAAAATATATCCAGCTGAAACTATTTAAGCTCTCTGGATAGATGTAAGATTGATTGCCACAATGAAGACATTCTGCAACATGCAAATATGGGTCTTGGTATGGACAAAGAGGGCAGACCCAAGGGGCCTATCAAATGAGTGGGTGTACGTGATATTAATATTCATCTTTACTGTACAGACCCTGGCTCCAAATTTGACAACATGACCGAGGAATTTTGGCTTTACTTCTATATAATGTAAGGCAATGGAGCCATATTGGCCATGCGGCCCGGTTTATTGATTGATTTATTTAAGTCATTGCTTTCCCCTAATTGCAAAAACCTGCGATGGAATGAAAATGTCTCATTATTGTTGTCATTTCTATTGCCATATGTGACAACGGTGGGCCGGCAGCCCTTGCGCACAACACAGCAAGCACTCCTCATCACTCTGCTACAATGGTGCTGAAGGAACAGTGCCCCACTTTCTTGACAGTGGCGGTGCCGAAGAGACAGTGCTGCCCTGGCACTGCTGTTCATCAACAACATGCATGTGGCTGAGGTGCAGGGACTCCTAACGCTACACGGCTTGAGCTCGCTAATCGTGACACTCGCTATCCCTCCATGAGGCATGAAGAGGATAAAAGAGGATGCTGCTTTGCCAGTTGGGTGAGGTAGAAGAATGATGAGAGGAAGTAACAAGGTTGCTTTCGGTATTTGGCAACCAATTCAAGCTCTGACAGTACTCACCTGTATTTGGACCGAAGTGGCGCTTCTCAATATCTCCCTTAACCAGTGGAGCTCCCACAGTCTCAAGTGGACTTGATCACATGAGGACTGGAAGAATCAGTCACTTCACACCTGCACTCTCTTTTCCCCACTCCATGCTACTTGTGTAAATAAAACAGCACGTGAAGACCCAGATTTCACTGGCCAGGCATGGTGGCTGAGGAGCTAAACTTCTTCCAGAGGTGCTTGCGGTGCCAGAGGACAACCCCATATAAGCCACCTCCAGCACGTCTTATCCCTGTGCCCATCATCGGGGTCTCATTCAAGTGAGTGGGTTTAGACTTGGTAGGGCCACTCCTGAAGTCCACCCGTAGTCACAAGTACATTCTGGTCATAGTGGATTACACCACTGGATATCTTAAGGCTATCTCCTTGCGGAAAGCCACCTCAAAAAACATCGCACGTGAGCTCATGGCCCTCTTCAGTTGGGTTGGCATCCCCAAGGACCTGCTCACCGACCAGGGAACCCCTTTCATGTAATAGTTCATACTCAACCTCTGCCAGCTGGTGCAGGTAAAACACCTGAAAACCTTGGTCTACTACCCTCAGACTGGACTCAGGTCATGCCAGGACTGGAAGAATCACTCACACCTTGCACTTACACTCCCTTTTCCCCACTTCCTGCCACTTATGTAAATAAAACACCACTTGTTTTTTCCACCGCACTTATGTCTCCTGAGTCTGTGTCTGAACCCAAGCGTTAGGAGTCACCACACATATTTGGAAATGGAATGTATTGTGACATGAGCTATAAGATGTGCCATTATTCAGCTGTTGGGAAATTTCTCATTTAAATGTGTTTGTGGCTTAAAACCCAAGAGTAGAAATTATTGTATCTTGCTGTGAGCACCATAGTCAGCCAGTTAGGTTGAGATGATTGACAATCAGTGGATTGAGAGCTTCTAATTATTAGTTTACATGTGATCACACTGTTCTACTATACACATGGTCAGGAGTGCTTGTAAATGTACACATCTTCACACACCTGAACAACCTGATAAATCATATTCTTTGCATAGAAATGTGTGTATGCACAGTTTACATGGTGAACAAAAGTGTGTGTGTATGTGTGTGTGGTCGATAAATGAAAATCTGGATTTTAAAGAACTACATATATAGTAATGACATCTTTTTTGCAGGACACAATGGGGACACGTGACATCAGGACAATCATACATGTGACTCCCATATCAGAGATTACTCAGTTTCATTGTGAAGAGCCAAAGAAATTGACCCCTACCCTTCAGTCAGAAACTGAAAAAGAACAGGTGGTTGAAATAATTCCTGTTATGGACATGCAAAGCCTAAATGGAAATGAGGATGTACAAATAATGAAAACTTTTGAAACCACAATTGTTCCAGTGCATCTCCAACCTTTAGAACCTCAACAGGTGGTAGAGGTGGAGATTGTCAAGATGTTATCAGAAACTGAAGAGGTAAAAGGAAAAGCTGTAGTAGTCAAAGAAATTAAAGGTGATGTTGATCAGGAGATACCTGTAGATGGAAGGGAAACCTCTGAAGAAATGGTAAAGTCACAAAAAGGTCAAAGAGATATGGCAGAAACTACAAACAAAGAAGATATAGAAGATGAAGCAGAGTTGGGGAAAATATCAGTGGTCAAAAATATTGTTGATGACACAGAAGAAATAGAAGTAAAGGAAAAGAAAGCTGGGCCTCTAGAGGTGCCTTTGGTAGAAAAAGAGCAAAGTGAGCAGGTGAAAGAGAAGGACACAGTTGAAGAGACTGGCACAGTTCAGGAGTGTTTATGTGAAAAAGAACAGAAAACTGAAGATCAAGAACCAAGTCCCCATAACGAAGAGGAGAAAGTCAGTACTTTGATTCAACGAGAGGAAAACTCAAACATGGCATATAGTTCAGGCTCAAAAGGCAAACATGAAGACAAACGAAGCTCAAACTATGAAACTCCATTAAGACACTCTAGAAGACTCAATGATCAGGCTGCAGAAAGTGAACTGGCAGAAAAAGTTCTCAGAAGCTCTTCTAAGAAAACACTTAAAGCCACTTCCAAACAAGTGTATGCAAGACAAACCAAATCTATAAAGCAAGTTGGCAAGATACCTGAGGACAGTGAAGGTATAGGAATTGTAGATGCTAATAATACTGAAACCTCTGAAGTAATGATTGATGGAAAAGCATCAGAACCATCTTCTGCAGAAAACATTGAAGAGCAGGAAGAGGAACCAGCCTCAGAAACTGTGCCAGCAGAGGATGACAACACAGAAGCAGGTTTGAAATGGAAAAACACTTCTGTCACGCTTGTTGAATCAACAGAAAAACATGTCATGGAAATGACAGACAATAAAAATGTGGCGGTTGAAAACAAAATTACAAATAGCAATATTGAAGGAACAGAAGTAAGACATTACAAGACAGAGATTGAGGAAAATATTGAATCAAAAGATGAAGACAAAGTTCCAGAGCCAACTATTATAGATGAAAACAAGAACGAGGATGCTCAAGAAGAGGAACCTGTGAAAGAACCCAACACTATTCAAAGTGATGAACCAAAAATTAATGACATTGAATCAAATCTTGATTATGAAGCTGGCAAGGCAAATAAGGATGGTGAAAAAATAGCAGTTATTGATGTTCATGATGTTGAGGATATAAATGCAGATGAAATGGAGGTTGAAGGAAAAGTACCTGAAGAGTCTGTTGTAGAATCTTTTGTAGTTGTAGAACAGGAGGAGGAACCAGCTTCGGAAATGGTGCCTACAGACATTGTCCAGAACACTGAAGAAGTCACTTCACCTTTGAAACTTCAAAAGGTTGTTGTTGTTCTTGTGAATTTAGACAAAGTTTCCATAACACACACAAATGCCAGCGAAGATGCTAAGGGAACCTCACAGTCAGAAAGTACTGATGACGCAGAGAACAAAGAAGCAGAAGGATTAAACCAGAAAGTTAAACCTACTGAAAAAGAGCAAAAAGTGGACATGACAGAAAATGAAAATGTGACAGTTGAGGTTGTAGACAAAAGTGAAAACAGCAGCATTAAAGAACCAGAAGAAATGATGGAAACTGAGGAGAGAGTTATAACAACAGATGCAGACAGAGTTTTAGAGTTGACTACAGATGAAAACAAGATGGAGGCGTTTCAAGAAGAGAAGGCTCTGGAAGAGACGAAGACTGTTCAAGACACACCAGATGAGGAAAGCAAAGATATCATTAAGTCAAGTGAAGATGATGAAGGGGTGAAATCAGATGGTCAGATTGAGTTGTCTGAAGAGGATAAGATAAACTTTGTAACCCCATTACGGCATTCTAGGAGACTAAAGCATCAGGCAGCAGAAAGGGAATTGACAAAAAGAGTTCTCAGGAGTTCTGCAAAAGCAGCTAAAGCAGCTTCTAAACTCAAAGCTATAAAGCAACAAGTGAAAACTAACCAAGCATTAGATGATTCTGAAGTTGAGAAGATGAAGGAAGTTCTGGAGTCACACTCTGAGACTGTGGTGGACGAGAAAATTGAGTCAGTAAGCATCACTACTGAAATGGAACATGTAAAAGCTGTTGAAATAGAGTTTGAAGTAAAAACACCAGAACAGTCTGCTGTAGAACCTGTTGAAGAGCAAGAGGAGGAACCAGCCTCAGAAATAGAGCCAGTAGGGGATATCACAGAGGAAACCACATCAGCTTTCAAATTGCAAAAAGTTTCTGTTGTGCTTGAGGATTCTGACAAAGTTTCTAAAACACACATATATGCTGGTAAAGATACCAAGGGAACTTTACAGCCTCAAGAGGACGTAGATGCAGAATTTCATATACTAGAAAGTACTGATACTGTAGCTCAGGTTGAACACACTGAAAAAGAGCAGGCAGTGGAAATAACGGAAAACAAATTTGGAAATAGCAGCACTGAAGTAACAGATGAAAAGGTGGAGATTAAGGAAAGCATTGTACTGAAAGATGAACACAGAGTTCCACAGTCAGTTGTTGCTGATGAAGAAAACATGGAAGATGCTCAAAAAGAGACAGACACTGCTCAAGAAATACCAGCTGAGGAACCAAAAAGTTTACAGGTCATTGAGTCAAGTGAAGCTGATGAAGGCGAGAGATCAGATATTCCGATTAAACTGGATGAAGGAGATGAGGATGAGATGAGCTCTGTAACCCCATTAAGATGCTCTAAAAGCCTCAAGGATCAGGCTGTGGTAAGTGAACTGACAAAAAGAGTTCTCAGGAGTTCGGAAAGACTGAGAAAAAAAGCCACTCCACAACAAAGACAGAAACTGCAAATCAAAACCATGATGGTACAAGAGGAACCCGAACAACGAGATGAGTCTAAGGATAATGATATGAACATCATGTTAGGGTGCGATGCTGCAGTAGGAGAGCACATGGAGTCAGAGACTGTACATGTGTTTGCTGAAGGTGATTCAGATGTAAATGTTATAGAACAAGACAAGATGACAGCAGAGAATATAATGCATGGAGAACCTGAACAAATCTGCACATCTGGAGGGAAATTGGAAAAAGTTGAAAATAAAGTGCAAGAGGATGGAGCACCTACAGAAATGGTGCATGGAGAGAACAGTGAGAACATAATAGAAACCACATCAGCTTTGACACTACAAGAAGCTTCTGTTATGCTTGTGGATGCCCGAGTTCTCCCCAATCTAACCGGTGACTGTAGTTCTGTTTTTGAAACTGCTCAGGAGGAGATTGGTGACAAACTTAAAATGAGTGAACAAGCAGCGGATATGCCTGAAAAGGTGAAGCAAGAATTACAGACTAAAATTGTAGAGGGAGAGAACATCAAGCCAGTAATTCCAACTGAATTCCATCTGAATACAGCTGCAAAGGACACAGCTGAGGAAGATAACAATGTAGTAAAGAGTAATTTAGAAGATGAGACAACTGATACCAATAAGCTTGAGAAAGAGAAATACAGTGATGAAAGTAAGGTGGAACAAGAATCCAAAGCAGAAAAGTTCACTCTGCAAGTTCCAGTTTTAACCCAAGGTTCAGTTCACGAAACATGTTCAGAGACAACTACCTGTGTGCAGAATATCTTGAATCTTTATAATACTGAAGTTGTAGAAGATAATACTTCTGCTGAAGACCAGGAAGAGGAACTGGCCACAAAATTGACACCAGACGAGGACAGTGAGAATGCAGTCGAGTCCACTTCCATGTTAAAACTACATAAAGCTGCTGTTGTGCTTGTGGATTTCTGTAGAAAAGCAGGTGGAAATGAAACAACACAATCACAGGACGTAGAATTGCTATCCAAGGCTTACCTTGCAAATGAAGAGAAGGCATTGATTGAGATGGATGTGGCAGAAAGAATACAAGAAGAAGCAGTAGAACTGGGTATGGATAACACACTCATTTCAAATGATGAACAAGACAGGGATATTCATGCAGAACAGAGTGTGAAAGATGATTTTAAAGAAGTAGAAGACACTACGTTAAGAGAACAATCTACATTAACAGAACTGGATACAAATAAAACTTTGAAAGAGTGTCAGGAAAGTACAACACCTGCCCAAGGTGACAGTGTCCAGGAAAGCACTCAAGTTGAAGATATTTCAGTGTACACAAGCAAAAATCTCAGCTGTAGGACTTTACCAGTGAAGACTACACCAGAAAGAGTGTCGAGCTGTCACCAACATGTATACAAAGAAACAAAGGTAAATGAAAATACAGAAGAGCAGATCTCAGGTGAAGAACTTGAAACTGTATTCATAAGACATCTCAGAGGAAGAACCATAACAGTAACACCAAGGAGAAGATCTAAACACCGTAAAGGAATGCAAGTAGCAGAGCCAGAGATGGAGGGACATGTGACTAGTCATGAAATAATTGTAATGCAAAGCACTGAAGAGGCCAGGACTGCTGTGGAAGAGACACATGAGACCCATCCAAAATATGGCAATGAGGAAGTACCTGCTATCTTTGAAGCATCAAGAAAAGACCAGCAGCAAGATAAAAGTATACCTGAAAATGATGCAGAAAAAATGGAGGAAGTGACTGATGGAAGAAAAGATATGGCAGAAGAAGCTGTTGATCATAAGGAGGTAGAACCAACAGACAGGGAAATTCTAGTAGAACGTGACCTACCAGATGAGAATCAGGAGAAAGAAGAGCCTGAGGAGTCAAACCAAGAACAAGTAAGAAGTGAAAATTTTGAACAGGACCGTGACCAACAGGATAATGCTCTGGAGGAAACATTGCTTGAGAAAACATTTGAAAAAGAACTTTGTAAAAGAGTGGAAGAAAAACACCTAGAAGAAGAAAAAGATGGTGCAATGAACATATCAATTACAGAAGCAGTTCTTGATCAATCAGAAGAGGGTGTAAGTGTTGAAAGAAGGGCCCTGAGAAAACGATCAATAACTAGCAAAGTTGCTTCTGTAAGGAAATCCAAACAACTCTGCAAACAATATCAAGGTGAAAATGATGGGCAAACAGTTGTGTGGGCAAACACTGAAGATTCTGTACCTGTAGAGGCAACAGTAATGGAGATGGCTGCTGTGAAGTCACCTGCAGAAAATGAACACACCGATCAACGAAAAAGTCAAGAAATAGAGGATACCAATACTATAGGTGGAGAAATCTCCCATAAAGATGAGGACCAGGAAGATGCAAAAAGGGAAGAAACTTGCAGCCAAGAAGTCACAATGACAGAAGATGCAAGTAAGCAGGCCCAGTTTCTAAATGTGTCAGAAGATGATACAGATCTCATGTTAGTGGTACAAGAAGAAGAGAAGGGTGAGGAGAACAGGGAAGAACAATCAACGTCAGAAGAGATAATGAAGTCTGAAAACAATGCAGTCAGTGTTGATAATGTATCTGATGAACCCAAATTTGAAGATATTCAAGAGGAACTAGAGCAAAATGAGGAGAATGCTGAGGAAATGACTAAAGTCAGTGTGACTGTAGATGAACATTTCACCTTGGAGGTGAATGAAGAGATTGACAGTAATGACACAGAGTGTAACCAACTGGCTGAGGAAACCAAAGCTTCATTTCAGGAAAGTGAAAAAGAAATTACAGATGCAGAACAAGAATCTGGAGTGTTGTCAAAACGCACCCTTCAAGGCAGGAAGTCAGCAGCAGCTTCACCTGAACAAAGATCAACTAGGAGAAGCAGGAGATTGCTGCAAGATAGTCACAGTGAAATGGAAGATAAGTTAGAGGTAGAGGAGGTTAAAGAGGTGATTGGAGAAGAGCAAAAGAAACTTCAACAAAAAAGAAAAGCCATAGCTGAGCTAACACCTCGTAGATCTAAACGGCTTGCGAGAGCAGACATAGTATAGTTAAAAAATAATTTTTCGAAGCACAGCCCTTGGTTAATTGACCTCAAAACAAAAAAAAAATTTTTTTTAAATGCAACTAATGTTTTTTGTTTGTTTTTTTAAAATTGCGTACAATTTTGGTATGTAGCATGTACAACCCCGATTCCAAAAATGTTGGGACAAAGTACAAATTGTAAATAAAAACGGAATGCAATGATGTGGAAGTTTCAAAATTCCATATTTTATTCAG
>JAODXR010000017.1:14300706-14310710 GCA_028877395.1 Cathorops festae
CAGCTGGGATAGGCTCCAGCTTGCCTGCGACCCTGCAGAACAGGATAAAGTGGCTAGAGATAATGAGATGAGATGTTCCGAGTACATGAGCTGCAAATGTGCTGTTTTTGCACCCAAAGAACCATTCCAGTCAGCCCGTGAGAGGTCTGTCCCTGTGTGGCAAATGGCATTTATCCATTACCTTCTTACCTTTTTGTACTTTGGGAATTGATGCAGGATAGTTTTTTTCACTTCTGCCATTGTCGCATCCTCAGGTAATGTTCACATTAATCCTGTATAGTAAAGCCGTGTTTGTTTACCCTCTGTCTGTGCTGCCACAGGGGTTGGACTGTCTACCACGGTAATTACAATAGGCTAGCCTCGTGACGTCTTGATGCGGAAGTTTTTTATGAATGAGTCAAGAGCATGCTAAGGAGTGGTTATGCTGCCAGGAATGTGGAAAAACTTGCACACTTGCCTCTTCGACAGATTTAGGTAAGTCAGATTGTATGCAGATCTGTTTGTAGGTAGTCTAGCAAGGTTACAGTCCGCAGAATGAGGATGAGGCTGTCACAGCAGCACTACTTGTACCAGGGATATAAATATGAAAAGTTGCCTCCCCCCATTCAGTCACATAGGAGTATGTCAGCTGTTCACTCTTCCCTCGCTGTTTATCAGTGACATCAGTATTATCGTTCCCCTTCCACTTTTTTGTTAGAGAAAGGGAATTTCCCTTTTTTTCATATAAACTTTTAATGAAATAATCTCCAGCCAGGGGCAGCTTCAAGTCCTTCTCGCTATGCAAAGTTTCCGTGTCTTGCGCCCAAATGTCGTCGGAGCATTGCCAGAAATGATCTGGGGGATTTTTCTGATTGGTTAAAATATTTTCAGTGGTGGCATCTATGAAATCATCCATTATGGGGGAAATTCTGCATAGAAACTGACTTTTGGAGATGGATATCTTAGTTGTGTGAGCTCTTTATTTTCAATTATTCACATGAATCGTTAGTTTATATCATAATCTATCTTCATAACTGTATTTTAAAACGGGTTTTCTTTTCTTTTAATATATTTTTTGAAAGACTAATATTCTTGGTGAGCCAATTGGGAAACTTGAAGAGGCCCAAGTACAGAGATGGATTGCACTGGAGGATGATAAACACATCAAAGAAATCAAAAGGTAGGAATAAAGTGTCTTAGTTTTAGATTCTAAAAGTAAATTAGACCATAAGAAATTATTCTATGTGACCTTTTCATGATACTTTATATTTTTACAACAGGGAAGTTTCCTTGACTTTTGCTACCAGTTCAAATCTCGTCGCATGCTTCATTAAGGACAGGTAAATCTGTTACCTCACAAATGAGTGACTTGTGGTCAGCACAATGAACACTCTCTCCTAGTTAAGACACTGTTAGTGTTAAGAGGCTTTTGGGAAACCCACCGCAGTTCAGTTCAGTTCAGTTTTTTTTGGTCATATGTATGTTAACACAGGGTCAAAATTACAATGAAACAGCCTTGGAGTACTCGAGTCCAGGACTCAGACTCGAGTCTAATTTTAAGCACTCGTGACTTGACTTGGACTTGAGCACTGATGACTCGGACTTGGACTCAGACTCGTGCTTTAACTGCATTCGGACTCGTAAATTGGAGACAAGGACTCAGAGTTTTTCTTTATTTTTTGTAGCATGTAATAATTTGGCAAAATATATTTTTCTCTCCATTAAATTTTATACTAATTTCGTGCAAAAGGAACAAACTAACGTTAATGGTGCTAAAATGCCTGGAGAGAAGCCCCTGGGATTGTCCGCTTTGCTTATACAGACTTCTTGTACAGTGGGAAAAAATGCACTGCTGTGTGTTCCATATGTAGAAGAACTAACGAGGAGACAACGGGGACAACTTCGAACTTCAGTCATCATTTGGCAAGACTCCACCCAGAGAAGGAAGCAGCACACTATATTCATTGCACTGTTGATAGTGGGGCTTGCTGAGTGAAGAACTAGCTAGTGCTAACCCTCTCTCATGTTATTTGCCCTGTTGATAGTGGGCGGAGCTTGCTGAGCGATGAACAAGCTTTTTATCTGTAGCCTATAAAATAAAATGGGGCAGTCAAGCAGTAATGTTAGTCCAACACAGTGGCAGAGATGATTTCACATAAAGGCAGCAACAGCCACTGTCAAATGGTGCGGTTGGAGTCTTGTTCTTGGACTCGACTTGGCTCGATAGTGGACTCAACTTTAAATTTTCTTTAATGACTTGGACTTGAACACTGGGGACTCGAGACAGGACTCGGACTCGAGGTTTAGTGACTCGACTACAACACAATGCTCTGCTGATGGTGTCCTCTGTCGACCTGCCTGGTCTGTATGCAAACTGTAAGGGGTCTATTGTGTCAGGTATGAATGTCTAAATGTGGCTCATGATTCTCTCAAAATATTTCATCACTATGGGAGTCAATACAACAAGCCATTAATCATTCAGGCAGTTAGCTATGCCTTTTTTTGGCAGTGGAATGATGGTGGTTGTTTTGTAGCTGATGGGAATTGTGGCTCATGAAAAGGATAGGTTAAATACGTCAGCCAGAACATCAGCAAGCCATGGAGTGTAGATATTGAGTTCACATCCCACAATGGTATCTGGGCTGGCTGCCTTCTGGGGGTTTATCCTCATCAGAGACTTTTCCACATCAGCAGATGATATTGTGAATGGTGGTGATGAACACTCAAGACCCCTCCCTGCCTACTGGCCCGGTGTTGTGGGCCTCAAAGCGGGTCTAGAACTCATTCAACTCATCTGGTGAGAAGTAGCTGTCAGTGGTCATCCATCTACTTCTGTTTCTGTAGCCTGTGATGTTTTCCAGTCCCTGACACAAGTGCCAGGGATCAGCAGTAGTGTAGTGATGCTCCAGTTTCGGTCTGTATTTGTTTTTGGCTTTCCTAATGGCTCTACGTAGGTCATATCTGGATTCATAATAGAATTAGTCAAAGCCCCACTTAATAATTAAATTTTAAGTAAATGATGGCCTGAAATGTACCTGACTGTACATTTCGTTGACACTGAAGTACTGACTGACTGACATGCTGTATGTGTGTATTTCTTTTAGGACCATTACAGGATAACTCTCCACTGTATCAGCTCCCTCCTTATAGAAATTGACAGACCTGCAAAAAGTAGAAAAGGCTGATGTAAGATAAAGCTGTGGTGATTACAACACAGAAATAAATCAATCCTTTTCTGATTACCCTTCTTTAATTTTCTCTAAAAAGTTAAGTATCTGCTCCAGTCCAGCTTTGAGGGCCTCCTCTGTGCTTTCTTGCCTGAGTTTGTCCATCATCACATCCAGCCGAGCCTCTTTTTTCTACCAACATCAAATAAAGCACAGGAAAAAAATGACATGCAGCTAGATCAGATGTCAAATTTATAGGCTCACAATCGTTGCACTATTACTTTACAGAATTACAGTACTGTGCAAAATCTTAGACACCCTATTTTTTGTGCAAACTTCACTGTTTTTCATTTGATGACTTCTACATTATCAGGCCATTACAAAAACATTTCAGCACAAAATTAAATGTTACAGGAAAATGACAAAGTACATCAGTTAAAAAAAAGGCATCATATTATGCAAGAGACCACTTTTCAGACAAAAAAAAAAACATAATGAAGGCTACTGGGTTTTGCTGCAAAAATAAGAAGTGAATATGACAGTCAAAGTGTTCAGAAGAACAGTGGCTGGTTCTGCAAGATGCTCAGTAAAAACTACAGCTTGTTTCCTTATAAAACTGCACTCACTGTACCTGAGACTCCTATTTTTTAAGGCAAAGCATCATCACACCAAATATTGACTTTGTTTCATTTATTACTGTTTACTGATCATTATAGTTGTTTTTTTAATGTAGAAACATCTAATTTCATTATTTTAAGGCATCCTTGCCCTACAGCATTTCTTTGCAGGTGCCTAAGACTTTGCACAACTCTGTACATCTCAAAGGAAAAATGTAATCAGTCTCACTTCCTTCTTTTCTTCATACTTTTTGCTGACTTCCTTGAGAGAATCCTGCAACTGCTGCTCGGTCCTCTGCAGGCCTGTGCTGTGCACCTCCCAAATATTAGCTGCCCCATGCACAAATTTGAACAAAGACTTACTCAGGAATGCAGCAGTTTTGGCCAAACCCTCAAAGGCTTTCTATAATGTACAATTAAATAAAAAAAATCAATCAATCCACCATGGTTTCATTATAAATATTCATCAAACATCACAGGGCATCAAGTTTCACTGTGTATTTTCAAATACATACCATATATTGTACACTGCTTACATGATACAGGCAAATTGCCCCCTTTTTAATAAATACTGAGTGTATTTTCTAACTTACTTCCATTGCTGCTAAACGCTCCTCTGCTTGGGTCTGGCATTTGCCAATAAGAGGCACCATCTCACTAATAACAATGTCCTGTATCTGGTCTGAGGTGATTCCATAGGTCGACACTTCATTCTGTGTGAATCCATGATGCAAGTTTTATTTGGCTTTTAATTTATACAATTAAATAAAATACTAAAACATGAAACCAAATATAAGGTTGCAAACCTTGATGCATTCAACTTCCAGGGAACAGTCTTGCCAGGTATTCTCATAATATTCACGCAGTTTTGTCATGGTCTCCGTGTGCATGCAATCTGAAAAAGTGTAACACAATCACAAAGTCAGTAAATTAAAACAAACCTTAATATGTATGTGCACAGTGGATAGTAGCATATTCTTACCGATTTGTTCATTCACTGAAGATAAAGAGGTGTACCATTCAGCAGCGGATGATTTCGAGCAGTTTGGTGGGGTCATGTTTCTTTAAATAGAAACAAAAGAAGCACATTTTAAATGCCGTTTATCTTCAATTGATCTGTATTTTTAATTACTTTATAAAAGTTTGCCTCATTTATTGAACTGTCTAACCTGACTTGCTCAAGGATTTTGAGGCGTTGCTCACTGTATGCTTTTTGTTTTGTCTGCATGGTGTTTAAAGCGTCTTGTACATTTTTGGGGTTTTGAATTTCAGGGCTGTTCATGAAGTCTCTGGAGTTGAAGAATAACAATCAGTATATAGTGTATTCTTTCAAGCATAAGAACACTGCAGAGTTTTTTTGAGATCTGACATGCTAAAGCCTACTATCGACTTTAAGTGCCCTGCCTTGCAATGGACTTACTTAAACTGGCTGACTGCAACAGCAGCCTTGATGTTTTTCCAGTTCTGAAGGTTTGCCTGCCATCTCTGGTGGTAAAGAACCTCTTTCTGCAAATCCTTTTCCATCAGGTTCAAATGGAGTTTAGCTACAGCTCGTCTGTTTGCCAGCAATGCTTGATTTATCATCTGTTTAAAAGGACACAACGAATTTAACACAGCATGCATAATAGAACAATGATTTTTTTTTAATAAAAAGTGACTTACCATAGCGTCATTATTAATTAATCGGTGGAGATCACTGGGCATCAGATAACTGATTTTTTCAAGTTTCATTGTGTATTTCCTTAGCACTGCAGTAATCTGGAAAAGACAGACAACTTATACATGATATATAGTAGATACACAAAGTCTGTATATGATAATAAGAACTTCATTCTGATTCGCTACCATTGCTGCTCGTTCAAGCTCATATTTGACAAATAGCTCATCCAACTCCTGGATACAATTTCTCCTCATAGCAAACTCATGGCTCACACAGGTCCAAATCTCATGTAGATCCTGAGTGAAAGTTACAGTTATATGACACCAACAAAACATCAACAGCTCACAATTCCAATAATTTGCTGTGTAGAAGATAAATGACAGTCCACACTATGAGATCACCTGCTGGCTGAAGGATTCTAAATCAGCACCATGTTCTGTTTTCTGCATCGATCTCTCCACCTCCTCATCATATTCTGATAGTTTGAGAAGGAAATCTTCCCCAGTTTCTCTCACCAATGACTCAAAGTCCTGAACAAAACAGAGAGACTGTGATTAAATTAGTCACAATATGAGGCGAGTGTTGGGAATATTATAATATTCATTGCCTCTACAGTACTGAAAGTAATATACCGCACTGAGCTCAGTAAACTCTCTTTGGAGCTGAGTGACAGCTTCCATGTGTTCCCTTTGTTTTTTCTTCTTGAGTCGCTCAACGATGTCTGAGCCCGTCTTTGCCGAAACTAGAAAAAAGTTGACTATTATTACCCTATAAAACAACGTGAATGTGATTTTGTGTTTTAAGATTATTCATGAGCTTTACCAACCGACACTGTCAGGCAGTCCTCTGATCTCTTCATGATCATCCTGGTCTATGCTAAACACAGGTTGTGTTCCTGAAAAAAGCTGGTTTCTGACAAGGAGTGCATTATATAAAGCTATCAGAGAATATAGGGAATATACAGCTCTGGAAATAAATTAAGAGACCACTGCAAAATTATCAGTTTCTCTGGTTTTATTATTTATAGTTATGTATTTGAGGAGCATGAATGTTTGTTTTATTCCATAAACTACAACATTTTCCCCAAATTCCACAAAAAAATATTGTCAGAGCATTTAATTGCAGAAAATAGCAGCTGGTCAAAAAAAAAAAGTGTTTTCAGACCTTCAATAATGCATAGAAATCAAGATCATATTCAATTTTGAACAACACAAATCTGATGTTTGAACTGAGGATGAGTTCAAAAATCAGTGTTTGGTGGAATAACCCTGACATTTAATCACAGCTTTCATGCATCTTGGCATGCTCTCCACTAGTCCTTCACGTTGTTCTTGGGTGACTTTATGCCACTCATGGCACAAAAACTCAATCAATTCAGCTTTGTTTGATAACTTGTGACCATCCATCTTCCTCTTGATCACATCCCAGAGGTTTTCAATGGGGTTCAGGTCTGGAGATTTGGCTGGCTATGACAATCTTATGGTTCTCCATCCACACCTTGATTGACCTGGGTGTGTGGCATGGAGCATTGTACTACTGGAAAATGCAATCCTCAGAGTTGGGGACACTGTCAGAGCAGAAGGAAGTAAGTTTTCTTCCAGGATAACCTTGTATGTGGCTTGATTCATGTGTCCTTCACAAATAAAATTGTGCCCCATTCCAACCTTGCTGAAGCACACCCTAGATCATCACCAATCCTCCACCAAATTTCACAATGGGTATGAAATATTATGGCTCGTATGCTTCTCCAGGTCTCAATCTAACCAATAGATGACCAGGTGATGGGAGAAGCTGAAAATTGGACCCATTAGAGAAGATGACCTTATTTCAGTCCTCTATGGTCCAATCCAATCTATGGTCCAATCTTTAGTAAACGTCAGCCTGGCCCTTCTTTGCTTCTCATTGATGAAGGGCTTTTTCCTAGCTTTGTATGATTTCAGGCGCTCCCGGAGAAGCCTGTTTCAAACCGTCCTTGCCATGCACTTAACCCCAGCTGATACTTGCTATTCTTTTTGTAGGTCACTTGATGGAATTCTACAGTTGTTGAGTGACATTTGAAGAAGTTGATGATCAGCCTGGTCAGTGGAGAGTCATTTTTGCCCTCTGCCACTCTGTAACTTTGTTGTCCCCAGTGTCTGCTGCTTGACCTTGTTCTTGTGAAGGTCTTGTGTCTTTGAAATTTTGAGGATGGAAGCAAACTGACGCTCACTGTATCCCTCTGCCAGTAAAGCCAGAATTTAATCCTTCTTTTTCTCACTCAAAACTTTATTTTTAACTCTTTTGACATGATGAATAGATATTTTTGTATTTCAATTCAATTTAAGCTACTACTAGCACTGTCTTTGCCATCCAAACTGGTCCTATTGCAAGAGGATAGTGATGACCACAGCAGTGGTTTTTATAATTTTCCTTGTTAAATAAGATTTGGTTCAGGTGATCACCTAATCAGTACTTCATTAAGTAAAATGAGGTAAGCTTGTGTTGAAATTCCAGGATAGACACCGGAATGAAATGTCTGCCATACATGGAAATGCTGATTTAAGAAAAAATTGAAGTGGTCTCTTAATTTTTCCATATAAAACACACACACACACACACACACACACACACACACACACACACTGCAACCTCGCCATTTATTCTGTAACAATTTCAGCTAGGGTGGTACAGTGGTGCAGCAAGGGTCCAGGGTTAGTGTACATCAAACTGAGTTTTACTTGTTCCTCTTGTGGGTTTCCCAAAAACATGCTACATAGTCTTTTGGTATGAATGATTTTGTGTGTGTGTGTGTGTGTGTGTGCGCGCGCGCGCAAGCGTGCACATTGTGCCCTGCTATGAATCCACATTGTATTCCCATCAAATAAACAGTGTTCCTGGGTCAATACACATGCCAAGCTGGATCACAGTGAAATAATCAATGAACAAGAGATCATTGATTCATTGCTTCAACCATCAGGGTTGCAGGGGAAGCTGTAGCCAATTGCAGCTGACTTTGGGCAAGAGGTTAGGTACACCCTGGACAGGTTACCAATCTATCACAGGGCTAACACAGAGAAAAACAAGCATTCACACCTATGGGCAATTTAGCGTAGCCAGTTGACCTAATCAGCACGTCTTTGGACCATGAGGGAAACCGAACATAAACACTGCACACAGAAAGGCCCCAGTCAGCCGTGAGATTCAAACCCAGAACCTTCTTGCTGTGAGGCAACCGTGCTAACCACTACACCACCTTGCCGTCTAACAAGCGGTCAACTGATGTTATTATTGTACCAATTTTAGCAGTTACCACTGTACCTCATGGCAACCTCAGAGCACTGCTCAGCCCCACTTTGACTCCTTAGAGGGTGCTGATCATATCCAGTGTCTGTGTTCCTGCTAATGGGGCTGTCCTCACTCAGAGAACCTGCATGTGCAGCACGCATTCTCCTCCTTTCATGAATAGACAGTGACAAGTGAGCCTACAGAGAAAAAAAAAACATCATCATAATCAGCAAAATTATGGAAGCCGAGAACAGCTGTGTTTCAAAAAATGTAAACCGTTTTCTTATGATAAGAACATAATTATTTATTATTACTAATAAATCATTAATAGCGGAGCTCCATACTTAAGAGAATATGGTAATGCATCAATCTGATTTTTGATGGCTTAACAAAAAACAGGCAGTGTTTGAGCAAGACATAGACACGATATCAATGGTAATACAATACTCAAAGTCCAAAAACATAAACAGGGTCAAAACCAGAAAAGCAATACAAAATACACTTTAACCCCACTATAAAGAATTCCTTTGTGGACGTCCAAATAGTTCATTATACCGAAAAGTTCATAATACTGAAATGGCCCCAAACACTCACTCTTATATAAAATAAGACCAAGTCTGTTTAATTTACATTTATGCTTAATTAAATTTCATATTTAATAAGTAAAGGAAATAAGTCACTCATTTCTGTGTCATGTAAAGGAGTCAGATGGACAGATGCAATTGCAGAAAGAGGGTTTATTTACAAACAGGTAGGCAAACTGATCCAAAATGTAATGCAAAATCAGAGTGAAGAAACAGGCAAGGGTCATGCGAGGCACAAACAGAATAGCTGAGGCAAGAATGAAAGGCAGAATCCAAATAGACAAAACAAAGTCAAAACCAGAAGGGCAATACAGAGACAGAAATTACAGTGCATATACTTCACAAAGTCTGTGGGTTTTCAGAGTTCTTATAAGCACACACTGTAATTGCACTCGGATCAGCAACAGGTGCATAGCACTGAGTCCTCATGAGCTTGAGCACGGCGAGCACGTGAGTAGCAGTTTGAGGTGAGCCACTGTGCATGCACGTGACAATGTCATAAAAATAATGTGAATATTGTAAAAGTATGATACTAGTGTCCCATCAGTTTTACTTGCCAAAGAAACTTGTAATCCTGGATTGCTTTAAATTTAGGTACATTCTCCTTATCACAAATTTCTCCAGGACGGCACAGTGGTGTAGTGGTTAGCGCTGTTGCCTCACAGCAAAAAGGTCCGGGTTCGAGCCCCGTGGCCAGCGAGGGCCTTTCTGTGCGGAGTTTGCATGTTCTCCC
>JAODXR010000017.1:16010502-16024782 GCA_028877395.1 Cathorops festae
AGCTGGGATAGGCTTCAGCTTGCCTGCGACCCTGTAGAACAGGATAAAGCGGCTAGAGATAATGAGATGAGATGAGATTATAGGAAATCACACGCTGATTGGTTGAGAAATTCAGACTATTTCTCGATAATCACCTCTGGCCACTCGGCAAAATGGCAGTCAATAGATGACTTGCAACCATGTGATTAAAATGTGCTACGTCATGAGAGTCCGGCGTGATAGTGGATATACGAAGCAACCAGTATGGCAGCTGCTGAAAGCATGTCTGTAAACAATCCTGAATTGTCTCAGTATTACCATGATTTGAATGGTGAAGCAAAGATTTGATACAAAGAGAAGATAGAGATGTGTGGTTTTGACCCATATTATTTAAAATAGTCAGACTTTTCTGAGGATAAGATGTTTCTACCGACCGTTGAGTACCACTACAGGTCATTTCGTCGAAAGCCTTTTTGTCCAATAGTTAAGACATTTCATCCAAAGCCTTTTTCATATGCACTATCAATTATTTTATATTTCAGGTGTTTGTTTGAAAAAAGGATGAATTCTCAATGGAATTTGACCAACGCAAGACCCATTTTTGTAAAGCAAATGAGTGCCATAGTACGTGCGCTTCAACATTAAAGAGCATACTAAGGAGGATAAATCACATTGGGCCATGCCAGTTGCTGACTGTGGCAGCGGGGGCGTCGCCAAGCATCGGTTTTGCGATGGGTCTTGCGAATGGAGGGTGGAGTCAGGGAAGATAAGTGGTGGAATCATTGCACCTGATGGGAATTAACCTGTGTTTGTGTGTCTTCCCCAGTGACCACGCCCTTTAAAAAGAGAGAGAGAGAGAGCAGAGAAAGGGAGCTCTCTCCCCAACCAGAACACTTGTGTGTGTGCGCGTGTGGCTGGGAGAGTATGAAAAGCTGAAAAGCTAAAAATAAAAAGACTTTTTGAGAACTCAGTTCTGGCCTGCCGTGCTTCTGTGCTCCACCCACCTGGTCAGATATTACAGTGGTGCCGAAACTCAGGAAGGAGTGCAGAAGGGAACGGCTACATGGAGTCCTCCCCCTTCAAGGACCTGATCCATACCCTCGCCACGGCCCAACAGAGCCAGCACCAGGTGCTGATTGCCCACCGGAAGGAGCAGGAACAACGGTTCAAAGCCCTGGTGCTGGCACAACAGGAAGATCGCCAGGCGTTCCGGGCACCTGCTCACGTTGGCGGGTGTCGTGGACCCTCCCCACCTCACCCTAACAAAGATGGGTCCGCATGATGACCCTGGAGCCTTCCACGCTCTTTTTGAGCAGGCAGCAGATGCGTGGGGTTGGCCGGTGGAACAACGCGTGGCGCGCCTCCTCCCCCTGCTAACAGGCGAGGCGCAGCTGGCCGCACTACAGCTCCCCGCTGACAGCCAGCTCGTCTACACAGACCTCCGCAGGGTCGTCCTCCAACATGTGGGTCACACCCCGGAACAGCAACGGCAGTGCTTCCGCGTGCTGCGCCTGGAGGAAGTCGGCCAGCCGGCCGTTCGCGTTTGGCCAGCAACTCCCGGATGCCTGCTGGCGGTGGCTGAGGGCCAACGACCGTGACGCCGAGGGCATCATCGATCTGGTGGCACTGGAACAATTCCTCGTCCGACTTCCAGAAGGAACAGCAGAGTGGGTCCAGTGTCATCGCCCGGCGTCACTGGATCAGGCCATCGAGCTGGCAGAGGACCATATGGCGGCCGTTCCGATGACAGGACAGCGTGTCTCCCCTTCTCTCCTCTCTCTCTCCCCCTGTTCCTTGTCCTCGTCCCATCCCCCCATCGCGGAGGCGGGGGCTGGGTCCACCCCAGTCGGCCTGCCGCACCTGCGGTGCCCTACTGTTTCCTACTTCCTTGTCTGTGTCTTCCCCCCCCTCATGTGAGTGATCTCTGGATCACCGGTGCAGGGAGAGAGCCTGGGCCGGTATGCTGGCGCTGCAGGGAACCGGGGCACCTCCAGCATCAATGCTCGGCGATGGAGGTGGGCGCGGTGTTCCGGATCCCCGATGCAACAGAGACCGCCCTCGATTGGGCCGGAGCATGTCGCATACCGGTGAGTATCCAAGGCGATACGTATCAGGCTTTGGTGGACTCCGGCTGTAATCAGCCCTCAATCCACCAAGGCCTGGTGCAAGACAAGGCATTGGGAAGAGCACAATTGGTGAAGGTGTTGTGTGTGCATGGGGATGTTCACAACTACCCTTTAGTGTCGGTCCACATTCTATTTCGAGGGGAAAAATTTAGAGTAAAGGTAGCGGTTAATCCTCGCCTTACCCACTTGATAATTTTGGGGACTGATTGGCCGGATTTTCGCAAATTAATTATGCATTTAGTGAAGAGTGGGGCCTGCCATAGATCAGCGGGGGGAGGTCCCAGATTGGCATTGGCGGGAGCAGCTATCACAGAGTGGTCGGTCTCATCACCGCGTCAGAGTGAGGAGCAGCAGGCTCCTCCTCCTTCTCCTGGGGATTCCCTCACAGATGTCCCATTAGAGCAGTTGCGAGATGAGATTCTGCGGCATTCATTTGACCCAGTGAGGGTAATCGATGGTCAAACTCTCGAGCCAAACGCCACCCCGTCCTTCCCCTATTTTTCCATTATTAAGAATAGATTATACCGAGTGACACAGGACACTCAGGCTAAGGAACATATAACACAGCTTTTAATCCCAAAGAGCCACCGTGAATTTGTATTCCAGGCAGCTCACTTTAATCCCATGGCCGGACACTTGGGGCAGGATAAGACACTAGCCTGAATTATGGCCCAGTTCTATTGGCCAGCGATTCGCGGTGATGTCTGTTGGTGGTGTACGCCGTGCCACAGATGCCAGTTAGTAAATCCCACGGCCATTCCAAAAGTGCCTTTGCGCCCTCTGCCATTAATCGAGACCCCGTTTGGATGAACTGGGATGGATCTCGTTGGGCCATTAGATCAGTCAACACAAGGATATCGCTTTATTTTAGTTCTGGTGGACTATGCAACGCGATATCCGGAAGCAGTGCCTCTTGACAATATCTCAGCACGTAGTATTGCAGAAGCATTCTTCCGCTTCATCTCCCGGGACGGAATCCCCAAAGAGATTCTGAATGATCAAGGCACTATGTTTGTGTCACGCACACTGCGCAAATTGTATGGGTTACTGGGAATTAAGCCTAGCCGCACCAGCATTTATCACCCACAAATGGATGGCTTAGTCGAACGGTTTAATCACACCCTCAAAAACATAATTAGAAAATTTGTAAGCGAAGATGCATGCAACTGGGATAAATGGCTCAAGCCCTTGTTATTCGCAGTGTGAGAGGTCCCACAAGCCTCCATGGGGTTCTCACCATTTGAATTATTATATGGGCATAAGCCGCATGGCATTCTGGATGTGCTATGGGAAAATTGGGAGGAGGGACTGTCAAACAGTAAAAACAAAATTCAATACGTTATTGACCTGTGTGCCAAACTCCACACACTCATGCACCTAACCCAGGAGAATTTGCTGCAGGCCCAAGAACGTCAAGTCCGTCTGTACGACAGGGGCACGTGCCTTAGGGAATTCACACCGGAAGATAAAGTACTCGTGTTGTTGCCCACGTCGAGCTCAAAATTGATCGCCAGGTGGCAAGGACCCTTTGAGGTCACACAGCGAGTCGGGGACATCGACTATGAGGTGAAGTGAATGGACAGGGATGGGGCATTACAGATTTATCACCTCAATCTACTAAAACTTTGGAACGAGGAGGTCCCCGTGGCGTTGGTGACAGTGGTTCTGGAGAAGGCAGAGCTGGGGCTGGAGGTTCAAAAAAGAAAATTGACATCACCCACTGTTCCGGTCCCCTGTGGAGACCACCTCTCCCCGACCCAGCTCATGGAGATTGCCCAGTTGCAAACAGAATTTTCTGACATGTTCTCGCCACTTCCCAGCCGCACCCACGTCATAGAACACCTGATGGGAATTAACCCGTGTTTGTGTGTCTTCCCCAGTGACCGCGCCCTTTAAAAGGAGAGAGAGAGAGAGCAGAGAAAGGGCGCTCTCCCCAATCAGAACACTTGTGTGTGTGCATGTGTGTGGCTGGGAGAGTGTGAAAAGCTGAAAAGCTAAAAATAAAAAGTTTTTGAAAACTCAGTTCTGGCCTGCGGTGCTTCTGTGCTCCAACCACCTGGTCAGATACTACACTGACCCTGGAATGAGTTAACTCCCTTGTCATTACAGGCTGTTCGCTTGCACGTTTATGTTTCCGGCTGGATCATATTAAGTCTTTAGGAGCCGAGCAGTGCTCTCGTGTGGGCTTCGTCCGCAAATTCTGGGCTGAGGAACGGTCCTACCGACCCGAGACCATGCTATTTCAAACGGGAGGCTTAGAAGGAGGTGTCTGTAAAATTTTACTTCACTGAGAGTTCCGTTGGCCAAGTTATTAATTTATAAACCAGCTGGATCATATTAAATCTTTAGGCACAGAGCAGCACTCTCGTGGGGGTTTCGAATACCTGAAATATAAATTAATTGATAGTGCATATGAAAAAGGCTTTGGAGGAAACTTTCACTGGATGAAGTGTCCTGATCCCCTAGTCTCCTCTCTGTACTAAGCCTTAGTGTTTCCTCGCACTCTTTCCGAATCACACACAGAATGCAAAAAAAGTTGGAACGTGCCACGGTCACAAGTACTGTTGTGACCACAACCATATATACAGCACAAAGATATGGCAGAGCTAAAAGAACGCTTAAAGCAGTGGAAAAACAAAGAGAGCTGCGCACGCGTGACTATGTTTTGTATGGAATGTCGCTTGACCCTGCATTTGTATATCCACCAACATGGTTTCTGTTTTGCTTTGATGTCACTTGCAAGTCAATAATTACTTTGTCACTGTGAGGAAGAATTCCAGATTATAAATTAAAATACTGGTCCTAAAAGCACTAAAGATGCAATGTAGTTTGGTCCAAAACTATTCAAAGGGAAGGTGGAATTCCATCTATCCATCCATTATCCATAGCCGCGAATCCTTTACAGGGTCGCGGGCAAGTTGGAGCCTATTCCAGCTGACCATGAGCGAGAGGCGGGGTACACACTGGACAAGTCGCCAAGTCATCGCAGGGCCAACACGTAGAGACAAACAACCATTCACACTCACCTTCACACCTACCGTCAATTTAGAGCCACCAGTTAGCCATGTCCAGTGATGTGTCACACTCCCCAGACTTTGAAAAATTATTTGCTTCCCAATCGGGATTTTGTTCATCGGGATGAAGGTGGTTGACAGAGTCATCCTGAGGAATGAGAGGGAAAATTCATATTAGTATTATTTATACATCAGCAGGGTTTTAATTTAAGTGTTTGACATTCCAGCGTTCCCATCATACTGCAACATGTACCAGTAAATGTTACACAATACGGAAACACAGGCTAAAATAACGGCACTGGTTCATTGGTGAACACCGGAATACCTGAAAGGCATGTGAAAGACCGACTACAGTAACGGAAAGCGAGAATAAAAGGCTTTATGTTGCGAAGGAAAGGAAACGCAGGACCAGACAAATAAATTTCGGTGGTCAGCGAGCACCTCAGTGTGATCAACTGTTCGTTTACCAACAGAATGATGTAAACTGTCAGTGCACAGTCAAAGGTAAACCTGCACATGCGCACATGGACTTCCTTTGTCTGACTGACTGCCGGAAGTGAGCGATTTCATGCACATTATTTGCGCGGGAATCCCTTCAAATTAAATAACTTCCCAGCCACAGAATGGCCTGAATTTTTGTGAGACATTACAGAAATAAACATATATCACAATGACCAAATTTCAGAGCGAAATAAATTTCACCGATTTTATGAAATCGAAAGGCCGTCTAGCTTTAATAATCACTGCTGTATTCATAATAAAATAACCATCTGCTTCTGTGAATATCGGTGAATGATAATCTTGGCTTTGTCTCGGTTATTATTAACTACTTATTAACCTCGCATGCTCGTTCTTTACGGCAACACATCGGATCGAGGTACGACAGTACAGACTGGGCCCATACAAAAAGACCTCGGTCTGATATTCTCCGGTAACGACCAAGCAAGCGACGTTAATAAGGAGTTTATTATATATATATTTTTAATTTCTAAGATTAAAGCAGACAGTCATTATAATGAGGTGTGATGCAGCTTTCAGTCACGTCATATTTGTAACGTAGTTGAGACACACATGCAGAATGAACAGCTCGCGGTTTCCAAACTGAATTTCTGTTAGCGTTTAGCGGTTTCTCAATGCTCTTCATTGCTCACTTCTCATCTCATTTCATTATCTCTAGCCACTTTATCCTGTTCTACAGGGTCGCAGGCAAGCTGGAGCCTATCCCAGCTGACTATGGGCGAAAGACGGGGTACACCCTGGACAAGTTGCCCATTTTGATTTTGTTTGTCTTTTTGCAATATTGAAAGCTGGTGCTTTGGAAAGAAATTCCGTAATTGCCCATGGGCATGATGGGAAAATACTGTCTGCTATGGAACCAATCAGTGTGCACGATTTTACCGGAAGTAGCTTGTGCCATATAATAATAACCGATATTCACCTCACCTTCCGTGAATTATTGTTAATTAACAATGGTGACTATGTCCTGATTTCCACTGCAAACATTTTATGGTTTTACTATAATTTTTTCATTTCAGTTTTTCATTCCCTTCTAATTTTGTAATTAAGTTGTATTAACAGCTGTATAAATTATGTAAAAATTTTGGTTAAAATTTTAAAACAATCATCCTGGTACTCGGAAAAGTGTTTGCGAGTGTTGAACTTCGCTTTGGTCAAAAATTTCAGTGCATCACTACAGTTGTGTATGAAAAGACAATAAGGCTTAACAGTGTGTGGTAGAAGTGCATGTGTTAACATTTGGTATGATTTCTGATTTGTTTTATATGAGGATGAGCGACTCGGATCACATGTTCTTGAGCTGTGTAAACAGTTCTTGGTGTTGGATTGAGACTCTTAGGCCGTACAGCAGGCCTGACTACATTGTAAGCACAGATAGACACTCAGGGTTGTTTGCGTTGGGCAGGAATCATCTCATCTCACCTCCATTTCTTCTGCAATTTTAATTAAGGTGTCCATGTCCACTGAGGTTAAAAACGGATCTGCTTTGCAGTCAGGACCCTTCTCAGTGGGCTGAAGGTGGCTGACTGAGTCATCCTGAGGAATGAGAGGGAAAATTCATATTAGTATTATTTATTCATCAGGGTTTTACTTTTAACTGTCTGGCATCCCAGCGTTCCCATCATACTGCAACATGGACCAGTACATGTTATAGAATATGGCTACACAGGCTAAAATAATGGCACTGACTGTTTCTACTGATTCGTGTATAAACTTAAAACCATTTCTCAGATCTTACAGGGTTAGGGCCATAATGACAGTAGGAAGCAGCTGGTTGTTGAGAGCGTTGCACTCCTGAATCCAAGAAGCCTGGGTTGATGCACTGAGGCACTGAAAAAATACAAACAGTCACAAGATTAGTAACACATCAACAACACATCACTAATAGATTATTCTGGAATGATATTACAATACAATACAGCTCCTGCAGGAACCCTGCACAGGTTTTGTTCCTTCTGCTACACTCATGTGAAAAAATACAAACTGTAGACTTTTCTCAACATATTTAAACACAAACATTTCACCCTATTGACACAGTGCCTACGGATAAAGGTAATACACTTGAATAAAACAACAAGGAAAATTAGCTCTTTCAATCATTTTTTCAACACAAATATCAACAGATGTAATATTCGTCTGTGGAGAAACTAAGTACACCCTTGGCTTCAGAAGGTAGTACAGCTCCATTTAACAGAAATACTGTAACTTGTGGGCGTTTTGCATTATTGTTCACCAGTCTCTGGTATCAGCTTGCTAAAATGTTTGACCACTCTTCCATGCCAAAGTCCTTCATTTGCAAGATGTTTGAGGGTTTTCTTGCATGTCCTGTCCAAATCTCCCCACAACATTTCAGTGGGGTTCAAATCTGGGCTTTGACTTGGCCATTCCATAACCCTCCATTTCTTCTTTTTGAGCCATTCCTTGGTGGAGTTGTTAGTGTGTTTAGGATCATTATCTTGCTGAAAGGTCAACCTACAGTTCAACTTCAACTTTTAAACAAATGGCCTCGTATTATCTTCAAGCTATCTTTGATATGTTTCAGAATTCATAGTTATGAATTTATAGTTATCAGTGACTGCACGTGTCCCAGTCCCTGAGGCAGCGAAGCAACCCCAAACCATAACATTTCCATCACCGTGCTTCACAGTTGGTATGAGGTTCTTCTCCTGAAAAGCCATCATTGGTCAGCGCCACACGTGTACTCTTACTGTGGCCAAATAACTCTACCTTTGATTCGTTTGTCCAGAGCATGCTATTCCAAAAGGCCTGGCCTTTGCCTACATGTTCATTGGCAAACCATATTCTTGCTTTAATGTTCATTTTGGACAGCAAAGGTTTCTTCCTGGCACACCTCCCATGCAGGACAAATTTGTCCAATCTCTTTGACTGTAGATGTATGCACTTTCATACCAACAGTTGCAAGAGTTGCCTGGAGATCCAATGATGAAATTTTGGTGCTCTTGGAGACGTTTTTTTTTTTGGCATCAAACACTGCTTTTGGGCTAAATTTGCTGGAGCAGCCAGTCCTGGACAAACTGGCAGTGGTTTGAAATCTGCGCCACTTGTAGATGATTTTCCTTACAGTGGAATTATTTCTGATAATCTTTTTAAATCCCTTGCCTGATTCAGAGGCATCCACAACCTTTTTTTCCCCCTGAGTGACATAGAGAGCTCTGTAGATCTTGGCATGATGACACCACACACTTCAATAGCAAAGAGAACACCAGACCTGAGATGTTTAAATAAGATGGGTTCCACCTGCAGGAGGTTCGACTCAATGGCACCAAATCTGGATATTTTACCGACTTGAAAGTGTGATAAATGTAAGAGTGTACTTACTTTTTCCAGGGTGTCCTTACTTTTTTCTGACTAATTTTTTTAAATTATGAAAATGACGACTAAAAGTTACTTTTACACGTTATTTGTTGGCGTATATTACCTTTATCAAAGAGAGTGAAATGTTTGTGTGTTTAAATATGTTGAGAAAAGTCTACACTTTTCATGGGATGTACTTATTTTCTTCACATGACTGTCTATGCCTACTATACTAAATAACATGATGAAGAATCAAGCTTTAAAGGTGCAAAAGCAATTTATTTTATTCCTGAATAGTCAAATAAACTGGAAGATATGTAAAATTACAGAATCATGATAAGCTATGACAGACTATAAAAACCAGTGCATTAAGCTGTGCCTTAGCAAAAGTGTATTAAGTTGCTGAGAAACCCTGTTTACTCCAGCATGCGTGTTTGTGTTTGGATATGCCTCCTGTCAGTCATTTTACAAACATCTACTCTAAGCAAGTGTAGATCCTGGGGACAGAGCTTCATGAACATTGGCAGAAATCATTCTAATGTTGAACCAACCTAACTCTCGGAGCCCTCATCTGAAAACAAATAAACACTAATCTTAAATAGAGCGGCGGCTACAATTATCGACACCTTCACGATCTTCTGGCCATTGCAAAAGTAGAAAAGACTTTCAATACATAAATTGTGTATGAATAATTACTCAAACATCCACTGGAAAAAAATTAGCTGATTCCAGAGTACTTAGCGTATCAGATCATGTGACACTGTTCCACAATTATTGACACCTTTGTCCACAGTTAGACACCATTCCACAATTATCAACACCCAAATAATTATTCATATAATAATAATAAGTCTGTGGTATTAAGTTAACAAAACATAGGCAAGGGGAGTCTGCCGGTTGATTAATTAACCAATAATAACTGTTGTAACTGAAACTCACTTTTGTAAGATTGTTTTTTTATTGGTAAATCTGAAAAGGTGTTGAAAATTATGGACTGCCGATAATTGTAGCCGCTGCTCTAATTCACCTTACGAATAGCTGTGCTATAAATATCAACCTCAATATTTTAAATGCACATTCGAGAGCAATTAAAAGAGTTAATCTGACTGATATGTTGGTTGTTGAATTAAGCTTCCATTAAATGCAGTATCATGAGCAATCACTTCCATAAAACACCAGAATAAATTTCATTTTTTAAATTATCATATTTATCCGTATTGTACCACTGTATAGTTATTTTTCCACATACTTTAATATTTTTATTAAAGTTGCACACTGTCATAATTTTTATGTTTAATGTTTTTTTTTTAATGTTTAACTGTACTTCTCTGCGTGCCTTTAAATTGCCCCTCAGAGACAAAGTTTTGAATTTGGATTTTAACAAAAGCCAAACACACTGTCAAACACCAGAGGGCACTAATCACTCAAGTAATGTTAAAAAAAGACTTGCTGCAAGGCATTGTGGGACTTCCTACTTAATAATGCCACACTCCTGTACACTCCTACACCCCTTTTTCATTTTATACTGAGCTGTATGAGCTGATGGAAGGGGACACATTTCAAATAAAATATTACAGATAAACTTCCTAGATAAATATTGTTAGTGGTTAATAGATACTAAAGTGGCATGCAAATGGGGCGCTTATAGTAATTAAGGCTGAGCTCAAAACTATTGTCGTGTAAAGGGGACAAAATCCATTAAAGCATCTTTACCTGGTGTGTAAAGCATGTACTGGGTGTGATGAGGCATGAGGCCCTGTTGGACATGCATGGGCCTGAAGGGATGTGCATACGGTGGGCCCGCCCAAAAGTGGGGGAACACAGGGACCAGCGCAGCTTTGAGTGTATAACGTTTCTCGAGAAGGATCACCGAGATCTCTTACAGCTGCTTGGGAGTATCTGGGCATTCTGTCACACTCCTTCATCTGCTGAGGGCCATTAGAGTGATGGTGGTAAGGACTTCCCTGATGTTCAACCAAAACTGAACCTGAACAGATAAAGACAAGGCAAATATTAATAAACTAAAACTTCAGATAATGATCTAGGCCACAAAGTTAGCCAGCTGACACCGTACAAGCAAAATTATTCATTTTATTTGTCTGTTTTTTTCTCTACACATTCCTACATACAGTATGACTATTTTGTTTTTCGGGACTATGCAGTCCTTCAAAGGACCTGCCTCAAAATGTTTCAAGATTTAAAGCTTCTGCACAGTGGCCCAGAAATCTGTGGACTAGAATTGAGCTAGGTTCCTTCACGTCCCGAGTTATAAGTCGAATGGTTATAACACTCAGTGTGAATGCATGTGTGTGAATGCTTGTGCACACAGTGCCCTGCGATGGACAGGCGTCTCATTCAGGATGCCAAGTTTTCCTGGGATAGGTCCTGGATCCACTATGAACCTGACCAGCAAGGTGGTTACTGAAGACTAATCAATCAATCAATCAATCAATCAATCAATCAATTAATTAGTTGACATACTGATTAACTAATTAATTAATCAATTGAATAATTTGCTGACTTATTTATTTAATCTGTCCTGAGTTTTTTTTTTTATCTGCGTATTGAAACACTACCAACCCTTTTTCATTCCAGCAGAGTTTTCTTCTGTTGAATTCCATATCACATGATGGAAATGATTCGATGGCCGGCTGGTCAGCTGTCTCCTGGCAGCGAGCTTGGCCTTGTTGCCAGGCGTGAGTCGCTTGAGGTTCACGAGGAGCTCCGGCTTATCCCGTTTGAAGTTTGGGTTTTGGAATTGGTGCAGTTGGGCCGTGGTGGAAAAGCAGTTGAGTTCCTTCTCTGAGCTGTAATGGTCCAAACGCACTTTGCTGAAGCCGTATAGGTTCAGCTGGCGAACGAAACTGATGAACCGTGTTGTTTTGAAGTACTTGTTTATCTGGTCGGTTTTGGAAAATAGCACTTCAGCTTTGAAGTGCGCCTGATGGATGAGTATGCTTTCCACACCGGCGTCCCACCAGATTGAGGGAACATGAGGGTCATTCAGCAAGCACCATAACTTGCTAGGGAAGTTGCTGGGGTTGATCGAGGAGATTTCCATACCAGCTAAAGAATTGGCAGCCAACTGGATGGGGAAAAAAAAAAGATCAACTGTTATTTATTCATCAAAAAATTTGCAAACTAGCCAGATTGTAACCACTGATTTGTAGCAGTAACTAGATAGTACTGTAGGCAGCCAGCTACCATAACAAACATTTCACTCATGCATCTTCAGTAACAGCTGAAAATCACTATCAATAACAATATAGCATTAAACTAACATTAAACTATTAAAGCTGACCGTTAGAGCTGCCAAATTACCAAAATAATCAAACATAAACAGCCAAAATATTCAAACAAAAACAGCCCCAGAGTCATTTCTGTAAGAATTGACATGATCAAGTGTGAATTATTTCAAATATATGAGCACATAAACCTGTGATTTGGTACCTTTGGGTTGTTCTTATCACTTTCTCAGAACCGTTAGAAGTGTTTGGGAAGCGTCGCGTGCGCACACCTTGCGTTTAAACTCAAAGGGGGACAGGTCGAGTAGAAGCGCTCGAGCTCAGAAGTGCGTGCGATATTTATTGCGGGACATGATGAATATTCAATGAGCTAGCGCGGATTCATCCAATCAGAGTAACACGCGGCTGTGACGTAATCATTAATTTACAGTGAGTGTTTAGGTCAGGAGTGGCACACAGACATACAGCACACGGGTTCTCTGTTATTCTACTAGTTGGGGAAAAACTCTAAGCCATGAACAATGGCAAAATGTGTGTGTGTGTTTATTTTATATATATATATATATATAGAGAGAGAGAGAGAGAGAGTCAGGTGAAAAATAAAGTACACCCTCTTCCAGTTACACACAGCAAAATCAACAGTGTTAAAGAGAGTTAATTTTTCAGTGATAAAAATGTCAGTGTTGATTAGAGTTGATTCTGGAGTTGATTTGCCAAACATGTACACTTGCAGTGTAAAAGTAACTCTCGTTGGAGTGTTACAATCGCGTGTTAATAAAAAATACTCTGGTGTAGAGTTGTTTACTACATCCGGGGTATTGACGCTTGAGAGGATGGAGTGTGCAGGAGACAGACAGACGGACGCCATTACATTCCAGCATCGCGACGGGAAAGGGAACGTCCTACTCTATTTTATAAGATTTCCACCAAGGACTTTATACACATATATTAATCATAACATGTTAAAACAGCATGTTAATGTATTTACACAACACCATATTCGCGGCAGGGGCAATATTTAAGGTAACAGCACAGCAGTGTGTGTACCGTTACTGGTTGCCTCAGCAGAGAGGTTAACCAACGTTGAAAACTTTGAACAGACCTAAACAAGCTAAGTGGACTTGAGCGAATATAAAATGCAAGATTGCGTTATGATACTACTGAGTTAAGATTCACTAGCTGTAGCGATCACAGTCGTGTGCAGAATTGAAATCACTCCAATGAATGTGGGCTTGCACTAGTGACTTAGCAAGATGCTGAGGGAATAGCTCGCATGTTAGCAGCTTTTCATGACATTTAGCTCTAGAGCTAGCTACTTGTGGCGCCAATTGAGCTGTTACCAATCAAGACATAAAAAAAAATCTGATCCTTACCAGGTCCTAAAAAATATCGTACGATACATTTTACTTTCCAAGGTACAGCTTTTATATGTTAAAATGAAGCATCTTTAAGTTAGCTTTTAGTCCTCTGGCCTGAGCAGTAGGTCGGCACTTTTCCTTTGCTCATGATACAAAAAGAAAACGACTATTAAACACAACTCACCTTCTCCAAACGTGTCAAAACTAACTCAGGAGGACTTCAACACTCTTTTCTGATTGTAGTCAGAACAATACACCCAATACAAACGTAAAAGGAATCAACTTTCTTTTGATTAACCTTCACTCTGACAGCACAGAGGCTCAACAGTGTCTGCATTCTAAATAGGTGCAGAATCGCTCTATATATACACACAGCTAATTAAACACGGACTTTGAAGTTAATTGGCTGGGGGGAGTTTTGATTTGAAAAGTAGGTGGGGGTGGTGGTGTTCGATTTGAACGTTGGTGGTGGGAGAGTTTTGATTTGAAAAGTCTGTTTTTGGGGGGTGTTAGAGAATTTTACAATTTCTACTATTAATTATGATTCAATGTAATAATCATTCATTTCTATGAACTATGAAACTATGCCTTTGTATGCACCTGTCCTTCACTTTTCTTTAACCTTCGCCAATGGTCCAGGCGGAGTTAGGAGACAAAATGTTCCAGACGCCAGACGTCTAGATTGTTTGCAAAAACACCAATATCAGAAATGTTTTCAAAACACGAT
>JAODXR010000017.1:16930960-16941549 GCA_028877395.1 Cathorops festae
TCACACTCGACTGCAAACCGCCCCAGTGCATGCTGAAGGTCCTGATTTGAAGAAGCCAACAGGACAACATCGTCCGCGAAAAGCAGAGATGAAATCCTGTGGTTCCCAAACAGGCAGCTCGTCAAATTACAGAGAAACTGCAAAGAAGCAAAAAAAGTTAGAGCTTCAACTTTGACTGTTACAAAGCGATGACACCGGAGACTCGTTCCATCAACGTTAAATAAATGTCTCTTAACAAAAAAAACTTCTTGTTTATCCAAGCACAATAAACACACACATGGGAAACACACATCAGATCTGTGGTGGAATTTGCAGCAATAAAAACTTCAAAAACAGTTCATCATTTTCCTGTTGTTTGAAAAAAAAAAAGTCACTTAAAATAACTTTTACTTGCGCAAGCTTCGAGAAAACTCCTGAAGGAGGAGATACAGCGCTCCCCGGAGAGACGCTCAGATCTGATATCGGGGATTGATGCTAATTAGGCTGCCGAGTGTGTGCCCTTTGGTCTGTTCCCATAATGGTAACTCAGTTGTATTTTGGAATAAAAATATGTGCTCTCTATGTGTGTGTGTGTGTGTGTGTGTGTGTGTGTGTGTGTGTACAGTTTGGACTCACTGAGTGCTTGCAATAAACAACACGCTCGTTTGCTGTTACGTAAGGAGCTTGTGACGTCTGCTGTAAATATTTTTCTCTTGAAATGACAGAAGTTCGATGTTGAACATTTTACTTTAAACTCTTCAAACTGATCGAACACAAACGTAACCGCTGAGCCGAGTGAGCGTTTGTTCTGAGCTGGAGCTACGATGCTAGTGCAGCTAAGCTAGCCGCTGACAGTCGAGCGTGTGCTGAGGAAGAAAGCGATGGAGCTGCGCGTGTTTATTCTGTCTGTGAGTTTGTCCTTTGGTCCACAGACAGGGACGGATTCAGTGCTGGATGTTAAAGTGAAGTCTGAATGAGTTCATTAATTACTGCTGCAGCACAAAACACGTCTCAGCTTCATTTAGACGGAGGAACTAAAGCTTCATGGAACTGGAGTTGATCTCACTGAACGCATGTGTGTGTGTGTGTCAGGTTCAGGGCATCAGTCTGTTTGCTGAGTAACACAAAGCCCAGCTGTGTCCTCCCTCCACACACACACACACACTCACCCAACTGTGGAATGTAACACCCCGATCTCACAGCAGCATCTCACACACACCTCTCTGCCCGTCTGTCTCTCTCTGCCCCTCTGTCTTGCTCTCTCTCTATCCCTGTCTGTCTCTCTGCCCCTGTCTGTCTCTCTGTATGTCTGTCTGTCTCTCTATGCGTGTCTGTCTCTCCATGCGTGTCTGTCTAACTCTCTCTCTCCCTGTCTGTCTTGCTCTCTCGCTCCCTGTCTGTCTCTGTGCCTGTCTGTCTCTCTCTATCCCTGTCTGTCTCTCTGCCTGTTTGTCTCTCTATCCCTGCCTGTCTTGCTCTCTCCCCACCTGTCTCTCTCTCTGTCTCTCTCTCTCCCTGCCTGTCTCTCTCTCTCTCTCTCTCTCTCTGTCTCTCTCTCCCTGCCTGTCTTGCTCTCTCCCTGCCTGTTTCTCTCTCTGTCCCTGTCTGTCTCTCTGCCTGTCTATCTTGCTCTCTCTCCCTGTCTGTCTTGCTCTCTCGCTCCCTGTCTGTCTCTGTGCCTGTCTGTCTCTTTCTATCCCTGTCTGTCTCTCTGCCTGTTTGTCTCTCTATCCCTGCCTGTCTTGCTCTCTCCCCAGCTGTCTCTCTCTCTCTGTCTCTCTATCCTTGCCTGTCTTGCTCTCTCCCTGCCTGTTTCTCTCTCTGTCCCTGTCTGTCTCTCTGCCTGTCTATCTTGCTCTCTATCCCTGTCTGTCTCGCTCGGTTTCTGCCTGTCTCTCTCTCTCTCTCTCTGCATGTCTGTTTCTTTCTCTATCCCTGTCTGTCTCACTCTATCTGTGTCTGTCTCTCTGCCTATCCTTGCCTGTGTCTCTCTCTCCCTGTCTGTCTCTCTCTCGATCCCTGTTTCTCTCTCTCTCTCTATCCCTGTCTGTCTCTCTCTACCCCTGTGTCTCTCTCCCCCTCTCTCTATTATTTCTCTGTCCCTTTATCTATATCAGTATTTCTTTCTTTCTCTGTCTCTCATCCATCCATCCATCCATCCATCTTGTATAAAATCACAATTAGCTGAAGAATCTGCTGCATTTCCTCATAAACTTGACCAATGACCAATCAGTGTCGAGACGTTGTACCACATGACCTCACACTCATCCTCCTGAAGTGGAGGGAATCTGTGTATGAATCTTCAAACGTCCTGCTTGCAGTGAGATGTAATAAAACACGTTTACTGTTATGTCCAGAATGAAGAAATAAACGATGACTAAATATATGAAATGAATGACTGGAGCGAGTGAGTCACAGCCACATGTGACGTCTCGCTCAGACAAGTTTATCGATGTCGATTATCACCCGCAGGTGGTGATGAGTCGCTGATCAGTGCAGCCATAATAACGCAATCAGACAGCGGGCTTCGCACAGCGCCCTCAGAGCCGAGAGCATTCCCAAAGAACTCAAACACACGTCTCATTACGCTCGGTCCACAAGCTCGACCCGAAGCTCTAACCCCACTTATTTTCATTACGCAAAATTATACAACTTAGCATAAAATGGGTATAAACTCAGAAAAGTAGAGAAAGTGTATAATCAGGTGTTTTATTTTGTCACAAAAGCTCTGACATCGTTTATTTTATGAATGAATATCACAAACATTGCTCTATAACGAGTTTGTGTGTTACTACGTTGAAATATTACAGCTAAAAACATTATAAGCCGAAAGTCTTCATGCTATTTTTCATCTTTTTCTGCCGCCGTGACACACTGCACTAGCGCAGCAAAAAAACTAACCCATTCCTCCGTCCAGCTACCGCCGCTAGTTCCTCAAAAACATCCAGGAGTCAAGAAAACCAAGACGAAACAAGCAGAAGTTGGATTTATGAGTGTCATGTCAGCGTTACTCACTCACGTTACAGACAAACGATAAAATGTTACAACAGTCCGATATTGTACAAATGGAATAATTAAAAAAAAAAAAGTCAAGGAAAATTCACAAGGTTCATTTCAGAGTCATTTGAGAATCCCTGAGCTTATAAGCTTTGTGAAATTAAAGAAGCAAACTTTAGCCAACGTACACGCACTGGCTCACTGACTACACCGGGAATAAAGTGCGTAAATAACGATTTCTAATTGCCAGGAAGCAGCTAAAAAGCAGACTCGGTGGTGATCGCGAAAGAGAAAAACTGTGAGAATATTTGAAGAGTTTCGTTGCAAAATGGTCTATCCACCATTTTTTACTTTTGCATTTTATTATTGGAAATGACTGTTCAGAAGTCCTATCATCTATGTGTGAATTCTTGCCCTTCAAATATTTTGAGAACATACTTTTTAAACCTAAATGTATTTTGCAATGCAATGCAATGGAATGCCCAATACATAAATGTCAATTTCCCAAAATGTTCCAAAATGGATATACACCATTTTGCAATGAAACTCTTCATATGCACCATGCCAAAAAATAATAATGCACATAGATTCAGCCATTCATGTCAAAGTTTGAAAACATTTCGCCTTTTCTCTGAGGGGCGTGAAGTAGTTTTGTACGATATTGATTTTTGCCTACTCGCAATTAAAAAAAAAATCACGATTAAACAATTTAATTGAACTGATGACCAAAAAGACAAGAAAATTAGCATTTACATCATTTTCAGGTTTAAGGACAGGAAGGGAGGGAGTAGTAATAATAATAATATCAACTGTAGAGAGAGCGACAGTTAGGAAAACTCAGCTGGATAGAGGATTTTTAGATTATTTTGGAGTAATGTGCAATAAACAGTAAAAGAAAAAAAAATCCATGAAATCTGCTTTTAAGGTCAAATTATTATATATCCTTTCTTTCTAACAATAATTCAGTGGCATCCCTAATAAATATACATAGTTAACTGCTATACCGTGAGAGTTTGACTCCTTACTCACATCTGTATTGCAGCGTGCAATACAGATGGTCTTTGCTATGACCTGACTGCGAGTAGAACTCACAATCTCCCGGTCGAGAGATGGAGACGCTGACCACTACGCCAGCTCGTTACCAGAGGACCAGCCCCACCCCCCACTATAACCCTAGCATGTATCCCTATCAAACCTGTGAAAGCGTGATACCCAGCATGCCAGTGTAACCCGGAAATCACGTGACCGTGACATCACGCGCACAAGGTCCATATAATAGGCGAGAGGCCAAGGGCTGCCTGAGAAGACCAGTTCCTGGCATGGGAGGGGACGAACTGCTATACACAGTCAAGAAACTGTGAAATTGGGGGGACAGGGTTGGGGCTTTCAGGCGATGTTGATTAATATGGTAGAGTTCTGAAGACTTGCACAAAACATTCAAGAGTAATGCTGACTGCATCTGCTCCCAGGAGTAAAAGACAGGTTTTTTTTCTTGTGTGTCTGAGTGATAACTCCTACTCGCATACTCCGATGTTAAATCATGGCACGCCGACACAAAGTCTGGTAATATAATCAGCATAAATGTCACTGGATTTGGTGTCCATGTAAAATCATATGGAAACTATTAAATTGTTCTAATACACAAACCCTGGGTGAACCATTCACTACACCTGATGAAGGCCCTTGAATGAAGTGTAACTCCTGTGGCTTTGACTTTCTACATCGCTTGTAATTGGTCTACATGGGATTCGATTTACTCAACTCATCGAGGTCTCAAAGGGATGTTTCCTGACCTGTCTATATAAACACTCTGAAGTGCTGGATTTGTACATCTTCTGTTTTATTGCTCTATATCAGGTAGAAGTGGATGGACTGAGGTTCAGAGGTTGTGGACCTAATAAAAGGGTAGCAAAAGCGAATGCAGCTTTGGCAGCAATAGAAAAGCTCTTTTCAGCACACAATGCAAACAGCAATAAGAAGAAGAGGCCGTATACAAAAGTAAGTTCAGGTGTACACATTTCCAAACCTTTTAGTATGTATTGATATTATGATGCAGCACTGTGTGTCTTTTTTCATGCTCTTTTAGGTGAGTTCATCTGCTGTAAATGGGCTTCCCAGAGCAAAAAGGAGTGTTACAATGCCCAGACCACTACTTCCTATTTTTCCTCCTGCTCCTGCGTACTTTACACCAGGTATGCATTATTATAACGTTTTCACTTCTGTAATATGAGTTGTTATAGTTTTTCTAGACCACCACACATGTAGTATTTCTCACTCTCTCTCTCTATTTGCAGGCTTTACCCCATACGGTTATGGTCCAGTGGTGCCTCCACCACATGGTAGGCCTCTTTATCTCAATAGTCCATAGAGCATTAGTACTACAATCCCCCCCCTTGTTTTTGTCTTTCCATTTATGTACACCACGTTTTATTATACCCTTGCTCCGGGGGGTGTCTACTAGTTTAGGGGTGGGTATACTAGTGTACTTCTGTTCGTCCATTCCTATCTCCATCTGTCCGAAACGCCCTTTTTCTCAGCAACTACAAATCACAAGTGCTTGATATTTGGTACCGGGCTTCAGCTTGGGGTTCTATACTGTGTCTACCGTTTTCATATCTGTTGCACATCGACTTCCTGTTTACCGACTGAATGTATTTACGAAACATATAGCCTGGATTTACAAAATTTTCATAACATTTTTCCCAGCAACTACAAATCACAAGTGCTTGATATTTGGTAGCGAGCTTCAGCTTGGGGTTCTATACCGTATATACCGTTTTCAGGTCTGTCATACATCAACTTCCTGTTTACCGACTGAATGTATTTACGCAACGTATAGGGTGGATTTTGACGCTATTTCAAGAAGCAAAATGCTATATCAAAATGACACTTTACCAGGATGCTATTTGAAATTCTTGGGGAGAACGCTACTCTTTAATTCCTTGTTTCAAGCTTAATTACTTGTTGAAGTCAACATTCATACATAATCAGCATCCTATTCCTTTGATTGCTTGCATTCTGATATAAGTGAGAGCGGGGGGATACGTAAGTGAGCAGTAGCTCACAGTTGATCTTGTTTTTTTTGTTTTGTATCACCCCAAAAAACACTAAATTGAAGTCTGTGAAAATAGAGTCTTCAAATATTTCCAGCATAGATGATTTGAGTATCTTTTATAGGTATGAAATGTTACGTAAAGTCTATAGTGTGTTGGAATTCCATGTTACTCTTCCACCCAGGGCTTCCTAGATATCTCCGAAATCAGACCTACAAGGTTCATACCATGTTGCTCGTGGTATTAAGATATGCATGATGTGTTTAAGTTGTATCTTCTAGATATAAATATAAATGAGGCTCCGACACCTTTAATCACCTTTAGTTTTGGTATCCATATATTAACTCTCTGATAGCAGCATGGCATCAGCATCAGGCTGGAGCTTCTCAAAGGAAACCCTGGCATGTCCATGTTTAGCCAAGTGAAGGACAAGGACTCAGACAAAAAGGGAGCTCTAGGGTAGCTTTTCTGAGGTGCTTAGTAATTGCAGTGCCATTTACTATATTAATCAAAACAACCACCCACTGATAAAGTCCAGAAGGCCTAATGTAAACGTCTTTTTTAGTGACCTAGAATTGCGAGTGATTGCTGGCAGATGAAATTTTGAATGGTTGAATGTTAAGAATTAAAATTCATCTTGTTGCACTAGTTGAAATGATGGTCTGGTATTCATTTGTTTTATGCTGCATAGTTTTTAAGAATAACCAAGAGCAGGGGTCCTCAACTTGTGGACCCCACAGAATATTTCAGTGGTTTAAACCAATTAAGGAAGCAGTACATTTTACATTTATGGCATTTGGCAGACAGTGTGCTTTGTACAGAAGTATTCTGGAGTCTGTCAATAAATACATCCTTATCCTAGTTCACTCGGTCAGGGAGTATCAGTAGGATCAGTCTAAAACCCTGTTGGGGAGGTTAGTTTATTGTGTGGCGGGACCACACACACGCACCAAAAAGAAAAAAAATAATTTCTTTAGTGCTAATTTAAGTACTTCATGAAGCGGTACAATGGAGTCCAAAAGTTGAAAACCAAATGTCCATCCATCCATTGTCCGTAGCCGCAGGCAAGCTGGAGCCTGTCCCAGCTGACTATGGGCGAGAGGCGGGGGTACACCCTGGACAAGTCACCAGATCATTGCAGGACTGACACATGGAGACAAACAACAACTCACATTCACGCCTACGGTCAATAGCCCCCAAGCATAACTACGCCATCACTTATTTATCACAATGCATTATGGGGGATAGCTGGGGTCGGTAGCTGTGGAGTATAGCAGATGTTAAATTAATTTAACGTGAGAGTGATGTGAGGGGAGTGATTTTGTTGTGCTCTATCGTGGAAGACAGTGAAATTGATGATTGAAAGGGGTGGATAACGTGCCGAGGGTTTACAGCAGGAAAATCTGAATCCAAATCAAGCTTGGTGAGAAGGTAAGACATAAGTGAAAAAAATTCGTACAACCTAGAGATTAACCGAGTCTATCACACTGGACATCATCAAATCTCAGAATGTCTTATCAAAACATTTATAAATGAGTGATTAGTTAAATAAAATTTGATATCAGGGAACATTACAAAAAAAAATCTTTGGAAACCCACTGATCCACCGTGTCGTGTTCTGTATAAATGCATTTACTTCAATAAATGCCGCTCATGGGGTTCACTGATCATTATACACACCCGAGAGAGAACCCTTTGTGGTTTGGGAGTTTTATCGGTCCGACAGGCTCGTTCGGCTGCCGAGTGCTTCGGAACGTTGAGAGGCAAAGGCTGAATAATGCTGCTTTGTTTTCCAGGCTTTGGAATATCGCTAGTTCCAGATGAACAGCATCGATTGTTATCTTCTATAATCAAAGGCCGTTTTGCAGACCGTGAAAATATTGCTGAGTCACGGTTTAAGTCTGTCTTTTTCCCACCAGAAAAATGTAAGCTACAAACACTTGTCCATTTCGATTCAGTTCGAAGGTTTTCATTGTGGATTAAACTTACCCATTTCTTTCTTCTCGACTGGCAGCTGATAAAAGCTCAAATGAGGTGTTCTCTTTGTTGTGGAGGCACAGTAAGGCACACAGAAGTTCACTTTAGGCAGCATGGTTAAAACCGGTTAGACAGAACAATGCAGTGTTTAACAAAGGCAAACAATACGGCAGAGCTGACCCCAAGTATCACCCATAATGCATTGTGATGACGCAGTCAGGGTTATTTAGAGCCACCAATTAACCTAACTGCATGTCTTTGGACTGTGGGGGAAACCGGAGCACCCGGAGGAAACCCACGCAGATACGGGGAGAACATGCAAACTCCACACAGAAAGGCCCTCGCCGGCCATGGGGCTCAACCCCAGAACCTTCTTACTGTGAAGTGACAGTGCTAGCCACTACACCACCGTGCTGCCCAGATTCCAAGATCATCAGTTCAAATAATTGTACGTAAGTACAAGTTACTGGGAGGTGTACCCACTTTGCTGGAAGAAGATCTAAACTGTCCCCCTTGGCTGAGAGAAAATTGGTTCAGGTGGTCAGAAACAACCAAGTAACAGGCTTGCCATGAACTGGAAGCTGCTGGAACACTGTCTACAGTCAAGCGAGATTTACATCATCATGGACTGAGAAGCTGCCATCGAGGAAAGAAGCTCCTGCTCCAAAATCAACACCTGTAGATGACCACATGGGCAAAGAAAAAGCCTGCATGAGGAAAAATTTATGGTCAGCAAGACAAAGATTGACAAAGAGAGTTGTTTGGCCACAATGACCAGAGGTACAGAGGAACATTGTACCAACTGTTAAATATGGTGGTGGTCGCATCATACTCCTCTGGGGCTGTTTTGCTGCCAGGAGAACTGGTGCATGACACAAAGTGGATGGAATAAGAAAGGGTGCTCGCTCAGAATTCTTCAGCGTAGCCTCAAATCAACAGCTAGAGTGTTGAAACTTGGAAAGAACTGGGTGTTTCAACAGGAGAATGTCCCAAACACACATCGAACCAGGTTGTGGAGGATAAAGCAGGATAACGTTCAACATTGGAATGGTCTTCCTGAAAATATGTGGACTGTGCTTAAAAGTCAGGTCCATGCCAGAAAACCAACATGCTTGATTGAACTCCAACTGCCAATTCTGCCAAGAAGAGTGGTCAAATACCCAACCGGAATTCTGCCAGAAGCTTATTGCTGGCGACCAAAAATGACTGGTCAAGGTGAAAGCTGCAAAGGGACATTTAACAAAATTCTGTATTAGGTGTGCTGTATGTATGGTTTTACTCTGTATGCATAATTTTTATAATTTTACAATATATTCAACCCAAATCCAGTGAATGATGAAAACATACCTCTCACTTTGCCATTGGCGACCCAGCGCATCGCCCCTCCCTCAGGTTTGATGACCAGTTTATCTGGTGACCCTTTCGGAAATAGTGTCTTCACAGCCTCAACGTCTCCTGTATAGAGTGCATTCTGTACCACCAAATCACGGCACAACAATGGCACAGATGGTACCTCCTGGTTCTTCCTCGAAAGTGTGGCTCTTTCCCGAGCTTCCTTCCTCAGCAGGTAACCACTGACAGTTGGTTCAATGAGCTTCCTCTGATGCCTCCGTCTCTCCAGAAAGTCCCTTTCCTCCTCCAAAGAGCGCAGAGCCGTTGGAGTGAAAGCAAAGCTCCGGTGAGACATGCTGAGGGGAAGACGCGACGGATCTTTTGCTTTTCTTTTCTGTCTTCAGTCTTAAGCAGCCATAAACACCACGTTCTCTGTCCCGCCTCGGCTCAATGGAGTTGTTTTGATATTTAATCTCAAATGGGCCTTGCTGCCCGTGAGCAGGAATCTATTTTTACCGCAGTCACATGGGCGGCGCATGCCAGGTTGAAACGTTCTGCAGCTGAAAGTGTGACAAGGACATTTTTAGTCCACTTTGGACTACAATAAACTTATCCCCAATGCGCCCAGTGTGGATCGTGGGCATAAGTTTCAAGGTACGAATTATTTATCATGGCTTTGATTACGAATGATTAAAAATATCAACGGACACGATGAGTCAGTGACATAAATAAGCTGTCTCTCACATGGTCTCAAATCAACTGGCTCATTTGGACTGCAGGAAAAATCTGTACGATTAATTAAGACAGTCAAGCAGGAAGGGGTGTGGTTTAGCATGACTCTTGTGGTTGGGGGAGGGGCTACACATGTAGCAACGAACACCTGAACCTTGGTTTCTTCATATATTTATGGGATCTCTCTCTTTCTCAGAGCAAACTGGATTGGAAAGCTCATGTTATTTGCGTTGAAATGATTTATGCAACTGACAACTGTGCGACAACAGCGTGAACATTGCGAATAAGAAAATTCTTGTCCAGATGTTCATCAAGCAACAGTAAGGGCCCCATTTCACCGAGTACAATCTGGAAAAATCGCACGTGACTATGATCGCAGCTGTGTATTCCCGTCGTCGCGGGCAAAATCCGTACGACCTAAACCCGTTATTTTCTGTGTACACTCTATGTTCGATGTTATCTCATTCAACCTTCGATGTGTACGCTCTACCTGCGTCCTATACGCTCTGTGGACGCTCT
>JAODXR010000017.1:19168145-19183348 GCA_028877395.1 Cathorops festae
GATCTTTTGCTTTATGCCTTTTTTTCCCACTGGGCCATTACAGAGAAAATGAACGAGAAGCACAAGCCAGACTAATCAGCACAGAGCATCAGACAGGCTAAAACACCCAAACTTTCCTTGTCACCCTTTTGTGATCTCATGCAAGAAAACAGAAAGGAAAAAAAATACATGCCTGCCACAGCTGTGAGATACAAGAAACACACTGCAAAGGAGGCTATGCAAATGTGCACAGGCACACCATCATATCCAACAACATGGAAAAATACGTACACATCACCCATCATATTTCACAAGATACTCCTACAAAAAGGAAGAATGGATATAAAAGTGATATAAAATATGTCATCGAAGTGTTTTATTTGTTCAGGAGGAGGCTCTTGTAGAAGAAGAGGTAAGAAGGTAGGAAGTAGGACTTTAACAGCAATGATGATGTGTTCTCTGACAAATGTTTCAAGGAAAAAAAATACACCATACAGATTTTTCAATATCAGTCAGGTCATGCCTCGTTTGCTGTATGCAAAAAATAGGAGGGCTGATAGATGGGGTATGTGTTAGTGATGCTGAGGTTTGAAACAGATTCACTTTGTGTGCAAGTGTTGCTCAACCCTCTCGCCACTGTATTTCGGTGTCATTCTGAAGTGTTAAACATCAACACAGTGCATCAGATCCAGCCAGTGTTGCACTTCTCCTTGCTTTCCTCTTGAGCCTTTAGTTTTTTTTTTTTCCTTTGAAAGTTTGGGCCTGGCTGATTCGCCACAGCTGTGTGGACTCTTTAATCAGATGCTATCTTTTTGCCCGTTTACCCCACCACCCTTTCACTGTCATTCCCCCCAACCCGCTTGTAGGCTTTCCTCTTCCCCTAACGCATTTTAATTGGTTGCTTTCTGTGACAAATTATGAGGGCTCGCTTTGATGAGGTCGGCCCGAGTTGTTGCCAGGATGGAGCGCGCCCGGCTTTTTTGCGGCATTTGCTGACTTCTCTCACCACTACAAACACACTGTGGAGTGGAGAGGAGAGAAGGGAGGAGGGTACGCCGGTCCCATAATGAAAGACTAGGGATTGGGTTAGCCCTTGGGGGATGCCATATTCCTTCCTTCACACTTTACACCCTGGGTCTGGACGTATCTATGCCTTTCTTAGAAAGCCGAGAGTAGTTCTCTGATTTTTTTTTTTAATTGCATAAAAGCTGTGTTATGATCTGGCTTGGCCAATGATGAATAATGAGAATGATGACATGAAGAGGATATGGGCTTAACTGACTTTTTTACATCTTCCCTCATCATCTAATGGACAGGAAATTACATATTGAGAAGAGCCTCACACACACACCAATTGAGGCATTGAGGCACAGAGCAAGAATAGAAGGACATGAGGAGGAAAGAAAGAAAAATGGCAGCCATGTTGCTTGTTTAGACAAACCCCAACTGTAGCAATCAGAGTTAAATGATGCGAGAGATCAACAGCACAGCAGTGCTCTCAACAATCAGCCCAATCAGCTTGTGGTAATGCTGAAATGACTGTGACATCATGTCGGAAAACAGGAGGTGGAGGGATGACTATATCGCTTTTTACAGAAGGAGAGTTTACACCCTCTCTTTCCATCCTCTCCTCAATCTGGGTTACTTCATTTCTGTACAGTGCTTTGGGACTGAAGAGAAAGAAAGATAAGAAAAAAGAAACGCTCAGGTTGAACTTATGAAGGACATCCTTACTGAAGTGCCATGCTTTCGTCTCTCTGTCTCACCTTTTCTCAGACAAAATGTCTGTGGCGATATATTCAATTTCTAAGAACGACCTGTGACTTGATGATTAGTTTGTGTATTGGACATTTTGGCCTTGGATGTACATATTTGCCCACTCCAATTTGAAATATGTGACAGTCAGAACCTGCTGCAAAATTTCTGAAAGTCACATAATTTGCTTAGAGAGGCAAACAGAAAGCTTAGGCTTTCACTGATAAAGGAGCAGGTGTTACAGTTACTCAGTTAAAATGCAACTTAAAACTTTTACGATTATACTGGATTATACATTTAATATAAATTACAGATCACATGGAAGAGATCTTATATAATTCAAGAATGTATGTCTAGTATTGGCAGATTTATTCCAGATTTCGCTACTATAAATATACTGCAACTAAACCAAAACTTCTGGTAAAAAACTCTTTTACCATCTTTACTGAATTACTCAATAGGGAAAAAAAAGAACTGTGAAATCACTGAACATGCTGATTGATAGGGATAAAAGAGGAGGTTGCTTAACTTCCCTTTTCACCCTCTCTCTCTCTCTCTCTCTCTCTCTCTCTGACTTTTTGGCCAGGAATCAGAGAGAAGAAGAAAAAAAATCTCAATTTCTGTAAAACACTTCAATATCAAGTGCCTCAGTGGCTTACTGTACATATTTGCCTCATAAAAAACTGAACAGAAGGATATAAAGGGGAAAGAAAAAGAGGAAAAGAAGAGGCAGAAGTGAGAAGGAGGTATGTTGGCACCCGCTCTCAGTCTCTGAGCCACTTTAGCCTCTGGGCTTAATTGAAGCCAGGAGGGAACGTTTAATAATTGCTGTCAGAAGATCAAATTTAATTCTCTTTTTCACAGGACCGCTGTAGGGTAGGGTGAAACAAATTGTCATCGGAGAGCTCCAAATGAACAAAGCTTTTAATTAGTCTGATTAGAATGCTGAGGTGGTGAGGGGGCTGAGGAGGAAGTGCACGAAAAAAAAAAAATGCGATGAAATAATCAAAGGATCATCTAAGCCTGCAGACATGCCGCAGCCCCTCAATGCCCCGCTGACCCATGAACAAGGCTAACATCATAAGATGCTCTCATCCTCAGCTGATAACATAATTGGCCGATGTTGCCGGGTCTTGTCTCTACCAAGTGACACAACCCAGGGCTGTGTTCGTCTATGTGGGAATTTACTCACCAAGCAAACATGGCTCCTGCTTGTTTTTACTCCTATCTTTTCTATTCACTGTTTAAAATGTTTTGTTTCATAGAGCTTTGTTGACTGATCAAAAGTAAACTCATATTGTCCTAACATTTTTTTTTTGTGCAAGCCACCAGAAGTGCTGTGGCTGCACCTGGATCTGGAGCCACTGTGCATGACGTGGTAGTGGTTAGACATTTGCTGATAAACACAACTCTGCTCTTGCAGATGTGTGAAGAGAAGAACTTAAACGCCCGATTGTGGTTCTTTAGTCAAATCACCCATCCATCACTATGTGCCTGTAAAATATTAAAATTAATTGCAACTTCAGCATCTTTTCTTCTCCTTGATCAGGACCTCCATGATTTCTTTCCCACTGCCCATGACTTTCTTACCTTTTTTTCTCTTTATTTCCGTTCCCAACCAAACTAAACAGCTTCCACGGTATTATGAACAAGTGCTTTAAAGCCTATAGGATAAAGATTTCACACAGCTGCGATACTGATAATTACAGATACATTTAATCATTTTAGCTCAAAGACGTCTTTTTAGAACATTTGCAAGATTTTATTTTGCATCAAAAATTGTCTCAAGTGGACAGTTTTAGTGGGATTTATTTGGTTAATACAAAGCACGCCGTATCTCTGTGCTGTGCAGCTGCCTCCTCCCTGACACATGTATCGAGCCAAATTGTCCTTGGGTGGCTTTGCAATGGCTAACTGACAGACGGCTCTCACCTGGCCCGCTTTACCCATGCTGGGCCACACTCACTGTTTACTGACTGAGTGAGGGACAAGACTGCTGTCAGCACCCCTTCATCCATCCAACCCTTTTGCCACTTTGTGTGGCCACATGTTCCCAGTGCAAGGCCGTATTCCAGCATTGATCATTTCAGATAGATAAACACAGCACATACTTGATCAAGGTAAAATCAGCTCATCAAGACAACCTTCTGAAATACCTTCATCTTTCACCGTACAGCATTGTTTGTAGGCATTTATAAACAATCACTTTAACTACAGGCGCTTGGATACCGAAACAGACTCAGAAAGTAGTGCGAAGCACAGCATAAACGTCATATTTTCTCCTCATTTGTTAAAACACTAGAAGACATGGAGCTATTTCATAAAGAAAGGTTTTTCTTCATGAGAAGTCCAAAATGTTGTTTCACGTTATTAAAAAAAAAAAAATGCACAGCTGATTGCGAGAGAGACAGGAGTGAAACATTGCAGTGGAGGGACCCTGAAAGAACACTCTGTGTGGTGTAAATGAAACCTCTCCTTTTCCATCGAATGCCCTAATCTCACATAGCACCTGAAAAGAGCTATTCACCAAATACCGCCCTACAGAGATGCAGTTCATCCATAATTTCACACATTTGCTAATAAAGCCATGTATTGTGACATTTCTCTCTTTTTTAATGTGTTGAAGTGGAGTCTTGGTTTTGGGTGCCATAAAAATATAGCCATTAGAGGTTTGGAATGTGCAATGATCAGACTCAAATCCATTGGTGGTTGTGCAGTGATGTCATTTCGTACATGGCTTTGGAAGATGGTTTGTGTGTCTACTCTGCTGCCCTCTTGGTCCAGAATTCATTGCTTCCAGCGTTTGCATCAGAACGTGGCCGTTTGGTTACAGTAAGCGGTGGCGGTGACAGCCTTAACTCTCTTTCTTTCTGTTTGTCTCTTCTTTTCTGGCTGGGAGAAGGAAGCGCAGGAGTTTTGGTTCCCATTTTGTGCACTCTGGAACAGTTTAGGAAAGGAAGCACCTTTACACCTTTGATTGTCTGTGGTTGCTGATGTCATATCCTTCCTCCAGGCTCTCTGTTTGTGTGAGTCTGTGTGTGTTTCCTGTTGCTCTGTCCAGTTGTGTTAGAAGGTAAGACCAGTCCTGAAATACCGGTGTATGAAAATATGTTTATTATACTTCATTATACTTCATATTAACTTCATGTTCATATTTGTGTACAGCGAAACAAAATGGGTGCCAAATATAATTCATATGCTCGATTTATCTTTATTGCAGTATTTCAATATTGCTTAATACCCACACGTACAGTCTTCCTAAGCTCAAAAGACGGTAAAGCGTCCCACTGCGAAAGCTAACATTCGCAGTGAAAGCCAAGTCGAATCTCCGGTTTAGGTCACTCAGCCCATTGCATATTGGATGGACAGCAATAGTAGCCAGTCGTCAGAGCTCGTATCTCCTCCAAGCAGCCAGTACAACACTCAAGAGTCTGTGCATGTAATGACATTAGAGAGACAATAGGCCTCCCAGGATCCACTCGCTACGGCCTGCCTGTCTCCCTGTGCGCCATTAACTATCGCTGATAAACAGCTGCCTGTCTGCAAATAAGTGCATTAAATAAAATCGGCTCTAAGGAAATAAACGCAGTTAGGGGAGGAAGAAAATGTGCTTCAGGGATTAAGCAAGAAGAGGAAAAAAGACTTCCAAGTGTGAGACTCGACTAGAAATTGTCCTAACACGCAAATTATTCGGGAAGAACCATTGAAGACGTTTTTTTCTGGTCTCTTCAAGGAAATGGGAGTTTATTTGAAAAGCGCAGGGGTTTATTTAATGTATCGCACACCTCCTAAAAGGTTTACTTACTGTGCTGTAATATGTTATTTCAAATCTCTGCGACCACATTTCCCTATGAGGATAGAGGGTACTTGCCTTTTCTCAAGCACATGCAATTACCAAATATGTTGCAGATGTTCAGGAGAGAGAGAGAGACGACTGTGGTGACAGTGCAAGCTGAGATGGGTAACAAGGTCTTCGGCGTGGCCTGATACAGGATACGAATGGAGATTTCATAATTATGATTTAAAGGTTTTGACCTATATGTGCTGTGTTAGGATCAGGACTGTAAAATGATACAACATCAATGTGTAGTTGCTGTAATGATGTTTCATTACAGCACATTAACCAAGCACACAGTAGTGTTCTAATACACTTAAACGTTGCAGCCTGTATCTGATAAGCAAAGCACAAGAAGTCATATTCACTCTATTAAGACTTTGACAAATACAATTGAGTGTAATTTTTTTCTTCCTAAGTGGAACACTTGGGAATGAAACGACCCAGAATTGCGCCTGCTTTTGTTCGTACCCATTGCCCTTTTAGCTCCAGTTCTCATTGAGAGAGGGGGAAATGGAAAGAAAGAAGGAAAGAAAGAAAGAAAGATGCCTAGCAGCTCATTACATCTCTGTGCTGGCGCTCTTTTTCTCTTTGTCTTTCTTTTCTTCCCGCTCACACTCTCTTCCTCTCCAGCATTCTTATTTGTGACAGTAGAAAAGAGGCGTAGTTAACAGATGGGAGGGTCAGCAACAGCACATCTCTCTCTCTCTCTCTCTCTCTCTCTCTCTCTCTCATACTGTCTGCTTTTCCCATGTTCTCTTCATGTTTTGCTCGTTTCTGCTGTCCTTGCAGTCACACTTACATAAGGACCCAGCTTATCAAACTTAAGCTGCCATCACAGTCTTATGGCATCCACTATGACCTCTCTCACAGTAAGCCAAGGATCTCACTCTTGGCTCTCTCCTGTCGTCCTCCTTCTCCTCCTCCTCCTCCTCCTCCTCCTTCTCTCTCTCTCTCTTCATACGCTTTGGCCATGGATTAGTAAATTGGCTTAACACATTCTCTCTCTCTCTCTCTCTCTCTCTCTCTCTCTCTGCCCTTCTCTATCTCTGTCTCTCTCTATCTTTTGTCTATCTGTCAGCCTGAAACACAAACATAGTCTACACACCCAGTCACACGTACACAAGCAGCACTAGATTATTCTCATCCGGACGACCACACTTGTGTGGGAAGATCGGTCTTCCCAATGTGTGTGTGTGTGTGGTTGACAGAGTTGTTTTACCAGCTGTGCTCATGTCTACACAGTAGTTCATCGTTCTAGTCTAAATTGGATTGCGCTTATCTGTGGTAATCTAAAATGATGATGATGATGTGGATGATGATGTGGATGTAGATGTGTATGTGCGTATTATGCTTCAAACTCTAACCATATTACTACCCCTAAACAACCCGACGAACCAGGAAGAACAAAGCTTATTTAATGAATGAGTGTTTCTTTGAGTGATGCAAACATAACACACACTCTGATTTAGCTGCTTAATTGATTGAGCTTTCAGCTAGGCCAAGCACGATTGAGCATGGTGAACATGGCTCGTGCCAACTTCTTGACTGCATCTCGGTAAATATTTACCCAGTAATCCAGTCATTATCACCAGCTTGTCTCCGGGTTGTTTAGCTCCTTGTTCAGCAGTAGTCCTTCAAACAATCATCATGCTAACTTTAATTTCGTCATGCAGGTGCTAAGACACACGCTGGCTAACAGTTTGCACAAAGTGTGACGAGCGGCGTGCGGATGCTAATAAGGCATTACATCGAGGCTCATTATTAATAGAGACCACAGAAGACAAACACCAGCTGATTATTAACAGCACTAAATTTTTCTTCGTCTTGAAGAACGTGTGTCTTTGACAAATAAATTTTGACAAATACGTCACGAGAGATTTGAATAACTGTGTGTAGAATTTTATGAAGTAGCCACGTGGCATGCTGATATGGAGAACATTGAGACAGAAGTGAACTGCTCTGTATAGTGAACGACTCGTGGCACTGACCTCAACAACATAGACTCTCTCCTTACAACGCTCACTCAGATACAGCATTTTAACACCAAGCAAGATGTACAGGGTTTGCTTGTGCGAACATCTCTTACTTAACTTTGTGAGATCTTCTTATCAAAGGGCGAGAGAGAGGCAGATATGTAGACAGAGTGGAAGACAGAGTGACACATCTTTCACACGTATCAACATCAGTGTTTCTGACTCGTTCTGGCAGCTGCCTGGAAATGTGTTTCAGAAAGAGCCAAAAAGAAGAAGGGACAAGGGAAGAAGAAGAGGAAGAAGAAGAAGAAGAAGAAGAAGAGGAGAAAAAAAACAAGAAGAAGGTGAACGATGGAGGGATTTTAATGCGACACCGCTGACAGCTTCGCTGCATTACACCCAGCCTAAATAATGGGATGCTCATTTGCATAACGAGGGACGTTATCACCTCTACTGTCAGAAGAAAACACAACAACACTTCTGCTGCTCCTCCCTGAGATGAATTGGGTTGGCCTACTTTACAGCACCAGGGAGGTGCACTTACACGCGTACACGCACACACTCTTACACACACATATGCATGCTGTTTGTGTTTGCTGGCTCCCTTAATATGTGTATGTCTCAAAGATGAGATGGTTTATGCAAAGCCAGGTTAGCTGCTCGAGAGAGGGCAGCCCTTTCAAACCGAGGTCTCAGCAGGAGAGATGAGCCACGAAGTGCTTACAGGATCATGGCAGAGATAGGCGTACTGAGTGTGTATTGCAGAACAAACTAGACCAGCAGTTTTTGGCATCAGGCCTCTCTTTAAAATCCACTAATACCTGAAGTGGTTTGGTAAATCAGTCATGCTTAAACATGAAATCAACTGAGTTGTTGTCTTGCATCTTGTAATACATGTGCTAGCATTTTCTGAGAGTAGGTTTTTTATTTTTTTTGATACTAGATGCACTGCTGTTCAGCATGGCATAAATATTACATTGTGCGTGATTAGAGCTGTTAAGTTTGTGTCACTTCATAAAACCTTGTCAAAATCCGGGCGACTGTGGAGAGAGCGTGACAGTGCTGTCTCCTCTCGTAGTCAGAGCACCGAAGTGCTGGCTCTGATTTGCATGATATCGACAGTGAAAAACAGAGCGCTCTCACAAAAATGTTGACAGATCCTTTTGTCTTTATTCACCATCCCATGTGCTGAGATTATGCTTTTTTTCTTCCTTCTTCTCCACGATCTGCCATAAAGATTGTCTCTGTTTCTCTCTCTCTCTATCTCTGTGTGTATCACAGGTACAGCTGCTGGAATCTTTGAATTGAGTGGAGCAAGTACAGAGAAGAAAGCTTGGTTTGAGGAAACACAAAAAAGAGAGAGAGCGAGAGAGAACGAGAGAGAGAAGGCCATAAAGTTATTTGGTGAACGAAGAGCGTGAAGAAAGAAACGGGACAATGGGGAGAAAAAAGATTCAGATCACGCGGATTATGGACGAACGCAACAGACAGGTAAGACGCACCATTCAATGGATCTATAACACTGAATTCAGACGTTTGACAACTTTGAGAGTGGCGTACTTTCGAACTGAAATGATCCTTTAAAAATAGCACCAGCGGCTCTCAACACCCTTCATATGGCCCATGGCCGGCGTGCCACCAGCTGTAGCTAATGCCAGTGAAAGATTATTTTAGCAGGGGTGGGTACAGAGTGGGAGGGGAGCATAAACAAACAGACAAACAACCTCTAAGGCACGCAGAGAGAGAAATTGCGAGGTGGGCGGATCTTTGGGGCCGTACCACTTGGCCCAGTAGTTTTCCTTTTACAGATCAGGTTGTAGGTGGAGGCCAATGGGATATGAGCCCTCAGCATGACATCACACTCGTGGCCTATGTGGCCTTTCTACTGTTATTGTTTTTATCTTTTATAACCTGGTATTTTTCCACATATCCTCAGATTCTTGTCTGTAATGACGCAACCTTCAAACACAATGAAATGACTGTAATCATTATGTTCAGGGATGGATTATATAGTCCGAGCTAAGTTTTGCTATTTATCGTCTGAATGATTTCATTTGGATTTAGGATGAAATGTAGGTTACTAATATGAGTCTTTTCATGACCTAAACACTCAGGACATGAGACACCAGCCAGCCAGGGCTGCAAACACAGACAGATATCATATCTAACAAATTCTGTACTTGTATCGATTATAGTGGTGCCAGTAACATAGGTACTTGTTTTACAGCAAGATCAATGAGCTCTTCTCTTCTCTGTGCATCTGATGTTTACGCTCAGCAGCTGCCAGAGAAATAGGAGTTTAAAGGTGCCTTCAGAGGGCAATCTGTCAAAGGCAGCAAGATCTAGAGAGACTCTAGTTTTCACTTATTGTGACTTTATTGTATATTTAAAAAAAAAACCTTTTGTGACTTACTGTAGCCAGCAGTTTTGATGGCACTGAACAGGTCCACACTCCAGTTAATGACTGCTGTCTGGACTTTGGGAAGGGCTGATCAATTATTGAAGGCGGAACAAGGGCCAGAGGAGGAGTGAGGGAGAGAAGAGGAAGAGGAGAGTGGAAAGTAATGGGTGTGTCAGGCGGCACAGACGGCAGGGGAACGGTGGCATTAGTCATTTGGCACTCGTGGGTTGAGTGAGTTCTCCCCCCTGAGGAAACCAGAGGCTCACATGCACATGGCGGAGAAGCAAAGATTCACACAAATGAGTCAAAGCCCTTATCATACCAGCAGTCTCTTCTTGTTTTTCTCTTCAGACTGCTGGGAAAAAATACATCTCGAGTAATCTTTGAATAATTTCAAGACTCTGTTTTGCAGCCCTTCTTACTTGCTTTATTTATTTTATTTTGCATTAATAAGGTAAAATATGCTTAAGTAAGACTCTTTCAAGGCACTCTTTCTTCACCCTTCATTTCACTCTTTCAGTAATAATTTATAATCAATGAGTTGAGATGATATGATGAAGTAGCAATGGTCAGGGCAGAGGCGTAGATTCTTTGATGAATAGCTACAATAGAAGAGAAAAGAGAAAGAAAGAGGAAAGAGAACAAGAAGGATGCATGGTCTAGGTCAGGATGTTTTTGGGGGAGGCTATCGTATTGCACAGAAAGCATCCTGTCCTGGTGTTATCACTACTCTCTTTCCTTCTTTCTCTTGCTGTCCTTCTCCTACTCTCTCACGTTTTCTCCCTCCCATCCCTCAAGATCAGAGATTGATACAGGAAGGACACCTGATGAGAGTCGATGCCACAGCTTTCCGGGACTTGAGATCAAGAGGGAGAACAAGAGGGCAAAGTGAGGCAATAAGAAAACTAGAGACGCTTTTAGGATTTTATTTAGAAAAGAAGAAGTAGCTTCACACCTTATCAGTAATATGTTTTTATTGTGAATAAAACTAGCTATGAGACTAGTGATAGTGTTAAGTTTATAGGAACTGGAAAAAAAAACCCTGCAGTATTATCATTACACTGTTAAAAATAATGCTTATGTCCGTATCAAGAAGTTGTGTGCAGATGTAGCCTATCAAAGATCTTTAAAGATAGCTGTCCTTCCCCAATAAAAATCTTTGACTGACTGTATCAGAGTACTTAATTCTGTGTGATACAAGGAAACCATGAAGACAGACATCACAAGACAAGAATGAAGGACCTTTGACTCACAACCCTTTTTTTTTCTCCCTCCCCTCCCCTCTGCCCTCAATTTGTTGAAGTCGTGGCTGGGCCTTTGCATATTTTCACTTCCCCTTTAAGGAAATCTTTCCATACCAAAGCAAAATAAACAGCTGCCCGCTTCAATGGTGTTACCTTTGGTGCAACATTCTTGAGATTTTTTGCAGGGCTTTCATGCAAATACCATCACATTCAGTGTTTGATGATCCAGTTCCTCAGCAAGACCCCACTGTTTTATCACTGAGAGAAAAACCAAATGTTTAAATTAGTTCAATTTGTTTCAATAGCTAGGCTTTTGGCCAATAATTCTCCTGTATATATACACCCCCCCCCAATGCCCAGTTTTTATTCCAATATTTTGAGACAGTCACCACAAGCTGTAACATTGAATAAACATAGTTACAGATGTCTTTTTTTTTTTTGCACCATTTTATCTCTTATATCACCCTCATTTGAGTGGCAAGTGTATAGCTGGCCACCCTGCCTGCAATACCTTGCTTGCAGGCACCGGACCCTCATCGCCTTGGGCGGCCACTTGGACCCCCTACCTCCACTACCCTCGAAAGCACTTCCCCAGAGCATGGCCAGTTGACTGACTGCCCGGACGGCCACACAGGGCATTAGTGTGTGAGGCCTGGCTACCTGCCCTCCAACCACTCAAACACTTTCCCGGGCGCATCAACATGAAAGGATCCCCTGTGTGCTAAAATTGCATTAGCCACCATGCTAACTCGCTGCTAGTTTCTTCCTCATTAAGAATTCTCAATCCAGCAGCAGTTCATTCTCATAAAGATTCTCTGAAACAAAGGGCAAATGAGACGGTCGCATCAGATCACAGCTGAATCAAATGGAATCGTTCTAAGTGAGACGCTTCACTGCCAGTAGGGAAGTAGCCTCATTGGAGTCGGCTGTAATTGGGTCTAATGGAGGGTGGCTAATTCAGGGTTGTGATCCATCTGACCAGGTGGTGAAACAAACTTGGGTCAGGTCAAGAGAGGCCAGGGAGGAAGTGGCCCCTGATGGCAGTGGGCAGGATAAGGGATGTCATTAGTCATAGAAAGGATAAATGGTTTGCAGCTGACCCATTGTGCTTCAAGAAGAAAAAGAAGAAGACATTTTTTTGGCATGTTAGTACAGAAGTAATGGTTTTTATAAATTCAGTTAATATCGAGAAATGTGCGTGTGTAGAGGGGTATAAATCTGGAGATTACATCATGCTGCATTACATTTTGAAAAATAGACATGAACAATTGCCAAATCAATTCACATTTTTAATTGTACATTAGCTGTTTAGATGTAACAGTTCAGTTTGGATTAGCAACACCGCTGCTATTTCTTCTCGTACAGGTAGCGTTCCCAGTTTATTCCTCCCAGTTTCTTAAGACGCTGGCCCAAAATGCATTATGGCATTTGTATAAAAGCCTTTCCATGACATCTCCAAGACATAGCTTGAATAAAAATCTTATCTTCATAACACAACATCTTAACAGGACAAACAGTGTGAACAACTGATGTAAAATTTGAAAAAGCCACATAATAATTATCAGTACTCAGTGCGCTTATAGCTTATAAGTATAAAACAAGTTCTCCTGAACGTCCAGCATGATCTGTTTATTTATCGCCCCCGCAATTATCATTTCGGCAATATTTTAAGATTAAAAGATTTAGCTAAGACTTTCGACTTTACATCGAGTACAGTTTCTCTTCATCTGCACTTCATGGTGGAGTGATGGCATTGAGCTGGAGCCGGATCTCAGCATTCGTGACAACAGAGACATCTCTCCAATCAACAGTGGTGAGGTGTGAAACAGTTTGAGTGAAATTAACAGCAGGAAAATAATGAGGCCCTCTGGGTATCCCATCACCCCTACTCACCTTCCTCTGATTCTCACCTTGCTCCTCTGATCGTTTCCTTTGCGTCTGTCTACTCAAAAAATGCACTGCACTGAATTCTTCTTCTTCTTTTCTTCTTCTTCTTCTTTTCTTCTTCCTCTCGAAGTCCCTTTATTTCAACAAATTCTCCAAATTACTCTTCTTTGAACTAGATCTCCACAAGTCTTGTACTTCCTCTTGCATTCATTGCTATTCCTTCTTTTTTCTTATTATTGTACATCTTCCTCTTTTAGCCCACCATTTTTATTTGGTTTTCACACATTTCCTTCTCTGTGATGACCTGGCGACTTGTCCAGGGTGTACCCCGCCTTTCGCCCATATTTAGCTGGGATAGGCTTCAGCTTGCCTACATTATTAATGAATAATAAGGAAACTGAATGGATAAGGGAAACTTTGGCAGTTAGGCGAGAAAGACACGTTACACTGATGTGTGTTATTCCAAGCCAAATTTACGTGATAGAGTTCACCTTTAATACTTTAATCTTCTTCACACACATTTTCTGATAGATACTTGTAGTGTACTTTCCTGTAAAATGTGGGTCACTCAGAAGGGTATAGAGATAGTGCTGAAATCAGCATAAATAAAGACACATAGTCATACAAAAGGCTTCACTGTCAAGCTTAAGCGTGCACACCTCCAATTAAGATGCGTGTAAATGGGTGGTACAGGAGAATGGGTCTCCAGGGTCTGCGTGCAGTATGTGGATGATCCAGCGTGAGGGACATAAGGGCGGGGGGCGGCATGGTGACAAATGACTACTCGTCCTCTCTGTCTCTGTCCACCGGCAGAACTCTCCTGGGGAAAACAGCAAGCCCGGGAGGCGGGAAGCAGAAGCGAAGCCATTGTGAAGGGGAAGCCGTCAGGCACTTCCTGTTATGAGAGGAAATACACAGAAATGTGCTTCCTGCCCCCATGTCTCCAACCCCCTCTCATGAAGGGCCAGGGAGTCAGACTGTTACCGACTTTGTTTCTTCTAATCGTTTCGCCATTTGGTTTGTTTTTCTTCATACAGACGTCCTTATTATCCCTTTAATGCATGACCAGTGGTTTGTACATAGTTTAGGTTGTTAGCAAACTAACACATATTAACAACCTTGTCAGGGTTAAATCATCAACGTATTTGACAAAATGGTAAAGTATTTTTGGTTAGATTCTTGGTTTTGATTGTCACTTGAATCACAAATGCATTGAGCTACACAATACAGATTGCTGCTCACAACTGATTGTAAAAATATAAGTATTGTAATGTAATGTTATTTTACCACTTATATATTTAATGATTGAGAACTACGAAGGGAGTGAGCACATAACTGAAATGATTTCGAGGTGAGAAACGAGGTCATAGGTCACTAGCACCCTGAGGTACGATTTTAAAAGTTAAATGTGTCAACCAATTCCTCTGGTATCTGTCCTGTTAGAGCTGGTACTTCTTTTGTATTACATTTGGTAATATAGAAGGATTGATGACGCCTGGCCAATACCAAGTGTTCAAGCTCGTGACTGTGTTTGTATTTCACACTGAGGTCTTCAAGCCAGTGTTAGTAGTAACCCTTCTTGCAACTGATTTTGCACAGCAGTCTCTTGACTGTTCTCACCCACTAACTATGTAGTGGAGAAGGTGCCATAAGTGCCATTTTCAGCAATTAACGCACTGACTTGCTGAAGGCTCAAGAGCACCCGAAAGACTGAGGCATGACACCATGGGGGCAGCTTGAATAAAGAACCGGAGAAAATGAAGAGAGTCATGTTGTAGGCTCTTGTGTCTTGCCATTACAACAGCAGCAGTATAAGTGGAGAAGTTTGCATAGCATGGAATGGCTCTTAAAAGGGCTCGAGATGATATAATTTGTTTGCCTCCATAGTGACGTCATCATTTTATAGCATAAGATCTTTTTTTTTAATAATAAGTGGTAGCCCCAGCATAAATGTTCATTTACTTCACCTACATTGTGACCAGAGACAAGAAATTAGTGAGGCCAGAGCATGCCCATATGGAAAAGAAATAGAAGAAACTTATAAAAAAGATATAACTTTGCATCACCTTCGGTTTATGTTTCATGTATTGTGCATCATATGAGGAATATGATTTACTCCTGAAAGT
>JAODXR010000017.1:21592098-21602855 GCA_028877395.1 Cathorops festae
AGAGTCACCAGTTAACCTAACCTGCATGTCTTTGGACTGTGGGGGAAACCGGAGCACCCGGAGGAAACCCACGCAGAGAACATGTAAACTCCACACAGAAAGGCCCTCGCATGTCATGGGGCTCGAACCCAGGACCTTCTTGCTGTGAGGCGACAGCGCTAACCACTACACCACCGTGCCGCCAATCTGGAATGTACAAATTTGAAAAGTGAACATAAGTTAAGGGGTATGTGCATGAGTTGTTGAAGTCCAAACTGTACAGTATGTCTGGAATGTTCGAAAAATAGGTCACATGATGAAGATGGAGAAGAGACATGATAAGAGTGCGTGAGAGGAAGAGAATATGTGTAATGGGCTAAGTCAATAAGCAAGTGGTACAGTGTGAGCTGGAATGTGCAATAAAAGTTTGCAGAATGAAGATGTATGACGTGACCTTGAAATGTGCAAAATTGCAGTTCAGAGACAAATTGCATTAATGTCACAGATTGGAAGTGTGAGGTTAGAGTTTAGAGACTTTATTGATAAGGTCACCTACAGTGTGGAAAAAACTGGCCTTAAGGCATGAGGTTTTGGTTCTAATGGACCGCAACCTCCTACCAGAGGGAAGTGGTTCAAAAAGTTTGTGTCCGGGGTGAGAGGGGTTGGCCACAATCCTTTCTTCTCTCTTCAAAGTCCTGGACTCATACAGGTCCTTGAAGCGATGGAAGGTTGCAGTCAATTGTCCTCTCAGCTAGAGCTGGGCGATTAAATCGATTTTATCAATTAATTCGAATTTTCAGTGAAGGACGATGTGTTTTTATGAAAATCGGTTTTCTCTCAGTTTTAACTTCCGCCACCAACGCTCCCCTCTGCGCATGTGCAGAACAGATCGGGCAGCAGTGATGGATCGGGCAGCAGTGACGGATCGGGCACTGACACTATAGCCCTCATCCCGCACGCTTGCCATAGACACACACAAACAACATGGCAGCGACTGGGGGAAAGCCGCAACTTGTGCCCAAGAAAGGAATAACTTCCTCCATGATCTGGAATTGGTTCGGTTTTGCAGCGTCGGATGCAGAGCAAACAAGTCCTTGTTGTAAGGTGTGTTTGAAAATGATTGCTTCCAAAAGAAGCAGCACGATGAATTTATTCCAACACCTTAAACAGAAGCCTGCAGCGGAGCGGGAGAAGTGCTGCTCCCAGCGGAATGAAAACAGCCGCAGGACTAGCGCACCATCCAAAGTAAAGCAAGCAACTGTCCTGGACACATTTTCGAACTGTGTGCCTGATGATAAGAATGAGGCACGGTGGAAGGCAATCACAGATGCTATCGCGATGTTTATTGCAAAAGACATGGTGCCCATACATACGGTGGAAAAGTTGGGATTTTTTACCCCAATTTTGTCAGTTTTATCAAAAAGGACACAATTTTTTTTGAGGGGGCATTTATTATTATTATTATTTTAAGTTTGAAACTAAGCTATGTTGGAGAGCGCTTTCTAAAAGTTACTGTATGTTCTCACTGTTTACAATGGCATGGTCTGCCATCGCATCTACAAGCTTGTTTTTTGGCTTCTGGTTGCACTTTAACCCCAAAGGGGAAATTTAAGTGAAAACATAATAAAGGTAAAAACTTGTTTTGTACCATTTCTTTGTCATCTGTAGTTTGATTTTTAGTCGGGGGAAAAATCTATTAAAATTGAAAATCGGATTTTTTGTGAAAAAAATCAAAGATTTCTTTTTAGGCCATATCTCCCAGCTCTACTCTCAGCAGAGCGGACGATGTGCTGCAGTCTGCCCTTGTCCCTGGCAGTCGCAGAAGCGTACCAGACGGTGATGGAGGGGGTGAGGATGGACTTAATGATGGTGGTGTAAAAGTGCACCATCAGTGTCTTTGGCAGATCAAACTTCTTCAACTGCTGCAGGAAGAACATCCTCTGTTGTGCTTTCTTGGTGAGAGAGCAGATATAGATATGTCTCCCACTTAAGGCTTCGTTTAAAATAATGGTATGAATATGAATTTTAATAATAATTAAAGCCACTAGCGGCCTTGACGGGCCCTCGCACGTGTGGTTCTGCAACCCAGGACATTCCGCCACCCAACAAAACTGTCACATGTCATATATTCATCAAATGTTCAAAGGTGATGCGCGTCTCCTCCTTATCTCTATCTCACACTGTAATCTTAAGTCATCTTAGCTTTCCTGTGTCTGCAGTGTGTGTGTGTGTGTGTGTGTGTGCATGCAGAGTTTTCATATGTCTGCAACAATATGCACAATGATGGCAGGTCACTAATATATATAGTTAGGCACTGCCTAAAAGTGGAGCTGCCATCTGTTTCTCGGTTGTAAAATTTTCTTATATCCTAGCCAGTCTCTTTTGTTTTATCTCTTTCCTGGCTAGCACTGGCCACTAGGCAATGTGTCTGACTGGTAATTACTGACACTGACCACGAAGCAGTGTGTATGACTGGTTGTACATGGACAAACTACAAAAATTCAACTCAATGGGTTTACCATTTTTTCTTAGGTATGGTGCTCTGCTCGGAGCTCTGCTATGAGGGTGAGTGTGTTGGTGGTGCTGAGTCAGATACGTCATAGTTCAGTCTGTCAAAACATTGAACATTTTTCACATTTTCTGCTTGGCCAGATGGCGATACTGTGCAAGGCATGTGATTGAGACATGTTTATATCATCAGAATCATGATATCCAATATTTTGTAAAATTTCAGATCAATCCATCAATGAATTGAACAATTTTTCCCCATTTCCTGCTAGGCCAGATGGAGGTGCTGTGCTAGGCATCTGAATTACACATGTGAATATCATCACAATCATCTCATCTCATCTCATCTCATCTCATTATCTCCAGCCACTTTATCCTGTTCGACAGGGTCACAAGCAAGCTGGAGCCTATCCCAGCTGACTAGGGCCGAAAGGCAGGGTACACCCTGGACAAGTTGCCAGGTCTTCATCAGGCTGAGACATAGACACACAACCATTCACACTCACATTCACACCTATGGTCAATTTAGAGTCACCAGTTAACCTAACTTGCATGTCTTTGGATTGTGGGGGAAACTGGAGCACCAAGAGGAAACCCATGTGGACACGGGGAGAACATGCAAACTCCACACAGAAAGGCCCTCACCAGTCACAGGGCTTGAACCCGGATCGTCTTGCTAGGCAGTGTGTATGCCTGGTAATTACTAACAATGGCCACTATGCAGTGTGTATGACTGGTGGTACACATACATGGACAAACCACAAAAAAAACGTCTCAATGGGTTTTTTCTTAGGGATAGTGCTCCGCTGGAGTTCTGCTATTATTGTGTGTGTGTGTCTGTTTGTCAGAGTGAGAGAGGGAGAAAGTGTTTGTGTGAAAGAGAGTGTGCTCATAGATGTTGTATGCGCATGTGAGTGCATACTTGTGAGAGAGTGTATGTGTGGATGCATAAATATGCATATGACTGTGAGTGTGTGTATGAGTGTGCACACAATTGTATGTTATATCATCAGACTCACGATATCCAATATTTTATAAAGTTTCAGATCAATCCATTAATGAATTGAACATTTACCCCATTTCCTGCTTGGCCAGATGGTGGAGCTGTGCTAGGCATCTTTTTTTTACACATGTGAATATCATCACAATCATAATACACAATATTTTGTAATGTGTCAGATCAATCAGTTAAGGCATTGCCAATTTCTGGCACATTTCCTGCTTGGCCAGGTGGTGGCACTATAACAGGCAGGCCCATTGGGCATCAGGTTATCATAATAATCATAATATCTATTGAAGTAAGAATTGTCCAACCATACAGTCAACGCACTGTGGTTTTCTGACACGTTTCCTGTTTATGTGGCAAGATATTAAAATCATATGGCCATTTCAACATATTACAAGATATCAAAGATCCCTTCACAATTTAATATCAGTGACATCTTGGCATCACGTATAACAAATTTTACATGAATCTCATGAACCCTCTAGGAGGAGCATGTTAAAAATTACCATGTGTCAACACAACATATTCAAAACCCTATTCTTTCCTTGGCCAGTTGGTGGCACTTTACCAGACAGGCCCATAACAGCTAAAGAGTATCAGAATCAGAATCCTATTGCAAGATATCAAGTTCAACATTCAGCAATATATTGGCATATTACAGGGCTCGAAATTCGCAGTAGTCCGGTCGCCTGAGGCGACTTAATGTTTAATTTGGCGAGTAATTCCTGTCACTAGCCAGCCTGGCTGGTGAGTTAAAAATAAAGATATATGAAGCGAAGGCTCAGACACACCGTCAACTAAAGCCGACACATATTAAGCGTGTGCCGTGTCTGTGTTAATCGATGTGTTTCTCGGCAGGACTGTCAGGCTGTCGTTTTTTTCACTACTGCGCACGCATATAACAGACATCCGTCTCCCGGAAGTTCCGTGGGTCTTCCACATCTTGATAGTGGCTCCCTGGCAGTGTTGCCAGATTGGGCAGTTTTAAGTGTTTTTTGGCGGGTTTTGAGCATATTTTCGGCGGGAAAACGTCAGCAGTATCTGGCAACATTGCTCCCTGATGCCTGCAAATTGGATAATATCTCCCAGAATCTAGAGCAAACGAGCAAGAGCATGCACACGAAACATTAATGTCTGCATCGCGCATATGACTGAGTGTGCGAGGGAGTGCGCGTGTGCATGTAGTGCATGCTAGACAAAGAGCATCCTGATCAGTTTACAGACATCCAAACCTGCAGAAACTCATTCTCACCCCCGCTGATGGGGAGGAAAAAAGTCGTGCGGTATGACCACAAGCAACACGACCGCAAGCAGCAAGCCAAGCAGAAGCGCAAAAAAATCAAAGAAAATCTAAGCAGAACACAAAGTTTGACTAACGCCGTTATGTTTTTTTTTTAAACGTTTGTTTACATTATCTAGCTACCCATTTCATGCTGGGGTTATGGGGAAATGTAAATTTAACAAAGTGTGGCGAGATAAACAAGCATTTTGTCACTGGTTAAAACCGGTGGACAACAATGTATTCTAGGCTTTTTGCACAGTATGCAAAAAAAAGATTCCGCTTCAGAAGCGAAGGCAAGGGGCAAGATGGCCGACCTGATCTCCAGGTCCAACCTCCTGCGGAGAGGCCAAAAAGAGAAGTTGGCAGAACTGGCCCTCCTTGATAAAGAGATCACTGTTAAGAGTGCAGAGCTTAGGAGTTGACTGTGTGATCTTAATTTTATTTATTGTTGAGTTGATTTTCATTGTTTGTTGTTCAGGAGTCTCTCTACTCCCCATATTCCCAGCATGGAATAAGTAGCTAGCTAATGTAACCAATGTTAAAAAACAACTTAACTGTGTTAGTCAAACTTTTTTGCGGTCTGCTGAAATTTTCTTTGATTTTTCACGCGTCTGTTTGGCTTGTTGTCGTCTGTGCTGTGGTGTTGTATTGTAAGTACTCACTACTATGCTGCAATGTTACATCATTCTTTCATAATGCTTTACACAGTCCACATTTTCACATTTGTTTGAGAAATAAATTAAATTAAAAAAAAAAGTTTTTCTTTGCCGGTAGGTCTGTGAAATAGGTCGTGAAATAGGTATTAAGTTTTTATATAAATGGTCTTAAAAAGACTTGAATTTGACTTGAAAAAACCTGTAGGAACCCTGAATTAAGACATAGGGGGGTGTTTTGTTTCTCTCAGCTAATGTAGACTGCCATTAGCTAACCGCTGCTCTGTAGAGATTGAATGGGGTTTAGCTAACTAGCAGTGGTTTTTGCTAACATAGTTAGCTGAAAGTTATCGCTAGCTGTGTTCAGTTATTTTCCAAAAGTGATACTTATTTACTTTAGCGAAATAAAGGCTGAAGCCAAGACAGAAGTGACGGCTGCAAATGTTTGTGTCCATCTTGGCAGTGTCTGTCTCCCTCTGGTAATAGATTTACTCTTATCTCATTGGTTTTTGCCAGTTGTCTGTTGCCCTAATTAGTTGCTCTATGTCTCACCTGGTTGCCCGTTGCTGGCAGCATTGCCCAAAAAGTTGCCCCTTGTATCATGACCTTAACAGTTAGTTGAGTGCTAAACTCAGCATGATATTTCAAATACTGTTTGGACAGGATAAGATTTCCAGATAAATGTCTGACATAATGTTCCCAGAGGACATCTGTACCAATTATGATCCATTAGCATCTATATAAATCCGAGCTGAAAGTGCCTTGCATATGCATAGTTGCTACACTATGCATCCATCCATCCATCCATCCATCCGTCCATGCATGCATGCATGCATGCATGCATGCATACATACACTGCATAGACCCACTTTGTTGTAATACAAACTGATTGTTTTGGCCTTTTATGCTAAGTATGTAGGCTATACCAGGGCTAGGAACTCATTAACTTTGGTAAAGCCCAAGAAGCATCTTTTCTCTCGCAGGTCTTTTTGAAATGTCATGTCTGCCGATACTTGGTTTTGTTTTGGTTTCGACAACTTCTTGAAGAAAAAGCAGAAAACCACTTTCTCTGCAGAATATAAAGGAATTTTTATCAACACGTCAATTCAGATGGGATATACTGGGTTATTTCTACTTGTCATTTTTAGAAGGTAAATTAGGGTGCAGTTTTTCCATAAGAGGACTCCTAGTAGTAATTCTGTGACCCAACCTCCCTATGCAAACGAATCCAAATGGAATAGGATTTAAATAAGCAAAGTTTACCGTTTATATTACAGGTATTTAGCAGGCGCTCTTATCCAGAGCGATGTACAACATACCCAGAGCAGAGCAGCCTGGGGAGCAGTTGAGGTTTAGGTGCCTTGCTGAAGGGCATTTCAACTATTCCTGCTGGTCCAGGGAATCGAACTGGCGACCTTTTGATCCCAAAGCTGCTTCTGTAACCTTTAGGCCATGGCTTCCCCTTTACAGTTTATATTATAGTTTACCATTCCAAGCCTAAAACAATATTAACAGTAGAATTGTGGTATGTTGTGATCCACAGAGCAACATGCGGTTGAAGAGCTCTTGCAGTGGGCAGTAAAAGGAGCGGACATTGACGGACAGGTGCTGGCTTACCTAGAAATGGCCCAGGTAATCTTCTTTTAGGTCTGTGGCAAAGCAGACCATTTTCAGAGTAGATGGGCCTATTATTCTGTTAAGCACACTGATTTAAATACTGGAGTAGCCAAGGAACATATTAATCCCCCAAATTACCATTTATTCATAGCAGTTCAAAGGATGATCAGCCATTGCCTTTCAAATGAGACTCATTGTTAGAAATCACCGTTTGATGCCTTGAGCCAACTCCACTTCATCTCCCTTTCTATGTATCTTCTGTAGTTCCACAATGCCAAACAGCTCTCTGCTTGGTGCCTCCATCACATTTGCACCAACTACAACAGTGTGTGTCGCAAGTTCCCCAAAGACATGAAGACCATGTCTCCAGGTATAAACCGAATACCTGCCATATATCACTGTTGACCTCATCGCTTAATCATATTTGTCCATATCTCCGAAACATTCCAGTCATTTCACTCCCTTTTCTTCTCCAGAAAATCAGAAGCACTTTGAGAAGCAGCGCTGGCCCCCCATCTGGTTTCTCAAGGAAGAAGACCGCTACAACCGCTCAAAGAAAGAACGTGAGCGTGAAGAAGAAATCCTGCGCAAGCAGCACACCAAGCGTGGCTGGTGTTTCTGGAGACACCCGTCCTCCTCTGCACCACACATCTCCTGAGGGTGCATTCTTCTCTGGAACCCACCACTGCCCACACCCCAAACCCCTCACCTTGTCTCAGCCTCAAGACTCACAGCTGAGCCTGGGACGACCCATGTCTGTGTCCAATGTGTATGTCCTGGCTGATGGACATTTTGTCTGGGGCTTCTTCGCCCCTGTTCTTCTGCCTTCCCTCATCAATCCAGGTTTAATGCCAAGCCTGAGGCAAAAAGCTGTGGCCCATAAAAGAGTTCTTAGCTCGTCAACTGGAGGGGAGAGTTTCTCACTCTGTCTTGTGTTCCACTGTGTTAAGTTTGGAGGCCTCATTTGAGATACCACGTAGGGAATGTCTTCAAGGCAGTGATCTGCTTTCACATTTTAAGACTGTTATTCTCGTGCTACAACTGCAAACCCGCACATCCTCACTCACCCCACAGTACCAAGCCTAGGCGCTGGCGCCCAAACATGCATCAGGCGTGGTGCTGTTGTGATGAGCTTCTCCTGCGAATCCTAGTTCTGGGGAAAACATTCAACATACATGAGCTACAAATACCTTGCACCTAGCACCTAAAACAGCGTCAGGGATTTGTTATTCTGTAACCTGCAAAGGTAAATCCAGCTGAACTGTGGTACATGCATATTGCCTCAGCAACGAATAACCTTTGCCTATTCTCTCGATAAGAGAAAAGATTGCTTTGGATCTTCCGTAGCCGCCCCCCCAGCTCTTTATGCTATATTTTTCCAATTTTCCACCGAGACACTATTGAGGAAACGTCACTCAAGGCCCCTCATTTATCAACATTTCTTACGAAGAAATCAGTGCAGAGATAGTGTTTACAAACTTAACTTTTCAATACAGAGTGTGGGATTTATCAAAACGAATGTTTGCTTCGGTTTTTGTTTCTACGTTTGCACGGGTGCACAAAACTGATACTGATTACATTTGTGCCATCAGTTGCAGCTTAAATTGGAGTGGAAAATGAGCTGAACAAATGCAATACCTGTCCTGTCTGTTCATATACAAGTTCTTTCAATCATGATTTTTGCCTACAGCCACATTTCAGAGAAACCGGGGCTATAGCAGGTGTTTCCCAAACATCGCAAGGAGAAATATTAAATGGTACAGCTTAATTATTCGCTACTTTATGGATTAAAATCTCAGCCTCAGAAAGAAGTTTCATTCCAAAGCTGAGAGTTTGATTTACTTGTTGGTTCGTGAAATTTGAAGTACCCTTTAAAGCAATGAATACATACTATATTTGGTTAATTGTGGCTGTGACCGTATACAAGCGATCGATGACATGTACATGCACAGTGGCTGTGAACAACTGGTATTTATTAAGCTTTATAGTGCATATGATACGCATAATCCCAGTTTTACTGCGTATATGACACTGTTCAGAACCTTGTCTACGCAATGTTGATACATGAGGGCCGAGAGTTTTTATTGCTAGAACTTGCAATGAGCAGAAACGGAACGCTAAATAAACATGGTGTGATGCTTCACTCATTAAACTAAGAAGGCTCTAATAAAGCACCAAAGAGATGATTCTGGTGTGGGGGGAAAAATATAACAGTGACGTCTTAACGTAGGGCTATTTTTACCACTGCCATGGGAGTATTACCATTCTCGAAGGTCCGTTAGATGATTAGGCATTTGTTCTGACAGCTAGCAAGAGTTTTGTTATACTTGCAGTTATTCTCCAAACCACTACAGGCAGTGTAGTTTTTTTTTCTTTTCTTCAGTTTGGATAACTCTTTAGACCAAGGAAATTAATCCAGAAATTTTCCTTTTTTTGTGTGTTTTCCCACTTTATATATACATTTAACAAAGCGAAGTGAATATCGGTGAATAATAACTGAGATGAAGTCGAGGTCATTATTTAACAGTTGTTCCACGAAATTGAGTCGTACATGAGCTGATAGCCGACAAGACGCGTAGCACCGAGTCGGCTATAAGCCACGCACAATGCGATTGAGTAGAATAACTGTTTTATTCTATCCACGTTCACTGGATTTTGAGAACCCGAGCATTTTTATTTTTATTTTTTGCAAATTCGATAAATTAAAAAACTTTTATACAAAACTTCCGACAAAATAATTTCCGCTTGGCAACAAAACAAACCAGCGAAATGACGGGAGTAATTTGTGAAAAATGCGATGATAATTCTTGGGGGGGGTCTTACCATCAAATACTTTCATTCCATATTTTGGGGATTTTGTTTCTGAATAGTTTTTATTTCATCCTCAGTTGGTTCAGCAACACACTCTGGTATTTTGTTTTTCCCGACTGATGGTATATGAGCTGATAGCCTTGTAGTAGGGTAGCCAATCAGAGCACACGATTGCTCATATCTAGTGAATGTGGATAGAATAATCACCGATATTCACTGAGCCTGAGGCGGATAATTGTTTTAGTATAAATACGCAGGTGATTTTATTTTAAAAAAAAAATTTTAATCGCGTTAAATTATTTCAAACTACAAAAGCGGTATGCAAACGTATTAAAGGCATACACAGAGTTGTCACTTATCTATGCCGAGTTACATAAAGTACTTTTTTTGTTTTGAAAGAGATAAAATAAATCACAATTCCACCTTACCTTGGAATAGTTTTAGACCAAACTTCGTAGCATCTTCAGTGCTTTTAGGAACATTTGTAATTCTTCCTCACTTACGGTGACAAAGCGATTGGCCGCCATTTTGCCAAGTCGCACGAGGTGATTATCGAGAAATAGTCCAAATTTCTCAGCCAATCAGCGTGCGATTTCCTATAATCACCTGCGTATTTATACTAAGTGTGTGTGAGAGAGTGTAACCTTTCAAGATTTTTGTCCCGGAGTTTAAAAATCTACTCATTTGCAACATGACCAATAATAATGTTGGCGTGTTTTTCCCTCCTCCTCTTTGCTAAGAACTAAGTGATCGTCCCTCAGTCTAACCTGCTGTGTTCTACCTCTGCAGAAGTTTGAGATTCAGTCTTTATGGTGTTACGGTACATATATATATATATATATATATATGAAGAGTTTCGTTGCAAAATGGTGTATCCACCATTTTTTACTTTTGCATTTTA
>JAODXR010000017.1:36353279-36364287 GCA_028877395.1 Cathorops festae
CAACTCCCCCTTGTGTTTTGGCGGGAAACTGCTATGCGTCCCTAGAAATTCCAGACCGAGGGTGAAGAAGCATAAACGCAAAACTGGTTCGTGACCACGCCCAAGCGACTTTTGAGGCGCGCAGTTGCTGAAGTATAATCTGCCCTTTAGTGGGAGCAATGAGTTTATTTTTCCTCACGTTGCACCCCCCTGAAGAACTCTGGTGCCCCCTAGGGGAGGTGCGCCCCACACTTTGAAAAGCGCTGCTTTAAATTAAATTGATTTTTTTCCTCCAGTTTACAGCAGCCAGAGACTAAAAACAAGGGTGCTTTCACACCAACAGCAGTTGGTGCGCACTAAACAGTCCATTCGAAACAAAAGCTCTTAGTTTAGTTTGTTTTTGTCGGTGTGAAAGCATCAATCGCACTCAGGTGCACACTCAATCAAGTGGACCCAGACCTCCAAAAAGGGGTGGTCTATGTCCGCTTGATTCCGCACCAAATGTCAACCTCTGGTGTGGTCCCTCTGGTGAGAACGCGAACCTGGACCAACTCGGGTCTAAATACGCATAATGCACACTTTTTTTTTTTTTCATTGAAACGTGGGGTGTGTTCACTGGATATAATGTAAAAGGATGCCCACACTAAGAATAGTAACTATTTGAATAACTATAACTATAAAGATAACTATGTGAGCATCTACACAATGTGATCATTATAAAGTCCTGTAAACAGTGGCATCAGGCACACGCGTGTGCTCCAGCTCTGTCAGCATTCTGTCAGTGGGGAAATTCAGATTGCCCTATATTAACCTACAGCATAACAGATTATACAGTAAAAGTTGGCTGGCTTGTCAGGCTAACAGACTATAGCCTACCTTGTAGGTCTTTGGAAAGGTGCTTGTCTCATCATCAGCAGGACAGCACTGGTGAAAATAGCACGTCTCCTCTGCCTGCAATGACGCACTATACGCCTTCGGCGAATCCGGTATATCCGAAGGTTGTTCTGCAGCCGCGGCTCATTCCGAAACTGGATATTTTGCCAGAAATGGGTAATGTTGATATAAAAAGCAAGGATCAGTGCAAGAAACAGTGTGCGAACGTGTCGCTCCATTGTGAAAGTCCAAATTGGCACTTATTTCCACTGGAAAATGATGAAACGTCATTCAGACCAATTTGGTTCATTTGCATGTGTGAACGCGGACCACGCGCAGTCTGTATGCTACTGTACAATGTAACAATTTTACTGCCTGGTGCGGACCAAATCGAACTAGCGGTGTGAAAGCACCCTAAAAACCTCTTTAGAATTAATATATTCAGTACTGTGCACAGTCTTGGGCACATAAATGAAGTGCTGTAGAGCCAAAGACACCTAAAAAATAATGGAATTAAAGTTTCTACATTTAAAAAAAAAAAGTCTATAAAGAGCTGTAATAAATGAAACGAAGTCAAAACTTGGTGTGAGACGACCTTTTGCTTTAAAAATAATACCAGTCTCAGTTTTATAAGGAAATGAGCTGTAGGTTTTCCTGAGCATCTTCCAGAACCAGACACGGTTCTTCTGGACACTTGGACTGTCACACTTGCGTTTTATTTGTGCAGCAAAACCCAGTAGCCTTCATTATGTTTATTATCTGCGAACTAGTCTCTTGTGTAATTTTTTTTAAGTGACTTGTAACATTAAATTCTGTGCTGGAAAATTAACGTTTGGAATCTAAAATGACACTAAAGTGGAAGTCATCGAATAAAAATCGATAATTTGCACGAAAAAAGGACGTTTGCACAGTACTGTACATTTTATGGGAATGATTTGCAAATGCTTATCAAAGAAAAACTGTAGCTACTTTGTTCAAACTGTTGGTTTATCTTACTGATTTATTTTAAAAATCTTTCTTTTTTCCCCATCAGACATTCTAACTCACGAATCCAAACATGGATCAAATTTTATTTTACAGTCATGATTAACACGATCGTTAAGGCAGCAACATGAATTATGTTATAATTGACAGTATTTATAATATTCACTTTTAAAATAATGGCTGAATAACCCTTTCCTCTTCTAATCCTGTTCGAACATAAACACCAGATAGAATCTGCACTTTCCGTAAAAAGATTGTATGAGGTGTGAATGAGAGAGGGGACGATAAAGGCAGATGAGTTTGTCAGTTATGATAAGAATATGAAAGATGAAAACAAGGAATATATTTGGTTTAAAAAAAAAAAAAAAAGAGTATTAGGAATAAATTGTAGTAGAAATATTCATTAAAGCTGTGTATTAGTACAAAAAAAAAAAGAACCAAAAAAACTTAATTTTAAAAAGCTGTCATAACGTATAGTTTTATGTTAGATTTTTTTTTTTTTATCATAATTTCAACTGTAAGTGAATAAACCTCACAGACGATTTTCTCTGATGCTCTGAAGTTAAAGAATTAAAATTCTGGCCATGTTCCAAGCAGAGAGAACATAACACTAATAATGTTATACTGCACAATTACTGCAGATTAGGGCTGGATGATTTTTATATATATATATATAAAGTGAGATGTGAAATTTATCTTCAAGTGGTGAACATGTTCATGAGAGAATGACGCAAATTAACAAATATTTTCAACACAAGAAGATAAACTTCATATCTTTGCGCCACTGTGTAATGTTGTTTAGTTTATACGGACATGTCCACAAAAAAATGATGCGCAAGTTAAACAATTTTAATTTTGAACCGGTTTGACAACGTTCATTCAGTCAGCGGGAATACACTGGGAGTGACATCATCGGAGTGAAAGATCGGGAATTATTATACATACAGGACACTTGTTCGATGGAATAAAAACGTGTTCTATTCCCTTCTAGTGGGTTTCATTCATTTGGTTCCAATATCGTTAGCATATCACTTATCCTACATGTATTACATCACTCTACCCAATGGAGAATGAGCATTGAATATGGTTTACGATATTGCATGGTTGTCAAGACATGTCACACGTCGGAGATGTAAAACTTCCACGCTAGTGAGCAACTGTGACAATTTGTCAACAAACATGACTGCCAGGTTTGCTTTGTTAAATATGGAAGATTTTGAGAGAATTTTGAAAGAAAAAGACGCCTTGAACACCCAAAAGGAACGTCTATGTATAATAATGATGATGATATTGGCTGGCTTTTTTCGTGGTCTGTCAGATGTATTCCATTCAGCTACTCGTCTTCGACTCCTTCAGTATCATGCTAGTTGAATGGAATATATCTGATACACCACTCAACGCCAGCCAATATTATTTAAATATGTCACTCAGATCCGCGATGTATTTTGTATGAAAAAATGTGAGTTTTTCAACATGAGAAGATAAACTTCATATCTTGAATGTGATTCTTTTTTTTCCCCTTTTTTTCTTTCCCCCTTTTTATTACATCAACACATTCACAAACGAAGTCCCCAAATTTATCAAAGCAATTCATTGATTTCCTCACAAGTGACCATAAGTCATGGTTTTGGTTCTTCATTTCCCAGATGGAGCTCATCTGAAAAATACGAGTGGTGTATTTCCCAATAAAACACTCGTGTGCATGTAATATAACGATGTATTGTCAGCGTTGTGATAAATTATGTCGCAATTGTTTTTTTATTTTTGTTTTTTTTCTTTTTAGAACATTTTTGATCTTTTTTCAGAAATTACAAACTGAGAGCGACTGACTTTTAGAATTGTGAAATGTTCATTATTTTTTCCTTCCTTTTCATTTTTTATTTTTTTTTTTTCAGTGGGGTTTCTCTTTTTAGACATTAAATAAATTATTGAACCTGCTCCCACCACCTTTTATTTTTTATTTTTTTAATGCTACCCTGATCTCATGAGAATTGTAGTGAATCATGATTTGTCATATTGCTCATCCAATATATCCTATAACTCCTGTTTTTTTTTTTCTCAATAAATAGATAAACTCAATAATATTAATGTGTTTTTTTTTTTGTCCGTGTGTTCAGGATCATCAGTATATCCGTGATGAAGGTGGTCATCGCTCTGACTTTCGACCTTCACCGTCGGATCGCGCTCAGGCTCATAATTATAAAAACCGTGAACGTTTCGCTACCATCAAGTCCGCCTCACTGGTGAGTGTAAACAATTACATCATGGATGCTTTTCCTTGTTTCCTCTCCAGTCATCTGTTTTTCTTTTCAACGTCGTCTTTCTTTATAATGAAATGTTATTTATGGCATTAGCTGAGATTAAAGGTAGTGTCAGGGAATTTTAAAGTCACACCAACATTTACGAACATTTTGTGATTTTATTTTGTAGGCTACTTATTCACTATGAGTGAGCTGTGAGTCCGTGCAGGGTTTTTTTTTTTTTGCCCCCCCCAATTTAGTAATAAATGAATACGAATGTTTAAAGCACAAACACTCGCTCTCTTGTGTGCATTTGAACTTTTGAGAATCCTGTCAGAACCACTGCTGCTTTCTTTATGAGGATATGAAGAAAATCCCCCCCACACACACACTTGCGCTTGTGTCTGTTGTCAAGGCAACAGTTTGCGGTCAATAGGCTGTATGGTTGTGCTCACACGAGCCTGTATTGTTCATCAGCCATCATTGAAACACAAAAGCAGTGTGTGTGTTTACTTTCATCTCTCTGCGGCCGTATTTCACGCCCAGAGCTCAGTGTTTGTTTCTGCTCTGTCTTTACTGAAAAGGTCACGAAGAATTTAAGACGCGCATCCGATATGCACGCGAAAGCTTCGTAAACATGTCGCGATGGATGACGTAATGATTCCAGTTCACTTCTCGCATTCCCAAAGCTCACTCACTTTTTTTTTTTTAATTCTAATTACACATTGTTGTAATGTTCATATTTTGGGATCAATGGAAGGCGTGATAGTCGATCCCCGAGTCCTCGCATATGAGGTGATGTCACCTGTTCTAGGCTCCTGGTTTACTGATGTGTGAGCACCCTCTCCAGGCAGACACACACACTGCAGCTGTCTGACAACACAGACTCATTTATCATCTCGGAGAAATTACCCAGAAGTCTGAACATTATCCGTGATGTTAACTTCATCTTCTGCAGCAGGCTTGTTTTCTTTCTGTCTCTCATTCTTACAAAGAGGGAGAGAGCGAGAGGGAGAGCGAGCGAGAGAGAGAGGTTCTTTGTTCAAATCTTTTTCCCCCTTGTGTTCACTGGACTGTGGGTTTCTTTGTTTGAGTACAGAGGAGAGAGGAGGGGGCAATAAAGCGCAGGAGATGGAGGAAAAACTGACATCAGATTGTTTGTTTTTCTTTGACTTTTTAAAAGGTGTCTTCATTCTCGTACCGTGAAGTCCATAATGTTGGTTTATTTCACATCACTCTCACTACAGAAGCACAGTTACTGCTATGACAGTTATTACCTATTATACAATTATTATTAATTTTTTAAACACTTTAGGAACAAGTAAAATTTCAAGAATATACCTCTCATTAAGCAGCTTCACTTTAAAGCATATATAGTTTTATAAATATCCATTTTATCATCAACTTGGACACATGATCCTTATCGCAGTATTTGTCTCTAAAACATCACAGTTTATTTCTCATCAGCATTCTCTTCTCCCCGAGGGGAGGGTCTAGATGACGTTTCTGCAAGTGTTTTTTTTTTTTTTTTAAGAGAATTTCTCCCAAAACATGATCTCGCTTTTAATCTGCTTTAGGCCGAAATGACATTTTATATGTAGATATTTCAATAAAATCTGTGGCTTTTTTTTTTTTTTTTCATGGTATATCAGATATATTCCATTCAGCGAGCATGATACTGAATGAGTCAAGACAAGTAGCTGAATGGAATATATCTGATAGACCATGAAAAAAGCCAGGCATTTATTATTATTATTATTATTATTATTATGCATTCCTTTTGGGTGTTCAACGCAGCTTTCTCTTTCAAAATTCTCTCAAAATCTTCCGTATTTAATGAAGCAAACCTGGCGTCCATGCTTGTTTACAAATTGTCACAGTTGCTCGCAAGCGCAGAAGTTTTACATCTCTGACATGTAACGTCATGTCTTGACAACCATGCAGTATCGTAAACCATATTCAGCACTCGTTTTCCATTGGGTAGATTGATGTAATACATGTAGGATAAGCGATATGCGAACAATATTGCATGCTATCGAACCAAGTGAATGAAACCCGCTAGAAGGGAATAGAACGTTTTTATTCCATCGAAAAAGTGTCCTGTATGTATAATAATTCCCGATATTTCACTCTGATGACGTCACTCCCAGTGTTTTCCCGCTGACTCAAAATGGCGAGCCAGTTCAAAATTAAAATTCTTTGGATTAACTTGCGGGGGGTGTTTTTTGTGGATGTGTCCATATCATATCAAGAACATTACACGGTGGAGCAAAGATGTGAATTTTATCTTCTCGTGTTGAAAATATTTATTAATTTGCTTCACTCAATCATGAATACATTGATCGCTTGAAGATAAACTTCATATCTTCGCATAACCGTGTAATATTCTCTATCTGAACATTTCTAATTATTTAAAAGTGATCAGCTTGGAACTTCAAGAAAAATCTTCAATAGGAGGAATAAAGATGGTGACACTACAAAAGTAATTTTATTACATTGCATTTCATTATATAAGTTTATCTTGAATAATTAGTTTTTGTACACTATTTCCGAAGGTTTTTGCGAGACTGACAGAATAAAATTCAATTTTGGAATGGTCAACAAAATCAGCTAACTGTTTAAAAAAAAAAACACTTTTATTTTAATGATTGGAGATTTGGATTTTTTAAAATTATCTTCTCCATTTCAGTTCATTTTTAATACATTTCAGTGATTTTTTTTTTTCCCTCATAATGTACTGCTTTATTATACATATTAAATATATTTATATTTATATTGAGATTTTCTTCATTCATTGACTCTTTTTTTAAAATCTGTAAAGTCCATTCTGCTATTACTGAGATCTTCATTTTTAGATCCAGTTACAGTAATATTGTTCTGGTAGTTTAAATAAATACTCAGTGTCATTTAGAAGGTCAAAGGTCAGACAAATAAAATAAAACACTGATGCCTCCAGTTCCTTGCGCGTTTCAGTTCTCTTGAACTTGGAAGTGTTTGTATCGTCTTTTCTGTCAGTTTTGTGTGAAAGCTGCGCGTGCCTGGTGCTCGGCATTGGGGCAGAAAGCGTGAGGACGGGTGCGGGTACAGTGGGGGTATTGATTCGGCGTGATTAGAAGCGCCCGTGTTGAGCGCGTGTTCATGTGACCGGCCTACTAAACGCCACTCAGCCGCGAGAGAAGAGCTGTGTGAAGGAGCCAGGCCTCTGAGAACCCTCTTTCATCCCGATACACACCTGCCAGAGCTCAGAGATGGACAGAGAGTGAGAAGTGTTTTTATCTCTCTCTCTCTCTCTCTCTCTCTCTCTCACTGGAGTCTGTGTGCAAAGATGTGAAATGTTCAGGGCTCAGTCTCCATGATCCCGCACGTCCTTTCTTTTGCCAACATGTTTGGCCTCAGGAGCTCAGGTGGGAGTTACGAGAAACTCAACGAGCACTTTGACCTCAACGCGCCCTTCTTCCAGGTTGGTGAGAGTCTGAGTCACTTCGTATCATTTCGAAAACCGAACTGCTGACTTTGGGGAATGGAATTGAGGGTCAAATTTCTTTTTTTTTTTTAAACTATGATATTTTTCATCATTTTGAATTGAGGATATGGAATTGAAGCTTCCTTTAATTGTTTGGTGCAAATTGAGGGTTTGAGAAACATTAAGATGAGTGTAAGAATTTTTCCCAGTGAGTACGACTTGCAGGTTTTGGGCCTGACTTCAACGAACCTGTAAAAATACGTTGCTCTGTTTGAATCCTCTTTTGTTTTCTTTGGTTTTTGCTGCCACTGTGCAATAAGCTCACTTTCTTTGGTGTAAAATGACATCACACACAAAATATCATATCAAGGTGAGTGGTTTTACTTTGCTATCCTGAAAAAAGTATCGTAAGCAATTTTATGCTTTTTTTTTTTTTTCTGAAAATATTGTGAATGAGTATTTTTATAACTTCACTTGTTGCTGAAAGTTAGCATGGAAAACATTTGTTCATCCACAATGCATTTCTGCAGTGTGACTTTATCCTCAGTGAGGATTTAATTATTATTAATAATAATAATAATAATAGTAGTTGCTTATGTATTTTACCAGCTGGTTAATTTTCCTCCATTTTGTTTTCGAGAATTTATTTTCTTTATCATGAGCTGCTTTGCGAGAATCAAAACATCACGCATCGTGGCAGTATCAGCAGAGGAAACTGCTTAAGTATTGTTTTAGTTCGTCAGCACACATCCAGCTCCATGCCACATGGACCTTTTTGTATCAAATCTCTAAAAGTTCAACAGCTAACAAATCTCCAATTTTTATTTGATTTTTCCCCCCTGCTTCCTCTCCAGGTGACGCGTCAGATCCATGAACATGAGCAGGAGAACGAGCTGCGTGAACAGATGTCCGGCTACAAACGCATGCGACGGCAGCACCAGAAGCAGCTGATCGCTCTGGAGAACAAGCTGAAGGCCGAGATGGACGAACACAGGCTGAAGCTGCAGAAGGAGGTGGAGACGCAGGCCAACAACGCCTACATCGAACTGGAGAAACTCGCCAAGAAGCACGCGATCCAAACGGATAAAGAGGTGAGGAGGACACAGAATTTATTTTCCATCGTTGATTTATCCATAAACACATGGGAGGAAATATTGAAGCTGTAGGATAATGGTGCAACATGGAAAATGTTAAACATATATACTTTTTCATATATTTTTTTTGTTTAAGTTTTAGGTTTTGAACTGAAATGTCCCACTAACTTTCGTTAAATCAGACTTTTTTTTTTTGTATTAAATTTAATAATCCTTTTAAATAACACATCCCACATAATTGGACTTTTATTTAAGTATTTACTTTTTATTTGGCTCTTTAATCCTTTTTATTCATGAATTCGTATAGCCAGAGCTGAGCCGACTCGTACACATCACAATATTCTGTTAACGTTAACATGCTTTAGTGCATCATCACTGCAGCTAGATTTCATTTAAACGCAGATGAATTTCTGCTCCAGTTGAAAGGATGGTTGTCCACAAAGGTCTCTTGATAAGAGAATAAAATAAACCTGGAAAATAATTTTCATAGAGATACCAGGAATTTTAAATTTTTTTTGGACATTAACTTAAAAAAAAAAAAACAGAACCCACAACTTGATATTGTTAACAAAATCTAAATTACTGTAGGAGTACCTTAAAGGCTGTATTTCCTCTTGTGGTTGGTTTTAACGTGCTGTATATATTTGAAAAGTATTTAAAGAACAAAGCTTTTAAATGCACACACTGAGTCAAGTGACAAGTTGTTGGTATCACTTCTGGTTTGTTGCTAGTACTAGCCGCATGTACGTTAAATATACTAGCTCAACATTCTAACTGTTGTAGCCAAATGTACATGTTAAATGTACTAGCCAAGCGTATAGGCTAACTGTACTAGCTAAACGTTCTAGTTCACTGTACTAGCCAAATGTACACGCTAACTGTACTAGCTAAACGTTGTAGCTAACTGTACTCGCCAAATGTTTTAGCTAACTGTACTCACCAGAGGCACCAGTGATCTCTGCTCTTCCTCCCAAGCCTCCTCACATTTCTATACACATTTGACAACAGGATCAGATGAAGTCATAGAAGTTTGGGGTGGGGGGGTTCTCTTCCATTGTTGTGCGTCAAACAGTAAATGGGACTGAATTTCATGCAGGAGCTTGAGTTGGGAACTGAAGAAAAGTCTGATGATGGGATAGAGTTGGTCTGAGGAATCATTTAAGTCAGTCATTTGGATTTGTTGCTTCACTTCATCATTCCTAATTTGCAAAAGAATTATAAACTCAGTTTAAATGATGCTTGTCGCTGAAATCGAAGCTTATGACAGTGTGGGTCTGTTCTTAAAATCTCCGTTTGTCCGCACATGTCAGATTTATCATATGTTAACACGCTGTTAATGGAAATGCTACAAAAAAGCAACTAAACATGCAGAATGCATAGATATGTTTAAAAAAAAGTGTGAATGGTAAAGATGATCATCTTGTTAGTGCTGACTGATGTCAGATTGGTTTGGTTTTCATCCTGGATAACCCTGAGATTGGTTTTATTTAAAGTCTTTTCTTGTTCGCGTTGTCGTGTGCATCGGGATTATGTGAATAGAATGTTCATTATTCATGATGCATATGTTGATTCATATGCTAATGAGGGTTGGGGAGAAAATGGCGGGTTTGTGTTCAGAGTAAAGTATAGCACTGTGACGTACTTTGTGTCTTGACAGTATTGACTTCTTTAGATCACAGCGACTAGAAAGTGAGAAACCCACGTTCACGAGCTTTTCTCACATCTTTGCTGATGCACGTTTGATGTTCGTTGATGTTCCTCAGTTGTGTTTGTGGTAGAGACTTTTTAATAACCTATGAAACCACTAACCAGTTTAGCTCTCGATACAGTTAATACTTAGAAATTAAAACGGGCTTCTTGGGGAAAATGTGTGCTGCTGTTCATATCGCAGTTTGCTGAGAGTTATGATTTAGTGCAGGCTGTTTGTCTGTTACACACTTTACAAACTTTTATACACTAATGATGGTTAAGTTGGACACACAATACTGTGCAAAAGTAAAACAAACTTGGATTTCTGTTTTAAGACTTCTACGTTATCGAGTCAGTACAAAAACATTTTAAAGTTCCAAATGTTTTTTTTTTCTCAGCCCAAAATTAAATGTTAGAGGGGGAAAAATGTTTGTATCTGAGCAGCATATTCCATAAAAGAGCACTTTCCAGATTAAAAAAGAAAACATAATGAAAGCTACTGGGTTTTGGTGCAAAATGAAGATGCGACTGTGGCTGGTTCTGCAGGATGCTCAGTGAAACCTACAGCTCACTTCCTTATAAAACTGCACTCGTTGGACGTGTGTGTGTGTGTGTGTGTGTGTGTGTGTGTGTGTGTGTGTGTGTGTGTGTGTGATATATATATATTTAGTGTTTCATAGAAAAAT
>JAODXR010000017.1:39272647-39284269 GCA_028877395.1 Cathorops festae
ACCCCCCCCCCCCCCCCCCACACACACACACACACACCCTTTTATTCTCATTTCTCCTTCCACACATTCCTGTCATGCTGCGTGTTTAGAATGGAAAACTGAAACAGACAGAAAAATCTCAGAATGTTTGTTTTATTTTTATTTTTATCTAATTATACTAAATGCTAAATAAATACAGAATAGATCCTTCATACTGAGGGAGTGGCGTGTTCACGGGCAATACGTTCCAGACTCTAACGCAGAGAGCTGAAACCGCGGATCAGAGCGAACCGTATCTATAAACCTTGCTTATCATCCACACACGGCATAGCATCATCATTAACTAATAAAATAAAAGAATGATAATATACTGGAATAAAAGTGATGCGGATGTGTGCGCTCTCTCTCTCTCTCTCTCTCTCGCTCTCTCTCTCGCAGTGAGCATCAGCACGGAAAATAAAAACAAACACAAGGCAAACGAACAGAAACCAGAGTTTAATGAAGGCGAGTCAGAAGTGTCCAAACTGAAGGTGTGTGTGTGTGTGTGTGTGGTTAAGCGTCAGTAAGCGGAGTGTATTGTACGTGTAGTAAGGGGTGGGGTCATGCTTGTAGGCTGCACGGTGGGCTTTGGGAATTGCAACCCAGAAATCTCGCCAAGAGGCGCTTCTCAGCAGGTATCTCCCTGTAGCGTGTGGAATTGGATGTGGGCGGAGATCGAGCTCTTGCGCTTACCATATATGGGGGCTGTGATGTACAGTGGTTTGGGTTGGTGTCTGTCCTTACATGGTTCGATGTGTGCCAGATTGGACATGTGATTTGGGCCACGTCAAATCCCACAGGCTGCAGTTAGCCCAAGTGCGACCATTTTCAGCCTGTGGGGTAAACCACAGGTCACCGAAACCAACTGAACGGATACAGTGCATCTCTGATGGGGCGCCTCTAGTGATGTCGCATCTCTGATGGTGCGCCTCTAGTGATGTCGCATCTCTGATGGGGCGCCTCTAGTGACGTCGCATCTCCGATGGGGCGCCTCTAGTGACGTCGCATCTCCGATGGCGCGCCTCTAGTGACGTCGCATCTCCGATGGCGCGCCTCTAGTGACGTCGCATCTCTGATGGCGCGCCTCTAGTGATGTCGCATCTCTGATGGGGTATCTCTGATTTTATATCTCGAGTGATGGCGCGCCTCTAGTGATGTCGCATCTCTGATGGGGTATCTCTGATGGTGTATCTCCAAGGACAATGCTTTACCTTGTGTCGTTTTTGTTTTTTTTTATCTGGAGGTGAATTATGGTGTTGCTTGGCCTTGGACTTTGTTTATTATTTACAGAAGCAGCATTTATTCGCTCTGAATGACACGGCTGAAGCATCAGATCTCCAGAAGATAAATCACTCAGTCTGTAATCAGTGTGTATCAGTGCTTTATTAGACTGACGTTATTCTGCATTAAACCTGTGGCACAGATTCACCGACCGCGCCCTCGGATCCACCGTGTGAAGGACGTGGTGCACACTGCGAGTTTTAATTTCACTGTGCGTACGTGCAGGAACACAGCTGCTACTAAAGCAGTGTTGGTTATATCATCACATGCAAATGTGTTCTCAGAGGGTTAAAAGTTGTATCCCTGAGGGGCGGGGTCAAGCCGAAACGTCCCGGTGGCACTGGAATATATCGTTCAGTAATTCTTCTTCTGATTTTACATTTCAGCAGTGAACACTGTGACGGAGCAGGAGGTTACTTTACTGTTTATTTTTGTGAAGACGTGAGGCCGTTACGTTTATATTGTTGTCATGTCATTTTACAGCGCCCCCACTGTTCGTGTTGGTATTACACCACAGTGATAATGAATGCGCCCAAGCCACGCCCTAAAGAGGATCTGTGCAGCAGATAGCTTGTGTGTTATTAAAATTAAGTACAGTCATGCCTTTAAAGAGAAAAAGGTAAAATCTAAAAAAAAAAACCCTCAAGTGTTATTCGTTTGTCCCTGTGGTGGAAACCAAGAGGAACCCTTTTGTAAGTTAAACACATTTAACTGGATATAAAAACCGTTTAAAGGATGATTTTTCCGAGAGTGTATGCGTCAGAGACGGGAGGTTTTGGAGTTCATTTCCGACCCCACACAGGTCTTCAGTAAGAGAGAGTAAATTTTAAAAGTTTGGGGGTCAGAGGCGCCTGACCCCTACGACTGCTGTGTAGAGCTTTATTTCATCGTCGCTGCTTCAGCGGCCCGTGGGACGGAAATAACATCTGCTTTACAGCAATAACTCCTGTCACAAACAATCAGTGCTCATAAATTTTAGGTGTGCTGACCGTATAAAGTGGCTTTGACCCCTAGGATGAGGAGCCAGGAATGAGCTATAGTACATTTCACACACACACACACACACACACACACACACACCTGATGTGTTAAACACATGCTCTGTCTCACACCGAGTGACGCGAGTAAGGGGTCTTACAGCTGCTTTTGATGATGGTTATTTGATGTTCATACAGTGTGTATTCTGTGTGTGTGTTACCCATAATGCACTACGAGTCCATAACAGCATCATTCACAGTAAACAGCTCCCTCGCTTATTAGACAAAACCCGAAACAAAACGAAATCACGATGGAGCACGTTTTGTATTTATTCTGTTCCGCTTTAAACAGCAGCCCAAAGTGCTTTATTCCTCTTCCACCACAGCAAACTACAATTATTAATTAAAAATTGACACATTGTGCTTTTATCCACTTACGGTTACATTCAGTGTAGCTGGAAGTGAGTTCGGTCCTGTTGTCACTTGCATTATATGTTGGAGGGGGGTGGAGGCGTGGTGAGATAACGATCCACAAGCAGAACACAGACAGTAATCCAATAAAAAAAGGTGATTTAATCCAGGGAAAAAGGGCGTGGCAAAAAGGTGAACAAATGGGACAAAAACAAATAGCAAAATAGTCCGGGTAAAAAGAGACAAAAACACAAGGCAGATAAGCTTACGCAAAAACCATGACCAGCAATAACGGCACAGAAACGGCTGGAAAGAGTAAAACGAGACGTTCTGGCAAAGTCAGGGTCTGAGAACGGCCTTTATATAGGCAGGGGTGAAAACCAGGACATGAGTTGAAGGTGAGTTGGAATTCCCGTCCCGGATCCGGATCGGCGCTGGTGTGGGAGATCCGTAATCTGCGGAGTGGATGTCCAGGGCGGAGCATGACATTATAGCAGCTATAAACGCTCGTTCCCTCAGCAGCCTCTCTTTATTCTCTCTTCAAGTTAATAAGACAAAAAATAAATCGCAGCTTGTTACGTCACGTTACCGAGAAACTGTAAAGAAGAAAAAAAGTGTAAGCTCCTCATTCCTAAAGATGTTGGAAAACTGTTACTGGAGACTCCTTACAGAAATGTTCCACAAACACGTTTCTCCTTATGTTAAGAAAACTTCATAACAATGACTTTTAAATGCATTTATGTGAAACCTCTGCTGTACACGCCCCCGTGAACAATTTGTTACTATAGAAACGATAACGTATCAGAACAAGTGCATTAATTCATCTGAACCTTCGCTACAGTCACAGCTGCTGTTATAGAACATTAATCAACACCGCCTGACCAATCAGAGTCCAGAACTCTGCAGCGCCGTGGCGTCAGTGTCTAAAATAAATCTCGCACTCCTGTTACATGTAGCCCCTCCCCCCCGTTATCAGGTTGTCTTATGAATATGCATGACATGGGCATGTGTGAAGCTGTTAGTGTCAGGCAGCGTTTCCTGGAATAGTGCCACACACTTCTGAAAATTTGTCCCTGTGCTTGTAAAAAAAAAAAATTAAAAAGGGGGGGGTTAAATAAATAAATAAATAAATAAATGAGCGTCCTGTTTATTGATATGTAATAATGTACAAGCTCAGCGGCCAAGGTCAGGAGTGTCGTGTTCCGTCGCTACGCTGCCGTCTAAATAAACCTGCGTATGCGAGCCGTAATGGATCCCAGCTCTTAAAAACGACACGGTAATTAAAGTGTTTTCCCTGCTGACATCACTCGGGTTTATGCCTCGCTCTCTCGCACACTCACGCGCTCTATATTTTCCTCTTCAGCTCCTTTTAAGAGTCCACTTAAGGCCTCTTTTGTAGCTCCAGATGTTTTGTGTGGCTATTTATTTAGCTCATAAACAGGACGCCAAAAGCGTCCACCATAATGATGGAGAGGGGAAACGGCAATTACGCTGCAGCAGAGCTTTTTTACAAACCGCCGCTGCCATTTCATTTCATTCAGCTCTGGGGGGAAGAGAGAGAGCGAGCGAGAGAGTGAGCGAGAGAGAGAGACAGTGAGCGAGAGAGAGAGAGAGAGAGAGATTTTTTTTATCAGAGGAATGTTTTATCTCTGTGAAAAGGAGAGTGGAGAGAGGGTTACCAGATTGAAATGCAAATCCTAACATTTTCGCAATTCATCAGGGGCCAGAGTGTGAGCCGTAACAACAAAACCAGCGCGGCGAGAGCTCAGCGTGAAAAGGAGACAAAAACGCACGGCGGAAGCTTTTCCTGATCACAGCACAACCTCTCACCCCCCGTCCGCTCTCCTCTTTTCTAAAAAAAAAAAAGTGCTGGACCTGGAGGGTGAGGAGGAGAAAAAAAATGTTGTGACATCGCTAATGGTTTTGTCGTCAAAGCTAATCAGTTAAAACATAATTAGCGTACATGGAAACGGCAAGAGGAGTCGCGCTAATATAAAACATATAGCTAGCTAAATTCTGCTAGCTAATAAGCTAAGAATTGCTGAGCGTGTGAAGTCCTGGAGGAAAGTGCTGACTGTAACGGAAATGTAAGAGAATGAGCGACAAAAATCAAAACATTGAACAAATGCTTCCTAAAGATACTGTCAGGACTCAACTAGCTTAGCATTAGCATTGATTAGCTATATTAGGTTAGCCAGATTAACGCGCTAGTAAAATATGACGACAAGAGAAGGAGAATCATTGCATATTAATAGGATTAGCGGGATGTTAGCATGCTAGCATATAAAACTAGAATATTAACTTTAGTATGCATGAAAATATTAGCATTTTAAGTAACCAATCAAATGCTTACGTTCTCTGTGGGCCTATAGCGCGCTGTCGCTCTGTATCGATCTGTCAGACTGTTGCTTTCTGTCTGTCTGCTCACCTGTCAAAATGTCTGTCTATATCTGTCTGTCTGTTCACCTGTCTGTTTATATGTCTGTCTGTCTCCTCACCTGTCTAACTGTCTATTGCTCTGGCTGGCTGTCCATATCTCTTTGTCAAATTGACACTTCCTGTCTGTCTCTATACTCACAAGTCTGTCTGTCCATCACCTTCTGTCTTTATATTCACCTGTCTGTCTGATCAGCTGTGTGTCTGTCTGTCTACAGTTCTGTCTGATTAGAATGAGGAGGAAAATAAACAGCACTTTGACGAGTCTGAGGTTTAAAACAGTTCTTTGTAGGTCTACACGTGTGTGTGTGTGTGTGTGTGTGTGTGTGTGTGTGTGTTGAATTATTTTTTTCCTGTAACTTTTTTTCAAAGCGTTGTTTCTTCTCCTGACCAACCTGTCTCTCTGTCTGTCTGTCTCTCCAGATTATCTTCATTACATCTGACCAGTCCAGTTGTGTGTGTGTGTGTGTGCGCGCGTGCGTGTGTTAGCCTCAGCAGGAATCCCTCCTCTAATCTGCGCTAGTCTGCTGCTAGTGTTAACCTTTGCTAGCATGCTGGTGTCCAGATGGTGCGTGTCATTAGCGTCGCCCCGGCTGAACACGTCGCCTCGTTTTTAACGGATCTTCCTTCTGAACCAGTTAATGATGTGAACTTTAGCATGTCGAGGTCATGATGCTAATAACAGGATTTGAGGATGAACTCCGCTAGTCGTCTCTCGTTCTGACGTTTGTGAGCAGGGATTTCACCGTGCTCGCGTCCGTACTGTCTCGCTGGCTTTGATGTTCTCTAGCATGGCAGGTGCGCTTTAATTAGTGAAGGCTAATTAGCAGACTAGCAAAAGCAACACACTGCTTGACAAAAGGCCTTCCGCTGGATCTGGGTCTGCTAATGATGTTGTTCTTTAGCATGGTAGAGTCTCAATGCTAATGAGTTTATGCTAATGACTGAAGTTTAGGGTGAAAATCTTTCTGAACGTTTTTGTCTGTCCCGGTTTTCATCTCACATGGATTTCTCTTATATTACGCTCTGTGTTAGCATTGTGCTAGCTTTCATGTTTCCTAGCATGGCACTGTTTACAAGATGTGAGTTAGCATTGGCTAATTAGCGAAACACAGGCAACAGACTCTTCTTTTTATTTTTAAGATTTAATTTTAAGATGCAAAACCTTTAAATCATTTTGTTAAATCAGTATCCTCCTGACAGACACTTTTACAACACGGGCTAGCTTATGAACTAGCAAGCCTAATATTACCGCGTGTGACCATGTGCAGGATTAGTACGTTCGCAAGGCTCGAGTGTAAACCAACTGACTAAGAAGTCTTTCGGGAGTTTCATTGAGCTAATAGCATTAGCAGTGAGTTTATAGTTTATGAATTTACAAACATAAAATACACTAATGTAAAAATATTAATGCCTGCATGACCAAGTTAGCATTTAACTGTTTATAGTAATGTTTCCTGTTTGACTAAATTTATAGAATTTATTAAATAATAATTGCAAGTATATATAAGAGCAAGTTAGCAACTTGCTAATCATCATAGCCACTTTGGTACTGGTTTGTTAGTAAACAGGCTAGCTGGTGTGATACGGAGCGTCTGTTGGGTTAGCTAAAGATAAATAGCTTCCTGGCTATTTTTACATGGAGATGTCGTCATTAGTGAAGCTAAATTGCTAGCTAGCCTGAAAATGAAGTATTCAGTGGTGAGTCTGTGCAGGAGATAAAAATCACCAAATGCTAATAACTGGGGAAAAGCTCGCGTATCTGTTTTCTTGAAGTGAAGTCGTGCTCTCTGATTGGCTGGAAACGTAAAGACGTCCACTTTATCTGCAGCTAATGCGCTTTTCCAGAGAGCGTTAGCTTTTTCCTGGATTTTATCAGAGTTACAGCTAATACGTTTTTTATTCCATAATTTTGCCACAAACACTAAAATATAACAGCACTAGCACACGTTTTCTTTCTTTTTCCTCCTTGACGAGCAGCGCGCGGGGAATCGGGCTCGGGGTAAATATTTACGCTGCTAATTACTGCACATGCATTATTAATAGCACTGAAATTCCCTCAAAGAGCAGATCATTAATCCACAAAATTAGTCAAAACCTAATAAACCTGATTGTGTTGTTGTTGTTGTTTTTATTTTAAAAAAAACCCTCTCTGATCATTTTGCTCTTATTTTCTGGAACACGGCCCCTCCCCCATTCCCCTCCACACTTCCTGTTCCGGTGTTGTGAGTTACTGCACTTGTTCTGGTGAATAAAAACCGAGCCTGGCGATGTGGGGCCGGTAAATATTAGCTGAAATTCTATTAGCATATATTAGCACAATCTGCTGGTTTAATTGGAGACAGCTGTGCACGTTTAATGCATGTTGACATTTGGATTTTTTAAATCCTTATATTTATACGGCAGATTAATGCGTAAAGCCATAGTGAGCTCATTCCTTCGATAAAATGTGAATCGGGGTGTCTGTCAAGTAAGGGGTGTGGCCTAAAGCATCAAAGTCAAGCAGGAGGTGTGGTCTAAAGTATCAGAGTCAGATGGAGGTGTGGCCAACAGCATCAGTATCAAGTTGAGGCTCTGGCCTAAATTTTCAGATTCGAATAGAGGGTGTGGCCTAATGCATCAAAATCAAGTTGGGGTGTGGCCTAAAGTATCAGAGTTAGGTAGGGGGTGTGGTCTAAAGTTTATGGGTAGCAACTGTATACAGTGATCCAGTACTATTTTAAGCTAAACTTCCTCGTAAAAAAAATATGTTTTTATGAGTAAAGTAATTGCTGTATGAAATATGTGACATTTCCGTCTCAAAAACACTGTTATATAATATAAATAAATGTTGTGGAATAAACACAGCTGTTTATTTAATGGGTTTAAAATTCATTAAGCCACATCCATTAAATTAGAATAGAAATAAAATGCTCTTAACATTTCAGGAATGCTGAATTATCCTAATGTGTCCTTCATGCCCGCGTGTGTGTGAGTGATGGCCCGTTCCTGCCCCCCGCCTCAGCACAGCTTAACGGAGCTGTCAGTCTGAGGGGATTCACTAACGAGCCAGACAACAGGCCATTAGTCTCCAGGAGCTTAATTGCTCGTTAATTGGCTAATTAGCGTTGTGCTTTGTTTTGGGCTGCGCTTGTTTACCGTACCGCTTCTCCCTGTGCTCGCTCTCCACATCACGGCTGAATTTAGCGACACTCACACGCTGAAGGTGAAGGGCATGAGGTTGTGACTTTATCCGAGAGTGTGTGTGTGTGTGTGTGTGTGTGTGTGTGTGTGTGTGTGTGTGTGTGTGTGTGTTAAACCTGTGTGATGAGTCCTCCAGTGGAGCTTAACGATATCAAGGGGGAACAGTGTGCTGGATTACGGGACTCATTAAAACACAACAATGCGCTTATTATTTCAACTTCATCCCAAAACTTATGTCTGCTTAGTGTTCTGATTGGAATGTCAGCCAAACAGTAAAAACACACCAAACACGGCTCCACCCCGACACCGAACACACCTCCGCCCCTGACACCGAACACGGCTCCGCCCCTGACACCAAGCACAGCTCCGCCTCTGGCACCGAGCACGGCTCCGCCCCAGACACTGAGCACAGCTCCGCCCCGACACCGAAGACGCCTCTGCCCCAACACCGAACACATCTCCGCCCGTAACACCAAACACAGCTCCGCCCCTAGCACCGAGCACGGCCACCCCAGACACCGAGCACGGCTCCACCCCAGACACCGAGCATGGCTCCGTCCCTGACACCAAACAAGGCTCCACCCCAGACACCGAGCACGGATCCACCCCAGACACTGAGCATGGCTCCACCCCAGACACCGAGCATGGCTCCGCCCCAGACAGCAAACACAGACATGACATGATTGAGAGGTCACTGAGGATGATGTAGTGCATTATCTTATGCACAAACTGTTAATTAGCCCTTTAGCAGTGTGTTCTCTTGTCCTCTTTATTAATGACTGTTCTTTGTGATGCAGTATTCAGGACCAGCGTCCCAAACCACACATCAACATCACTAACACACTACAACATCACTAACCACACTACTGTACAGCATCACTAACACACTACAACATCACTAACCACACTACTTTACAGCATCATAAACACACTACAACATCACTAACCACACTACAACATCACTAACCACAATACTGTATAGCATCACTAACACACTACAGCATCACTAACACACAACAACATCACTAACACACTACAGCATTACTAACATTCTACATCACTAACACACTACAACATTCCAAACCACACTACTGTACAGCATCACTAACACACAACAGCATCACTAACATACTACAATATCACTAAAACACTACAGCATCACTAACATTCTACATCACTAACACACTACAACATCACTAACACACTACAGCATCACTAACCACACTACTGTACAGCATCACTAACACACTACAGCATCAATAACACTCTACAACATCACTAGCACACTACATCACTAACCACAATACAACATCACTAACCACAATACAACATCACTAACACACTACAGCATCACTAACATTCTACATCACTAACACACTACAACATCACTAACACTCTACAGCATTACTAACCACACTACAACATCACTAACACACTACATCACGAACACTCTACAACATCACTAACACACTACAGCATCACTAACATTCTACATCACTAACACACTACAACATCACTAACCACACTACAACATCACTAACACACTACATCACGAACACTCTACAACATCACAAACCACATTACAACATCACTAACACACTACAACATCACTAACACACTACAACATCACTAACTACACTACAACATCACTAACACTCTAAAACATCACTAACTACAGTACAACATCACTAACACTCTACATCACTAACTACACTACTACATCACTAACTACACTACAGCATCACTAACTACACTACTACATCACTAACACTCTGCATCACTAACCACACTACATCACTAACCACACTACAGCATCACTAACACACTACAGCATCACGAACCACACTACAACATCACTAACACACTACAACATCACTAACCACGCTACAACATCACTAACACGCTACTACATCACTAACACTCTACAACATCACAAAAACTCTACAACATCATGAACACTCTACAACACTAACTACAATACAACATCACTAACACTCTACAATATCACTAACCACACTACAACATCACTAACTACACTACAACATCACTAAGACTCCACAACATCACTAACCACACTACAGCATCACTAACACACTACAACATCACTAACCACACTACAGCATTACTAACTACGCTACAACATCACTAACACACTACAGCATCACTAACCACACTACAACATCACTAACCAAACTACAGCATCACTACCACACTACAACATCACTAACACACTACAACATCACTAACCACACTACAACGTCACTAACACACTACATCACTAACCACACTACAACATCACTAACACACTACATCACTAACCACACTACAACGTCACTAACACTCCACAAAGTCACTAACCACACTACAGCATCACTAACACACTACAATATCACTAACCACACTACAACATCACTAACCACACTACAACGTCACTACAACATCCACACTACAACATCACTGACCACACTACTGAATCACTAACACACTACAACATCACTAACACACTACAACATCACTAACCACACTACAACATCACGAATACACTGCATCACTAACACACTACATCACTAACCACACTACAACATCACTAACACACTACATCACTAACCACACTACAATATCACTAACACACTACATCACTAACCACACTACAACATCACGAACACACTACATCACTAACCACACTACAACATCACTAACACACTACATCACTAACCACACTACAACATCACAAACACACTACATCACTAACCACACTACAATATCACTAACACTCTACAACATCACAAACCACACTACATCACTAACCACACTACTGCATCACTAACACACTACAGCATCACTAACCACACTACTGCATCACTAACACGCTGCATCACTAACCACTCTACAACATCACTAACACCCTACAGCATCACTAACTACACTACAGCATCACCAACTACACTACAACATCATTAACACTCTACAGCATCACTAACTACACTACAACATCACTAACACACTTCAACATCACTAACTACACTACAAAATCACTAACACCCTACAGCATCACTAACTACACTACAGCATCACTAACCACTCTACAACATCACTAACACCCTACAGCATCACTAACTACACTACAGCATCACTAACACTCTACAGCATCACTAACTACACTACAACATCACTAACACACTTCAACATCACTAACACCCTACAGCATCACTAACTACACTACAGCATCACTAACACTCTACAGCATCACTAACCACACTACTGTGTGTGTGTGACAGATATATGATGTGTGTGTGTGTGTGTGTGTGTGTGCTAT
>JAODXR010000018.1:894488-904815 GCA_028877395.1 Cathorops festae
GTCAGACAGAACTGAAGAAGCCTTTCGGATGAGAGGTGAAACGTCTTCAAGAATTTTCAAGCAAGTCCAGTTGTTCTTTTTTACCACCTAATCCTACAGAGACACAAGGGGGTATTTGAGGAAGGCCCCCAATGTCACAAAGTTATATTCCTTCCTGGGACTACTGAACTATTATGGCAGGTTTATGAAAAATCTGTCCATGCAGCTGAGATCTTTGCATGATCTACTGAAACGGGAAAGTGTTTGGAAGTGGACATCGGACTGTGAGGCTGCATTTGTAAGTGCAAAAGATCAACTACCTCAGAGCACCATAGTGGTTCATTATGACACTAGAAAGCCATTGAAACTAGCCAGTGATGCTTCACCTTATGGTGTTGGCGCTGTCATCTCCCATGTGATGGAGAATGGAGAAGAAAAGCCCATAGCATTTGCATCTCGTACATTAACCATGGCAGAAAACAAATATGCTCAAATCAAGAAGGAAGCCCTCTCTATTATTTTTGGAGTGAAGAAGTTTCACAAATATCTCTATGGGAGGAAGTTTACTCTCATTACTGACCATAAACCCCTCTTGGCAATCCTTGGGCCAAAGTCAGCTATTCCCACACTAGCCACTTTGAGAATGCAGCAGTGGGCACTCATATTGATGGCTTATAACGATGAAATGGAGTATCGCCAGTCTGCAGACAATGCAAATGCAGATGCCCTCTCAAGGTTGCCAAGCAAAGTCAAGGATAACACTGCAGAAGAAGGGAAAATCTTCTATTTCTCTATTATGGAGGATTTAACTGTGAAGGCCAGTGACATTGCACAGTGCACAAACAAAGACCCTGTACTTAGCCGAGTGAGGGAGCTCACTCTAAATGGATGGCCAAGTCATGCAAGGGAGGGGACACTTAAACCATTCTTTATAAGAAGAGCTGAACTATCAGTGGAGCAAGGATGTGTTCTCTGGGGAATGAGGTATAGTCCCTCTGGCTCTCAGACTAAAATTGCTACATGATCATCACCAGGGTCATCCTGTCATGTGCCGCATGCAAGCATTAGCAAGAAGCTACATGTGGTGGCCCTGTCTGGATAAGGACATTGAAAAAGCTGTACAAGAGTGCAGTGCATGTCAGATCATGAGACAACTACCGGCAGCAGCCCCACTACATTGTTGGAAATGGCCAACTCAGGTGTGGCAATGGATGCACATGGATTTTTGCAAGAAGGATAAACAGTATTTTTTTGGTTCTTGTTGACAGTCACTCAAAATGGTTGGAGGTGGTTCACATGACAACCACAACATCAGCTAAGACTATTGAAGTTCTATGTGGCATTTTTGCATCTTATGGACTACCCGAGGAAGTGGTTTCGGACAATGGGCCAGAATTCACATCCAGTGAATTTAAGCAGTTTTTGAGAGGAAATGGCATCAAACAGACCTTGGTCCCAGTTATTCATCCCGCTTCTAATGGGGCAGCTGAAAGGTCAGTGCAGACAGTTAAATCTGCGTTGATGAAGCAAGTGTTGGCAGATAAGGGGTCTCTTACATTGCAGCATAGACTAGCAAATTTCTTACTGATGTACAGAAGCACACCACACACAGCAACAGGTGTTTCACCAACTGGGTTGTTTCTTAAATGGAAGATGAGGACCTGGTTTAGTCTTCTGAAGCCAAGTCTCTCTGAAACTGTTGAGGAGAAACAACTAAGTCAGAAGAAATACCATGACAAAGGAAGAACCAAGTTGGGAGAGTTGTCCAAGGGTGATCATGTGCATGTGAGAAATTTTCATGAGGGAAGGGGGACATGGATCACAGGAAAGGTTGTAAAACAACTTGGACCGGTTTCTTACCTGATATTGCATGTTGATCACTTGTTACTCTCGCATGAAGAAGTTGTGGATTGCAACACTTCAAGTGATGATACTCACCTGACACCAGATCTGGATTCACCACAACCAAGCAGCAGCATCCAGGAGGCAGACATGAGGATTTCTACTCCAGTACCAGCTCGCTCTCTGGTGAAGCCTGCAACTCTCCCTGCAAGACTCAGCCCTGTAGCCTGCCCTCACTCTCCAGCCCAGTATGGGAATACTCCAGTGAAACCAGCAGAGCCAGTGGCTGTCTCAGCTGCCACCCAGCAACCTGGTGGTCGAAATCCAGATCACTTGCGGGTTCCGCCAAAAAGACTGAACTTTTAAAGAGCAAGGGAACTATCCTTTTTGGGTCAAGTGTTCTGATTATCGTAGTTGTTTCTGAATAGTTAATTATTAGTTTGAGGCTAACTGTTCTGTCTATGAGGCTGCTGGAATAGGAAAAAAGCATAAAATGAGACAACACAGTTTTAATTTGCAGAAGAAGACCCTTTAAGTTTAGGTTAAGCAAATGTTATGTTCACAGCTGGTTGGTTCAGCAGCTGGTTGGTTCTTCTTAATCCATAATGGAAAAGAGCCCTTTGATGTTATGGCTACCAGCAGATACCAGGTTTGCATGTTGGCCGTTGGCTCACAAGGAGCTCTTCTGCCCTTTGCCAGGTCTTGTTTTTAGTCCTGAAAGGGTGACATGCCACCCTCCTCACCAGTGTACACTGATGGGGGAGCCAGTTTAGATGCCAACCACCCATCCATGTGGCAGGTTGTACTGGGTTACATTGCTACCAGTAGCAGGGTCATCAACCCTGACCTGACACTGACATTGGAATATACTGTATGATGCCATGGTTAAAGTCACAGAGATCACTGCTTCTTTCCTGGTCTGATGTTTGATGTGAACATTATGGGAACTGAAGCTCTTCACCTGGATCTGTTGTGCATTGTGCTGCTGCTACATGATTGGATGATTGAATAACTGCACAAATTAGCAGCCTCAAAGTGTTCCTAATAAAGTGGATGGTGAGTGTTTATTACAATACATACTGGTGATAACCGCTTTGTTTCACTGATTTATTTTTATCCGAATTAATATAAAGTCCACAAAATATGAAATGCTGAAAGTAGGCAATTAATTAAATAAATGCTTATTTGTTATTTATTTGATAATTTTTTGTGCTTTGGGTCACCAGTTTACTCTTAAGAGAAGGTCCCAGTTGCAGCCTGGAGAATGAGGCAAGGCTACACTTGTAGCCATGCCCTTAACCCAATCCCTAACCATAACCTGTGCATAGCCCTGCCCTCTTTGGATCCTCACCCTCTTCCCTCACCGACAGGTGCTCTTGTCCTTGTCAAAGGTTCTTAATAATGTCATACATACATACATACATACATACATACATACATAGTTGACTTCTGGACAAATGTTTAGGCCTGTATATCCAGCTCTTTATCTTGTGGTTTCATCTTCTTTCGAAGTCTTGGCAAAGGAGGTCAAGCTGAGAGGGGCCTCAAAATTTTATTTGAGCTCCAATTTTTCCCAGTGCTTGTCTATTCTCTGTTCAAATGCAGCCACAGATGATGCTTCAACCAAATGGTCAGGTAAGCTGTTCCATGTGGTGATGATCCTCTGAGTGAAAAAAAAAACATCACCCTGCTTCAAGCTGCACTGACCTTTATACAGCTTATACATGTGACCTCTGATGTAGCTTCCAATTCAGATAGCTCTGGTATAGCAACCATATCATTGATACCATGGATCACCTTGAAAGTCTCTATCATGTCCCAGTGTAACCAGCAATAGACAAGAGTGGGCAACTTTATCTTCTTGAACTGTTCAGGATAGGACAAGTCTCTAGTTGTAGGTAGCATCTTGGTAGCCCTTCTTTGTATGCTCTTGAGAGTAATAATGTCCTTCTTGTAAGGGCTTGATACTGTGTTGGTGTATTCCAGGTGGGGCCTGACCACTGCTTTGTAGAGATATCTGAAGTCCTCATCTATGTAGGACAAGAAATGCCTGATGAGACCCATCATCTGGTTTGCTTTTGTTACCTTCTTGTGTATGCATTGAGGAAAAGTTAAGCTACAGTCAATTGTCCCACCAAGGTCTTTTTCATAGGACACAAACTCCAGAGGATGTTTGTTCCATCACTTGTTTCAAGGTGATGGAGAGGGCCAACAGGGCTCCTCTTACAGGTACCTATATGTATGTGCTTGCATTTTCCTGGGTTGAAGTGAAGTAGCCAGGTGTCTGACCAGTGTTGCATATTATCTAAGTCATCCTGGAGCTATGCTACATCTTCATTTGTTCTTGCTTCTCTGTATACCTTTGTATCATCCGCAAACACATATAGTTGAGAAGATACACCTAATGGAAGGTCATTTATAAAGAGTATGAAGAGTATTGTCCCCAGGACACTTCCTTGCTGTATACCACTTATAACTTCTATCCAGGAAGACAAAGCACCTCTCACTGCCACTTGTTGTCAGTGTCCTGTAAGGAAGGATCTCAATCATTCCTTATCTTCCCTCCTGTGTCCAAGCCTTGGAACTTGTGGAGCAGCCATGTGTGTGGGACAGTATCAAATGCTTTCATGAAGTCCATGTATATGACATTGATTTCACCACCCTCATCTAGAATCTCAGTCCACTCATTTAATGCTTTAAGCAGTTGTAGCGTTGTGGATCTCCCACCAAGAAACCCAAATTGTTTCATACTCAACAGGTTGTTGGTGATCATGTGTTGCAATAATTTGTCCCAATGGCACCTGAGTGTAAGGATCACAACTCCTTCAATGCTGATGGATGGCCAGTGGCTACCTAGGGGCAACTTAAAGTAGCCAATGGCCCCCAAGCATAACGACATCATCACTTGTTTATCGCAATGCATTATGGGGGATAGCCAGGGTCGGTAGTTGGGCAATATAGCAGATGTTAGATTAATTTTATGTGAGAGCGATGTGAGAGGAGCAATTTTGCCATCCTCTGTTGTAGAAGACAATGAAATTGGTGATTTAAAGAGGTGGATAACATGCAGAGGGTTTACAGCAGAAAAATCTGAATCCAAATCAAGCTTGGTGAGAAGGTAAGACCTAAGTGACAATAATTCGTACAACCTAGAGATTCATCATACACACCTGAAAGAAAACCCTTTGTGGTTTGGGAGATTTATCAGTCTGACAGGCTTGTTCGGCTGCCGAGTGCTTTGGTATGTTGAGGGGCAAAGGCCGAAGAATACTTCTTCATTTTACAGGCTTTGGAATATCGCTAGTTTCAGACGATGAACAGTGTCAATTGTTATAATCATCAATAACCAAAGGCCATTCCACAGACCATGGAAATATTGCTGAGTCACAATTTAAGTATGTCTTTTTCCCACCAGAGAAATGTAAGCTACAAACACTTGTCCATTTTGATTCAGTTCGAGGATTTTTGTTGCAGATTAAACTTATCCATTTATTTCTTCTTCTCAACCAGCAGCTGATAAAAGCTCAAATTATGTGTTCTTTGTTGTGGAGACACAGTTAGGCACACACAAATTCACTTTAGGCGGCATGGTTAAAACTGGCCAGACAGAACAATGCAGTGTTTAACAAAGGCGAAAGTAAATAGCAGAGCTGACCATGGGTATTGCCCATAATGCATTGTGGTAAAGAAGCAATGACGTAGTCATGGGTTAGGGTTATTGGCCTAACCTGCATGTCTTTGGACCGTGGGAGGAAACCAGAGCGCCCAGAGGAAACCCACACAGGCATGGGGAAAACATAAACTCTACACAGAAAAGCCCCAGTCAGTGACAAGGCTCAAACCCAGGACCTTCTTGCTGTCAGGCAACACTGCTAACCACTGCACCACCATACTGCCAGTACTGATAAATTAATATTTATCAAAATATCATGACTTGAAACTGCAATTTTAAAATGGTTTGAATTTTAAAGCACCTCAGCAAACATTGTAGAGATTACTCCTCTACAACATCCCAAGGATCCACCCATTCCTTACCACCTACTCTACTCAGCTCCTGGTCCAGGCACTCCTGCTTAGACTAATTCTAAACCTTTATTTGTCACATGTACACTTCAAGTACAGTGAAATTCATCCTCTGCATTTAACCCATCTGAAGCAGTGAACACACACACACACCCAGAGCAGTGGGCGACCGTGCTGCACTGAACTGGAACACTGACTGTGAGCCAGGCCTTCTCGCCCGACCCCAGTCACGCTCTTTTCACTGAACAGGGTAGAAATTCCCACAGATGCTCCAAAATCTTGGAGAAAGCCTTCTGAGAAGAGTGGACGCTGTGCTATCCACCCGTGGTTTTGGAATGGGATGATTGACGAGCTTATAGAGGTGTGATAACCAGGCGTCCTCAACCTTTTAGCCACACAATGTAATAATAATAATTATAATTTGTCTCATTTAAGATTAGGGATTAATCTTCTGTCCAACGCTTTTTGTTGCCTGTTAATTCATTCCTGTTTATCAGCTGGCGAAAAAACAATGTTTAAAGAAGACATCATAATTTGCACTTATTTTTCTTCCTCTACTTGTGTGTGTGTGTGTATCTCTGTGTATCTGTGTGTGTATGTATATCTGTGTGTGTATGTATGTATATCTGTGTGTGTGTGTATGTGTGTGTATGTATGTATATCTGTGTGTGTATGTATGTATATCTGTGTGTGTGTGTGTATGTATATCTGTGTGTGTATCTGTGTATGTATGTATATCTGTGTGTGTATGTATGTATATCTGTGTGTGTGTGTATGTATATCTGTGTGTGTATCTGTGTATGTATGTATATCTGTGTGTGTATCTCTGTGTGTGTATCTCTGTGTGTATCTGTCTATCTCTGTCTGTATATCTGTGTATCTCTGTGTGTATCTGTCTATCTCTGTCTGTATATCTGTGTATCTCTGTCTGTGTGTGTCTGTGTATCTCTGTCTGTATATCTGTGTATGTATATCTGTGTGTGTATCTGTGTATGTATGTATGTATGTATGTATATCTGTGTGTGTATATCTGTGTGTGTATCTCTGTGTGTATCTGTCTATCTCTGTCTGTATATCTGTATATCTCTGTCTGTATATCTGTGTGTGTGTATCTCTGTCTGTGTATATCTGTGTCTGTATCTCTGTGTGTGTGTGTGTGTGTGTGTGTGTATCTCTGTGTATATCTGTGTCTGTATCTCTGTGTGTGTGTGTGTGTATATCTGTGTCTGTATCTGTGTGTGTGTGTATCAGGCGGAAGGACACGTCAGTTCTGAATCGCCATCAGGAAAGTGTGGAATTCGTTGTGGTTTGAGTGACAGCTACGCAACCAATCAGAACCGAGAAAATGTAAACTGATTGTTGGTCAACCAATAAGCGCTGGTTTTACGTGACTGGGCGGGGCTATGAGTCTCTCAGAGAGCAGTGTGTGGTGGAGTGAGTGCGGAGCAGCGGCGGAGCGGAGTGTGAGGGAACCGCTGATGAAAGAAACTGGTAATTGTATCGGTTTGTTTAATAACCTTGAGATGATTATAGATACTCTGCATTGTATACGGATATAATTATTCCGGGATATGGTTCAGAATGGTGGCACAAACAGGCTGTGTTATTATTAGCATGTTAGCTAGCACGCTAGTTCAGGTTAGCAATAGGAAATGTCCTGTTTTTAATGAATTAATTTGTTTATTGTTTGTATTTTTAAATATTCGTTATCTGGAGGGAGTAGGAATTGCACATGTATTGTGCATGAAGCATAAAATGCGCACTGTCTGGCGTTTCTGTCCAGTTTCACGAGCAGCCGGCTCTGTCCTCTGTTTGAATGTGTTGAGGCGCTGATTCCACTGACTGGGTCATTCAGCTATTTTGGTGGCTAGTTTTAGTTCATGAGAACCACAACGCACATTTAAAATATTATCTTTCCAAAAACAAAGATTTATTTCCCTACCTGTATTCCAGAAAACATGCCTATTGTGCAAGGATTGGTTCACACCAAGAAACCCTTTGTTTGAACAATGAAACCAACCAATCAGCGCTCAGGAAATTGATGCTGTTTCGCCAGTGGGAGGGCAGGGAGGCGGGATTTGCGTGAATATGGGTAGAAAGAGATGAAAGGAAGCCGAGCTGACTGGATGAGGGGCTGCAGCTCTGTAGACTGGCCAGACTGGATGGTTGGGAGAAGGATGTCAGAGATACAAACAGAGGATGTTCCATCTGTTATTGAACATCTGACAGTATTTTTCTGTGTCCCAGGCATCCAGTGTTAACAAAGTAAAGATGACGAAGATGGGCTTCCTGCGGCTGTCCTACGAGAAACAGGACACGCTGCTGAAGCTGCTCATCCTGTCCATGGCGGCTGTGTTGTGTGAGTGCTTTTTACTGTTTGTTTATTCCACAGCCAGATCATGTCTTAACACCTCTCTCTCTCTCTCTCTCTCTCTCTCTCTCTCTCTCTCTGTGTGCAGCCTTTTCCACTCGCCTTTTCTCCGTGTTGAGGTTTGAGAGCGTCATCCATGAGTTTGATCCGTAAGTCTCCACACACAGACAGAGATGGAGCTCCTAAGGTATGCTGATGTTTCCCATGCATCATTCATGGATTGATTGTCTCTCTCTTTGCCCCTGAACTCAGGTATTTCAATTACCGCACCACTCGTTTCCTGGCTGAGGAGGGATTTTACAAGTTTCACAACTGGTTCGATGATCGTGCGTGGTACCCGCTCGGCAGAATCATTGGAGGCACCATCTATCCTGGTACGCCGAGTCAAACTGCACACGATACCCGTGTACAGTGTTGTTATAGGTGATATATCAGTAGATGTGCAGAGAAAGAAACGATCTGGACTCAATAATGTCACTGTTGCACACCAGGTGAGGTGCTTGCAAATGAATTTCTGATCAGATTTGTTCATCCCTGCATGACTATGCAAATTAACAAATCATATCTCGTCTCTGGATCAGCTTGTCGGCTCAAAGAATTTGCATACCAGCCTGTGATTGGTTCAAACTAGGGATCTTATTTCGTGACATCACAGATTGTGCTCCTGTGTAGCCCCGCCTCAAATCAGTTTTCCACTGAGAAATATTAAAAGGGAAACCAGCAATAGATTTCATCGCACTGAGGAATCGGAGAGAAGTTATCGATTCACACTTGTGTCCGGGGCGACTTTGAGAATAATTAAACAAAATCCTTGCTGTACAGGTTTGATGGTGACCTCGGCAGCTCTTTACCACATACTGCACTTCTTCCACATCACCATCGACATCCGAAACGTGTGTGTGTTCCTCGCGCCGCTCTTCTCCTCTTTCACCGCCATCGTCACGTACCACTTCACCAAAGAGCTCAAGGTTTGTTCTGTCGGTCCTCACTAACCCGGTTCAGGTTGCGCTTTTTCACTCAGTGGTTCAATGTCGTTCTTTCCCCTTGACAGGATGCTGGTGCTGGACTTCTCGCCGCTGCGATGATCGCAGTCGTACCAGGATACATTTCCCGATCTGTCGCAGGCTCCTATGATAACGAAGGTCTCAAAAATATTTTATTTGTTCTGTAGTTTATGCTTTTTTTTTTTTTTTTCCCTCTTATTAACTTTGAGAGAGAGAGAAAAGAAAAATGATCCCACGGTGGCTTGGATCTGCTCCTGTTTTGTTTGAACAGTTTTGACCTGTAACCCTGAGAGTACCTCTGTCTTAGCGCCTGGATTTACACAGTAGGGAATTGTTTCTAATTCTAATTCATGACTCATGGCTTCTTCTTCCTGTGGGAAGGGATCGCTATTTTCTGCATGTTGCTGACCTACTACATGTGGATCAAGGCGGTGAAGACCGGTTCGATTTACTGGTCGTCCATCTGCGCCCTGGCATACTTCTACATGGTGAGGACCATTCCGCATGTTTGTGTGTTTATCGTGACGCATGAATATTAAACTTTTTATTTTTAAATATCTGCAGGTGTCCTCTTGGGGAGGCTACGTGTTCCTCATTAACCTGATCCCTCTGCATGTCCTGGTGCTGATGCTCACCGGAAGGTTCTCTCACCGCATCTACGTGGCATATTGCACGGTGTACTGCCTGGGCACCATCCTGTCCATGCAGATCTCCTTTGTGGGATTCCAGGTAGATAAATCACACACACACTGTTACGTTTCTGTGCTGTCTGGATGGTTGTGAGTTCATATCCCACCACTTCAACAAGGCTCAACTGACCTTCTGTTCATGTGGGAATATGTGATGCAGGATTGGTTTGAGGAATCTCATGTGACTTGTATCTCCGTCATGCCTCTAATGCTGTTTGTCATGCTGTCACTGAAATCACGTTGTTTGTCGTCTTCAGGGCTGACATTAACGCTTGTCTGCTTGTCCCGGACAAGTGATACTTTATGTTGGACAAGTTCATCGTCTCAGTTACTTGTCTGACCGGACAAGTGCCAAAATACGCCGATATTCGGGTTACATATCAAATTTATCAGTTTATTCACATGATTTCCGAAGCATC
>JAODXR010000018.1:4047868-4058189 GCA_028877395.1 Cathorops festae
CTCGAACCCAGACCTTCTTGCTATGAGGTGACAGCGCTAACCACTACACCACCGTCCCTCTGTACTACAAATCTTGTGACTTTTTCAGCACACGTTTGGAACTGTCTTAAACTCGATACGGCTCTCCAGGTCACATCATAGCAGCTGTTGGACGAGTTTCGTAAGCAGGTTTGGGCGACTCACTGTCAGTGTGTAATGCTTGACTGTCTTCTCATTCTCATGCTCTCTTTTGGATGCGACAATGACTCACTCTCACCTCTTCAGGTACAAAGTGGTATGACACCATGGACAGTCCATTCTGTCTTTGGGCTAGCTGGTTAGCGGATGAAAAATCAGTCAATATCTCTGCAGCACAATGCATAGACATCTTTGGCGTAGCATCAGAATTGTTTTTTTCTTCAAATCCTGTGGATAATTTTTGAGATTTTTTTTTCATGTTTTCAACCAAAATTATTGCAAAAAGCAACTTAAAATGAATGCTTTTGAGTGCTTAGTTGCACGGAAGTAGATTTCAGAATGAATTTGTCTCGGGTACTTGTAGTACTTCCTGTTGATGGGTGATTGTGTTTTGTCTGGTGATGGTGAAGTACAATTCACGAGGTACCGTGTTCCTTGAATGTCTCCTCTCAACATATGGTTTCGGATTGACTTGAAACCCTGACTCAGTACACTATGATCAAACTTTCAGCTGGTGCAATTGGCCCCTGGGTGTTTGGGATTTCAGAAGGATTTTGGTCTGGTCCATGGATTCTTTTCTGCTACGTTGGGAAGATATAGTCCTTGGAGATCAGAAAGGAACGTGCCCAGCAGCATTGTGGGTCAACAGGGAGGCCAAGAGCAGGCTGAGTTTGGATTTGTCGCACTAGATGGCCCCAAAGGTTTGACCGGAGGGATCGTACATCACTCGGCTATCAGATCAGCCTGGCCACATCTCCACATGGAACTGCGATATAGGACTCCACTGCTGACAAATGTGTGCATGCTTTTTATGCTCTGGCTCAGCATTGTTTGTTTTGCATGTGTGTGTTTGTGCATGTGGAATGTATTCCTACATCTACACAATAACTTCCAAGAGAAATATCATCAATCTTTTCTTCGTTATGATTACAGAAACCATCAAACCTTCCAAGCACCTTCTTCTTCAGCATGATGAGACCACAATGTCCAGAAAAAAAAAGCCGCAGTGATGTATTATACCTGTGTGTGATGGTTAAGAAGTTTCTAGAACATTCTGCCTCACTGATATTGGTTTTCAGCTTGTCGGAATGAACTTGGACAATGTTGCCAGTTCGTTGATGTATGATGGAAAATGCTGCTGCCTGTTGGAGAACAGTGGTGTTTATGATCATGTTTGGTGAAGAAGTGATTGTTTTTGGAGAAACATTATTCACGGTAATTTAATGGTGTTTGTTGAGGAAGATGATGTGCATTCGAGAATGTTTGATGGTGTTTGATTGTGAATGCTTCTGTGTAACTGAGAACGTGTTATTGTTTGTTGGAGAACAGTTTTGGTGAAGGTTGGAGAATGTTGGATTTTGTTGGAAAATGATGGTTTATGTTGGCGAATGGTGAAAATTGTGATTGTGAGAGAACAATTTTGGTCGATGTTGGAGAATGTTGGTGTATGTTGGAGTTTGTGGGAGAATGTTGGAGTTTGTTGGAAAATGTATGCTGGCGAATGGTGAAAATTGTTATTGTTTGTTACAGAACAATGTTGGTCTATGGTCGAGAATGTTGGAGTACATTGGTGTTTGTTGGTGAGTACTAGTGTCTGTTGGCAAGTGTTGGTGTCTCTTGGAGAATGTTGGAGAATACTGGTGCTTGTTGGTGTATGCTGGAGAATGTTGGTGCTTGCTGGAGAATGTTGGTTTATCTTGGAGAGTATTTGTGGATGTTGGAGAACAACACTGGTGTTTGTTGGAGTGTGTTTGTTTTCTTTGGAAAAATGGTGGACAATGACTTGTTGAATGTTAGTCCTTAAGTCTAGTCTACACTGTAGAACATCTCTGAACATTTGTTCATGAACATTCCTGAACATGATGTTGGATGATGTTCGAAAACATATTTTCGAGTGTCCACATTGCCAAACATTACTGAACAATCTAAAAAAATGTTTTGGTTTGTTTGGTGATGTTTTGCCAAAATTTCTTTAGGAAATTGGCGGGAAAAGTGAAAGAATTACCCATAGGCCTACACACATGTAGTCCAGAGCAATGAGTGACAAAGAGAAGCTGGCATGCATTGCTGCTTCAGCAGTAATTATCACTACTGTGCTGAAACGACGAAAAAAACAACGTGCACAGGCGAAACCACGGACACTGTGGACGAGATCCTGGATCCTCAAGAGGGGTCAGCATGGGGCATATCATTGTCTCATGGAGGAATTAAGAGCCTCAGACAAAGTTCCATATGCATTTGTGGCAGATGATGCATTTCCACTCCAACCATCCATTCTTAAACCTTATGGTCAACGGGGGCTGACAAAAGAGAAACGAATCTTCAACTACCGCCTCAGTAGAGCAAGGAGAATAGTAGAAAATGCTTTTGGTATTCTGGCCAACCGGTTCAGGGTTTTCATGAAACCCATTGCTCTATGTCCAACTAAGGTCGAAAGTCTTGTATTGGCATGCATCACACTGCATAACTTTCTTCGTTCGAAAGTTGGTGCCAGAATGGTCTACAATCCACCTGGTAGCTTTGATTATGAAGACACTGAGACTGGTCAAGTTGTGGATGGATCCTGGAGGGGTGAAAAAGAACCAAAAGGATTGGTACCCCTTGAGCCACTTAACCATGGAAGGCCAAGAAATTCATCAAAGGATATCAGGGATGAACTCTGTAACTATTTCAATTCAGCAGAAGGTGCAGTGCCCTGGCAATGGAAAATGATCAACCCTCAGTTGTTCAGTCATGATTCAGTTTAAAACTTACCTGTGTAGATTGTGAGAAACTGGATCTACTTGCTTTCGGTGATGAATGTTCCTTCAGAAATTGAAGTGACTCAAAATGAACCCAAGTCACTTTCAACTTATTGGCTTCTTCTGTAGAGCTACCACTCTTGGGAGCAGTTGTAAGTTTTGCACGTTCTCTGTTGTATTGGCTCCTTAATTGGCCAATCTTCTTGCTAACATCATCAGCTGTATACAAGAAAAAAAGAACTATTAGGTTGTTTCAAAGGATATTGAGCCAGTCATAGCAATTTGAAATAGGAATAAATCAGAATAAACTGTTTATCAGTGAAAACACTGAAAGAGTGTGAGAAATTAGGGAAACAGTCTATCTAATAATTATTTAGCAAGAAAATTTTTTGGATTTAATTGAGGGCTTGTGGAATAGTTGCCGGTTGAAATGTTTGGGGTTCAACGGTGGACTAGTGTAGTGGTTGCTGGTTCAAATCATAACATTTATTGGCTTCAATTGTGGGGTAGGCTATGGTTGTGGGTTTGAACATTTATCCTCTTGGGTTCATGTGAAGTAGTGCAACAGTAGGGGGGTTAGTTGGAGGTTCGAACACTTGGTGTTTGGGATTCAATGATGGGATAGCACAGTGGTTGTGGGTTCAAATATTAGACTTCATGGCTACCTACCATTGTACCCAAAAATTGTACCCAAAAATCAAAGATTTGAACCCACAACCATTGCACTACATCATCATTGAAGCCAAGACATCTTACCCACAACTATTGCACTAGCCCACCATTGAACCCCAAAGGTGTTTTTTTTTTTTTTTTCGAGTTTTCACTGCTTCCATGGTTTACATACTGGTACTAGTATCACCCATGTCAACACACACAGCATAGGTAGCTCACACAGTAAGTGACATAGATCAAATGCAGTAGCCTACATTGTACAGGCAGGTGTGGCATCATAGCATAGCCATAGCTAGCATACATGTACATCATTTGTAATACTGAATAAACATACTATACCTGTTGTTTCCAAAACAGTAGCAATTAATTCAAATGCCTGCTTTCTTTTGTCCCTGTCTTTATACTCTTTCATTTTAGTATTATATAGGAATTCATGCTTTTCATACTCTTTTATGAGTATTTCGTTCCTCTCATATGTCCACTTGGGGGCTGCCATTTTGGATAATCACATGGCTTTGGTCCAGTCACATGATCCCTAACTGCTATCTGATTGGCTTTTAGTCATAATTGTTCATGAACATCAGCCAACATGTTCAAAAAGAACCTACATGCACGTTCTTTTTCCAACACAGCACAACAAAGTTTGGTCTTGTTGGGACTTGTTCAGGTTTGTTTGGTGGGCAGTCCACACTAGCGAACATTGCTCCCCAACAGATCTGAACATGGTGTTGGGACTTGTTCATGAACATTCATGAACAAATGTTCCACCGTGTAGACGGGCCATAAGACGAATGGCTGTTGTGCGCTGTACTAGACAAACTGAAAGATAAATTTTGTAGTGAAAGAGGCTCAGAGTTGTTTAGTTGTTGTGTAGTATAGTAGGCTAACTGAAGTGTAGCTAATGTGAACTAGTGGACTCATTTATCATTGCAAACTCCTGTTATGTAGCTAACTATATAAGTAACTGTACAAATGTAGGTATTGTGTATTAATCTATCCAGCTTAGCTTATCCATCATGATCGCGAGGAAGCTGGAGGCAATCCCAGACAGTTTTGTGCGAGACGTGGGGTTCACCCTGGGCAGGTCACCAATCCACCACAGGGCTAACATAAACAGCCATTCATACTCATTTGTATTAGCCTAACTACAGTGCAATTATGGTGTGCTAGTTTATGCGATCTGAGGTGTAGTTATTGTGTCTTGTGGTAGGCTAACAAGAATAGTTAGCTGAACAAGTTGTGTATTCCTCCAACAGACCAAAATAGGTGAAAATAGATGTATGGTTACTGTGTAATGCTGTGTAGGCAATCTGAAGTGTAACTGTTGTTAACTTGTGGACTCATTTAGCTTTCTGTTAGCGATAGCCTGATTGAGAAGAGAAAAGGTGTTTCTGATTTGGTTAGCATTTTAGCTAGCTCATCTGTAGACAAGTGACTGTAGGTCACAACATAAATAAAAAAAATGCTGGAGTCAAAAAGTATTCTGGCAATCTCTGCGAAATTTTCAACAAAGGCCAATTTTTGTCGCTTTGTTGTTTTTGTTGTTACGCTAGACTTTCAGTGTGTACCGTTTGATGAGCTAACTGTATGCACGTGCCACTCACACTCCGCGTCATGTAAACACTCAGTGGCCGCCAGCAGTTTGTGCCTGTGCTCAGGATCAGTCACATTCAGCTCAATCAGGTGCTGCTCTTTCAGATCTTTCAGATCTTCTACCGTCTGATAACCGTTGAGCAACAGGGAGGACGTGAACTCCTGCAGGGAAAAGATGGACAAAAGGATTTCACAGTTTTAAGATCACATTAAACACCTTTTATATCTTTTGACAGCCGTTATCACACGTTTTCATCTGAAGCTGAAACCCCAGTCAAACGTAACTTCCCTTATTAATGATGTTTTTCTCATTTATCTCGATTATCTGTGATAAACTGAGTGAAAGCTCAGACCTGTTTATCAAAATGCAAATTTAGATTAAGGTTTAGATTTGGTGAACCTGAAAATGTTTCCTGTTCGCTGTTGGTTTTAAAACTACAGATGAACTGATTTTGGTTTTGGTCCTTTTTCACATGGAAACCTTTTTTTTTTTTTCACCAAAAAACGGTTAAGTGGAAAGTTTGCATACTTTTTTTTAGTAAATGTAGATTAAAGTAGATAAAGAAATTTGTTTTAGCAACAAGGCATGCAGTTTGTTCAGTTTCACAGATGCGAGAACAGAAATGGTCAAAAGCATATGTTCAGAACTAAAATATTTCAGTTGACATTTTTGTTCCTAAATATGATCTACCGTAGACATTCTCTAATACCTAGCATGTCCTTTTTCCCCTTCATCACAACAACTTCTTTCATAGTCCATTCTTCTTAACAGCTTCTCACATGTCACACACTGCCTTTCTTTCTTTTTAAACATTTTATTCTATTGATATTTTACATTAAACAGTACAGTTTGTTACCATGGGGGATGCAAACATTTGCACTCAACTATGTTTTTGTGTTCGCTTTAACATTGAGAAATACCCAATGATTCAAAAAATGACTGCTCATTCAAAAGTTTCCAAGTAATTGCGTAACAAATGAAGTGTAAAATTCTCCAGGTTTTCACGAGGTCATATTTAGTTTAATGTTGAGTAACATTTTGCTTACGACTCATTGGTATGTTAGGACGTTAGTGAGTAGGCAGTGATAACGTAGACTGATAAACTTATTAGATATAAAAAAAAGGGTTATGTCCACTGACAGTAGCAACTTTCTGTACAATGTCATGAAGTTGGACAAATAGAAAAAGGACAGATAAAAAGTCGTGGAAAAAGATTTCAGTGGATGGTTCAATGTGTGTGTAAATAATGGCACCCTCAAACTCTAGCTGAATTGGAAGAGTATATTAGCAGGCTAAAACTAACAGGAACTGGGATTAGAGTTATTACCTTCCAAATGAAGCAAGGGTGAGTCTTCACGCCCAAGTATTTCCCTTGCTTAGATACTGTACATTTGCATCTAAGAACTGCTGCTGTAATCATAAAGACTCACCTGTCACTCATCTCAAGATTCTTATTCATATTCTAAACATATGTCCTTTCAACATATTTTGTACTGTTTGTCTTTACTCTACTGCACCTGTGTACTGTAATGAAATCTAACCCCACTATCCAGTGTAAAGAGGTCCAGTTCCCTTTAGAGTCCCCATTTAAGTCTGGTTCTTCTCAAGGGTTCTTCCTCTTTTCGTCTTTCACTAAAGCTTCTTTGTGGCTTTGTGGTTGTTGTGATTATTGACCTGTTACTAATTTTCTGTCTCATGAGCTTAGTTTCTAATGCAGTGTTTATGTACTCTCCCAGTTTCCTTGGATCAAACATTAGCAGTTGGAATACGGTCAAAGAAATAAAGCATCACCTCCAGGTTCAGTCTCTCGAGGAACTCCTGGAGGGTTTTGGGTCGAGGTCTTTTGCTTCTCCTGTGGTTTCCCATCCTGTACACTGGAGCAGGCTCGTCGGCCAGGACGTCCACGTAGATGAACTTAAAGTTGCCCAGTTTGCCGTTCAGCATGCCTGTCCATATGCCCATGGGTGGCTTACTGATGATGTCGATCATGTCTCCGACCTGAGGTAACAGAATATTTAGAAGTTTTAAAGACTCTGATATGATGCTGAGATATCATGATCGGTTAAAACTTGTGTTCTGAGAAATCCCAATCCAATAGAAAGGTCTATAGTATGTCAATCAGTGTTACTTACATCATGTATATGATATAGGAGGATACAGGAGATATTTTTAAAATAAATGTTAGAACTGTATTGCTATAATCACTAATTAGGTGGTCTGGGTGACTGGGATATCCACTTCAGGGTCATTACAGTGAATTAGAGTTATTAGAATAAATGAATGTGCTGCCTACCTTGAGTTTTAGAGACTCGGTATCGTATGGGCTTGGGAGGAAATCAGTGTGAACTTTTGCTTTGCCACAGAACTGGATGTTGTCGGGGACTTCCTCCTCCAGCCTCAAACTGTCTCTATTACACGAGCTCTCAGAGCCACTGATGATGCCACCTAACAACCAGCAAAATGGCACAATAAATAAACGAGGAGATGCTTCTGGAGGCAGAATTGAATCCAAGTATAAAGCTGAGCAATTGAGACTTAAGGCCTTTAACTTCCTAACACTGAGCTACAACTGGCCCATCGGTGACCTTACAGAAAGTTATTTCCTGGCTTTTTAAGCAAAATAGTATTTTATGCCTCAAATACAATTGGGTGCAAAAGTTTTCCCTCATCATATGTAGTTTTAAATAGACACAAAGATGAAAATGTCATATTGTACTAATTCTCTAGAAAAAAGACACATTTGATAAATGTGAGTGTATTCTACAGAAAGGCAGTTAGTGTAGAATTTCTAGAACAGTGATACCATGAAGATCATCACAGCTGAGAGAATCTAAAAGCTGTTCAGAGGATATGAAAGAGGGTGGAGGTGCTTATAAAGATCAAATATGGACACGCAAGCTATTAGGAATTATTTATAACATATTTGGAAATGAAAGTGCAAACACATACTTAAGTGTTCTTTTTTATTATTCGTGATGTCATTGCTTATTTAACCATTTTTAGAACCAATTTTGTGACATGGAGGAACATCTATGAAGCCAGTCAAATTCAATGCATTTATCTGCTTCATTTTATCCTAAGGGTTCGCAAACTTTTGCACTTTTTGTATCAGGAGTTCATCCGTTCACAGTATTTGTCAAAAGCTTTGATAGTCTATTACCAGTTCTTAGAACAGTTAAAATCTTTGAAAGATTTTCTTATATCAGTATTCAGGTGTACTGTTATTTTTAAGTGTGATAAATACGGCAAACAAATCCCACATTATTGAAAAATGGAGGACTTGAGAAGGCAAATAAGGCGGATATCTGTGTACGAAGCTTACTACTGGAGGAGCTTTGTCCACTGTGGAGACTGAAGAGACTTTCCACTGAGTTACTGGACTTTGTGCAGTCTTTGGTTGGCGTTTCACTCGCATTCGCCACTCCTTCAACTTCCTGGTCTCCATCTACACCTTCCCCCTGTGCAAAACACACCACAAAATTACCAAGCTGTTTGATATTACAAATAACAAACTATTTTTTGGTGCATTTATTCTACATAGTACTGGAGATACCAATTCCACACGTCCAATCGACTCAGGAATGGGGTGTTCTTACAGGTCTATAATCCACAAACGCTGCCTTGCTATGTATAAATCAGATTTTGGAAGTGTGTGTTATCCACATTTGCACCTCAGCGTTGCTGTATTCTCAAATCTGATTGGTTAGAATGTGTTGACTGATTTTTCAGTGACAGTCGTGCAGCTTCAAATTGCAGTGTGCTTGTTCTAATATACTGTTTGATGTTTTCAATGGTAGCAGATATTTGTGAGGAGACTCTTATGTAGAATTTTTGGAAGTGTAAGAGCTTTGTAGCAGTCAGATAAAGATGTAGCTTATACGGGAAAGTCTTCAGGATAAGTTACACGACGTTCAGTACAACTATAAATTGATAAAAGTGCTTCTTGAATAAATAACATTTGTAAATTATGGCTAATTGCTTTGGTATAAGGGGAATAAACACTTTTTGACATGTTGTAGTCAGAAAATAATCAACTTGAGGGTGGAAACTTTGGCACGCCACCCTGTTGTTGATTATTTTCCTATAACAGCACACCCCTACTGTAAGTGTTTTATTCCTTGCTCCTGAGTTGCTGGTTCTCATAAATAGTTGCAATGCTAGTCTATTTAAGAACACACTTTTTTATTTCAACATTACCATTTAATAAAATAAAATAAAAAGTCCTCGGTACACGTCTTGATAGGTCACGTTTACACCTGTTTTGTCACATCAGTGGTTAGAAAATTGAGATGCTTTCCAGTGATAGGTTGACACGAAACATGCCAAAAAAGCAGACACTGCAGAAAAAAAACCAAACCACGCATTTGCTTTCATCTTCAGCACTCACTGTTTCCTCTGACAGAGCTCTGGCATATTTCTTCCCCATCTTCTTACGCATGGTCATTGAGATGGATTTCATCTTCTTCCCTAACCCCCCTCTGATATGATCGCCCTCAGGTGATTCGCCATCAGCACCCTGTCCCTGTGAGTTTAAAATTGTGTTAAATTGGAAAGGGCCACCCGTCAGAATAGACCACAGTACTGTACAACATGACATGTTTCATAATCTGTATGATTATTACTTCTTTACATCTTAATTTCTATAAGCAGCAATGCAGATTGAAACATTTACCAAGGTTCTTTCCTGTTCCTCCGGCTTGGACTGATTTTTGAACGTGTCGAACCTGCCAAAGCTGTAAGAACGCTGATAAAGACAGAGGTGAAATGTGAAGCGATTGCAGGACTAGGGTCAAATTATCAATTAGGGTGAAATAAAATTGTCACTTTTTTGTACTAATATCAAAAGCAGGCACACATTTCAGTCAAAATTGAGTTATGACTAAAAATATTCTTTTGTCTTATTTTTTTTTAAAACTTAATCAATTTTGGAGGAAAACACTGCAAAAAAAGGATAAAATATACTTTGACAGTGGTCTCTTTTACTTTGTTTTGAAAGACACCTTTAAAAAAAAAAGAAAGAAAAACACGAAAAAAGAAACTTGTCTTTTTCCAGACCTGCTCTTCAAAAAAAAAACATTTTTGGACATTTGTTGTACTTTTCTTTCTTTCTTTCTTTCTTTTTTTCTGTGTGTTTGTG
>JAODXR010000018.1:4236531-4251094 GCA_028877395.1 Cathorops festae
CTACTTGGACCGTGTTTTATGGTCGGATAAAAGTTGGTATGAGGAGGAAAAATCGCTATCCGGGCACTGTGCCAGAGTCTGGTGTTTCACAGGAACGCCGAGGACACATAGGGAAGCTGAGGTTGCCTGTTCCAACCTGAACAGGAAGGGGGAGAGCTGAGGGATCGAGTTGAAACCCAGGGGTGGGGGCTTGGGTCGCTGGTTGAGGAGAAGCTCTTGAGGTGCCTCTTCCATGGAGACACAGCTAGCTTGAACAAGATTCTCATCAGTGGACAAACAAGAGGCAAGCTGGTGTCGGTCTCCAGACCATTTACAGCCATCTCTGTCTTCGTTAATCATCAACTCTGTTGATGAGAAGCCGAGTTTTACAATTATACGCTAATGAATTTTGCTCCAGACAGTGCTGTTTGCAATTAGACTCAGAGAATGTAACGTAATTCCACCAGGAACATAAACATGCCATTGCTAGTGATCGCTTCAGCCAGCTTTTGCTTGTTTAGAAAACTGGGATATGTTGATTTTCTATCTGTCCGTTTTGTTTAATGAACAGTGTGCCATCCTTTCATATATTAGTAATCAGTCTAATCTAGATTTAATTTCATATATACTGTATAATATATACGTTTTTTTTTCTAAGTGCAAAACCACTTATGACCACTTTCTTTGCTTACCCTGAGGCCCGTCCCTTTAATTCCAGCTTCCTTGTCCTCTCATACACTTCACATAATTCTCTGAACTTTTGAAGATGTCTTGAAAAAGTTGAGTGATCAAATACTAGTGCGCAATCATTTTGTGTGTACAGCCTTAAAAGCCTGCCAGCATCTACTTTCGCCACTGATTAATGAATAGAGGTATAGACCTGCACTTGCACCTATTCGATTTAATAGTTTCCTGGCTGTAGATCATAATTTGAGGCAGCTGCTGTAGGATACACCACTTTGGGGGTCACACACCCTTTAAGCCTCTTATTCTGGACTGCTTTCCTGGTTGAATGGAATTACTTAAGGTTGATTCCCCCCCCAATGCCACTTAATGCATTCATGCATGCCTCTTAAATTCTGCTTATCGTAAATGCACAAGAATTTAACTTTCATAAAGTAAATGGTGCTAGTAAGTAAAAGAAAATGCATGCATCTCAATCAAAGTTTTAACTTTTATCGCCATAAAAATAATCATGATAAGTTTTTATTTAAGTGCTTTTCAGGGCACGCAAGGCTACTCTACAGATGTATTTCAGAGTGTAAAACAGTGTGACAGAAGTAGTGGTAATAAAAGTTAAACAAAGGAAAATAAGTAAAAGCAACAATAATAAACTATAACTGTATATTATATATCTATGAATTAAAAATGTTTTTTTTTTACAATGAAATCACACTATTTTCACATTTTGGTAATTTTTTCAAATCCATTTTGGAATAAAAATAATAGGCCTTATCTAAAACTTTTCCCCCCTAATTTTATGTTGTATGTACCATGATGCTGCACTTTGGCTTCTCAACTTCAGAGTTTTATCCATCCATGTTCAATCATTTGTTAGCTTTGCTCATAGTTTTACTTTTTAAAATATAAAAGGTCTTGATCAAGTGACCCATAAATGAGTCCCTTTGCTTTGGGTATTTTGACAAATACTCTTGTGCTGTGTAACCTGGATACATATCATTGCCTGGAGAAATCATCCATGTAATGAAACTTTGTGAAAAAATGAACATTTACAAATACTCAATTGTAGTTGTTAACACAAAATGAATGTTATAGGATTTTAATGTTGATTGCTTACCAAAAAAATAGAGGTAAATTTAAGGTAGATTTGCCATCTAGTTAAATAGACAAACAGATTGTTGAGTCAAATCTAGTTCCAATGTAATCCAATCACTCGTATATACAACATCAGTGTGAAGGGAAGTAATAATATCGTATTGTTATCGCTTCACCCTTCGGTGTTGTGTTTTCTTGCCCTCATTTTTGCATTCTTTGTGCAAACTGTTTAAAAAATCACTCTTGTTCACTCAGTTTAGTCTCAGCATTGGTGATTATATTAATCCCTGAAACCATCTTGAACATTCTCTTCTATCTCATGCAGCATTGATGACAAGACGTATTTGTCTTACATACACATCTTTAGGCTATTTCTTTTCTCAGAAGCTTGATTTAATTGCGGGCAGAATTATTTCAGTGATAATACGGACCCCGGAAGCCTCACGTTTGTTTGAGTAGCTGACTTATTATATTTAAAAAAAGAGAGAGAGAAAGGAAAATTAAAGTTAAATTCAATGAATAATTTAAATTTTCAAAGTGATCCAACACTAAAAGGAAAAGTTAAGAAAGTCGAGCGAGTGAGAGCGATATCAGTGGATGTTGTACAGATGAAGTAAGGAAAGTGACATTTGATAATCCTTGCTGAAATCCTTGATCATTGATAACTTTTTAAGTTTTATATAAGCCAAATTTGCAATTGTGAGCCCATGAAAGCAAAACTGAAATGTTATAAAAACCCATTTTTACCTAATTAACTTTAAAGCAACTTTGGATTATTGTCAAACAAGAGTGTTGTGTGTCCATACTGCATAGCTGGCACATTAGAGAACCAATTACTGACTGCTGAAAGCATTGTATGCTTGAAAATGTTTAAGAAATGTTCAAGAGATCAAGAAACAGAGGCTACGTTATAGCATGAGCCTCATCCCAGCTTTAAATCTCAAACATGTCATTAAATGCTTAACCAGAACCAATGTGTTCTTTATTAAAATGGGCCCAGTGTAAAAGGACTGGGAAAAATAAAATGTAACCCAGAAAGAAATATTAATTTCAAAACCTCCAAACATGAAAACCTCAAAACCTTGTTCCTGTAAATGCTCTCTGAGATTTTCTTTCGTCTCTCTCTGATCAATGGCCATGAAAAATCTTTAAAGCTCATTGTTTACGTTGCCAGTTTATGTCACACCCTATTGGTTCATATAACCTGTGAGCTATTTGCTCTTTCTTTTAGATCAACACACTGACTGAAATATACGACATAAATCTTCAACTTGGAGACAGTTTCTAAGAAGTTGTCCTCATCAATAATGAGCTGCTTTCTCCTGCCAAACCAACATAGAGAATGTGCTCATTATCACCATTTTCACACTGTTATTTCTGGCCATGATTAGACTTTGGTATCTTTGCTCTGGCTTTTTATGGTATGCCTGTCAGTTAAAGGCAAAATAATCATTCACCAATACGGCACATATATCCATATGATGAGCCATTTTGTGTCTTAAGCCCTGCAAGGAATGAGATATGGAGTCTGGATAGCTTTCTTGAACACAAATGTACAAGAGTCTTACTTAATTTTTTTAAAATTGTTCACAGATATCTTTCTACAGATATCATATTTCTCATGTCAAATAAATCGAAGGAAAATTCATAAATCCTGACTTCTTGAATAAATAGACAAGTTGCTATTTCCTGATTTTAAGATATTAAGCCAAAAATGTTTATCTCTCAATAAGGTAAACTTTTCAACTTTATATATATGTGTGTGTGTGTGTGTGTGTGTGTGTGTGTGTATGAATATACTTTTAAACATTTGAATGTAAAAAGTGTCATATATTCAGTGGCCTTGCTAACGAGGTTTATAACTTTAATTATTCATTTTTGCCCCCAAATTATTTAAACTGTTATAATTCCAAGGTCTGGAAATGAATCTTTTTAAGATATACTCACACTTGTAAACATTGTTAACATTGTTAAATTTGTAACCAGACTATTGAATTTGTATTTAGAAATATCTCAAAGGATTCTACTTTTAAACTTTTTGCCTAAGGGTTAACTAACTTGCCAGTGTTATGTAGCTCTGCTCATTGTGTGTAAAGTCAGAAAATTTAGACCCAAGCCAGAAATCGCACTGTGACTAAACAATCTGAAAAAGAATTTAACTCTGAGTTCAGGTGCCAATACATTTTCACAAAAGTACATTTGTGGATTTAAATCTGTTCATATTTATAAATCGTGAAATGTAATTAGAAACTTTGGGCTTATATATTTCTGGTCATTCTCGTTTTATCTATTTTTTTTAAAATATATTCAGCCATAAGGTTTTGATCCCCAGTAAGGTCAAAACTGCTACTTTTTAAAATAGCTTTTTAATATTTTAAATAACACATGGACGTATGTAAATAACCTATTTATACCATTACCATTTTCTTCCAAAACATAAGATGAAATGTGAATCATGTTTTGGACTTTTATATTTAACGATTCCTTCAAAATCAACGTACAAGACATAAAAGTCTTAATAGTTTGTGACGGGTTTGATAAATATCAACGTTACCCCGGATATTATATCGCATACAACCAGGGAAAAGGCTGCTGCATTGGAACACTAATATCATGTTCGATTCATGTTAATTCCTTAAATATCACAAATCAGGAAAGAGTGGCGTTATGTTATTTTTCAGGTGATTTTAATCTCAGTTCTGAGTAATTATCATTTCCATTACTGAAATGAGCATGTCCAGGTCAGTCCATCTTTGCTTCGTATAATCCTGATAAACCTCTTAGAACATCAGAACCACGTTACTCAGGATTAAATCCATTGTGCTAAATGTGAATGAGTGTCTAAAAACCTCCAGCATCAGTGTTTTCTTCTTATTATTTTTTTTTATAACTTTCTTCAGTGTCCTGAGTATATTCATCATTTTGATAGATTTAGGGCTGTGATGTTTTTTTTTTTAAGGTGTGCTGTGATAAATGTACAATCCAACACCACATTTTTCAGTGTATCACGTTAATTTTTTACTCCACATTTACAAAGAGGATGACCTTAAACGTCATGTAGCACTGTGGTGGCAGTGCAGGGACTCAAAACAATGTAGAAATACAGCTTGCTGGAGTTTTCTCTTCTTTTTAAAAGCAAGTTTCCTTAGAAGAATCTTGCTGTGTATTTCAGTGGAATTGTTCTCTCCTGACGTCATTATCTCTACTGAATTATTTCTTTATCCCAGTGTATTGCAGCTCATTGTTGCACCATCATATCATCACTCGTATATTACAACTAAATCGAATTTAAGTTCAAAGGAAAAAGGGGGTCTCTTTAAACGTTCTTTCTTCTCCCCCCCCTTGTTTAAGTAGAGTCGGGAAATATGTCTTGTCAAGAGATGCTTGCCTTTGACTGGCTAAACACGGCCCCTTCCCCCTTTGTAACTTATTCCCCCTCACACACACACTTGCTGTGTGTGACCTCGAGGTCATGGTGAAGTGACTTTGAGCCTTGTCTAACTGGGCCTCTTTGAGAGCAGCCCTCGCATTCCTGCTCAATCAGACGGGCAATGCAGCGCTTATTACTAGTGCCGGAGAGGAAGTTTCTGCCGGTAGGGATTATGCGCAGTTTCCTCAGCCCGGGAGCTTTGGCCTTGTCCCCTCCCACCGTCGAAAAAGCAGCGATTCCACAAAATGAGCAGGAGGAGGAAAGCAGAGCGCTGCAAACTTAAACCTGCTCTTCTTGCCACCAGGCAGTGCCTGAAGCATTTTTGCTTGCTTGCTTGCTTGCTTTATATATTTATTTATTTATTACTCTCGAGCTCTGTTTGCACACCCAAATACATTTTCGGTAGCACACAACCAACGTTTCGGCCATGTTCGCAGCACCGTGGTATAGAAGTGCATTGTATTGGGACCCGAGTAAGGAAGGAGGGAGCGAGGGAGGAGGAGGAGAAGGAGGAGGAGGGTGCTGGAGAAGCACACAGCTGCACGGCACACAGAAGCCGGTTTCCCAACCCTGACAGCAAGGGAACGAGTGAACAAGCGGCCTCGCTTCAGCAACTCCGTCCAGGAGAGAGATTTTCTTTGTTTGTTTTGTTTTTAATGCTCCAAAATACAGAATGGATCAGGACAAGACCGAGGATTCTTTTCCTTTCTCTGTGACTGGCTACTCTTATCCACTACAGTGAGTACAACTCTCCTGCTCTGTCCCTCGCTCCGCTAAAGTTGCCTGGATGCACTGCATGCACACACACACACACACAAAGAGCTGTTCTGTTTCAAGCTGAAAAATCCTCACAACGATACCCGGGAGTGCTTTTCAGAAGTGATTTTGTGTGTGCTTTTGTTTACTCTTTCTTGCAGAGTACTTGCACAGAACGAGCAGCGAGTTCTACACAAGAGTGTTTTTTTTTTTCTTCCTCAGTCTTCCTTATCATTTCTGCCAGGGTTTTGGTGAAACGAGGGCTTTGTGCTGTTTGAAATGCTTCTGTGTTGCCGGCTCACGGCCCTAAGAGGATGTGTGCATTTGTACATAGCGAAATAGAGAATCCAATCAGATAACGGTTGATCATAAATCTGCCCGAGGCCTGCACAATGTGCTTTTTGTGCTTATCCTGCTGTAATACCTTTCACATACATTTTTCCTGCATTTCACAACTTAACTCGAAATGCACACATGATTTGAACTTGGCAATGGATGAGGGGGACTTTTCGGAAACGAGTGTACATTGCACTGCCTGAGCAGTTGCACAACTAAGTGGTTTCCTTGCTCCTGCAGAGAATTGGACACAGGTTTTCTTTGTAATAGGAAATGTGGTTTAACTTGGCTGTACTTACAGCAAGGCTCACTATGTTGCTCTGAATTCAGTTCACTTAAGTTTGTGCTCTGGAGATTTCTGAAGTTGTTCTGTGAAAAAAGGTATGGCTTTCCATATTGTGCAGTCTTTCAGAATCATTGGATTGGACAGGGAAAGTATTAAGGCCTGGTAACCTGCTTTCGGGAGTTTTCTGTTCAGAGGAAGTGAACCAGCCAGTAATATCCTCAGCTCATTCCAGAAAAATGTATTTATCAGCTCATATTTGCCAACTTCATAAGCAGAAAATGAAATCTATTTAAGGAATAATAATGATGTGGTTTTACTTGGTATCTTGATAAAGAAAAGCTGAAATCTCATAAATAAATTAAAAATTAACATTTTTAACATAGACATATTTTAAAGTTCACTATTCTATTCATGAAGTGCCTTAGCATTTTTATTCATATACAACCTAAAATATCAGTTTTCTTGTTTATTCACTTTGCCATTGGAAGATTTGATGGGGTTTTAAATTTGTATTGTCAGTAAATTAATTTCAACTGAGATTTTTTTTTTTCCATTTAATGTGAAATAGTCCTGTTTCTTGCGACTCTTGTTTTTTACATTCTTATATCTGACGTTTTAATTTGGACTCTTTGTTTTCCAAACTGTTAAAAAAGAAAACCGAGTGAAGCTGTTTCAATAGGCTTAAAAAAACCTGCTTTATAATTTTGTGTGTCAGGATAAAGCGGCTAGAGATAATGAGATGAGATGAGATTTCAGAACATGTGGGGAGGAAAAGTTGTTATAAAACAAAAAACAAATAGTTTATTCAAGCCTTCCGACATGGAAATGTTTTCCAGAATGTACCATTTTGCAGTCAAAGTGGGATATGGTGATCTGTCTGTACACTCCAGTGAATCTAGCTCCCTATTTTAGGTATGTAGGGCACTATCTTCTGAAGTAGCAGAATCGTACACCTTCTTATCGAGGGCTTATGAAGTCGTTGTGGTGAAGGTTTATTTTTGGCCGAGGTCTCTGCTGTTCCCTAATAAAGTGTCTCCAGGCATAAGTTGTTGCCCAGACTTTTCTGAAACACAGCTATCTACTAACCCCCTCCCTCCCTCCCTCCCTCCCTCCCTCACTGCACACACACATTTTCACAATCTTTTCACACAGCTTCCTTCCTTTGAAATGTGCCGTGCTCTCCACACCGACCTTAATGAGGACTGCTCTAGTTAAGATATTTTGAGACCTTTTGAAGGAAAGGGGTTGTATTGTTTTTCATATGTGTGTGTGTGTGTGTGTGTGAGAGAGAGAGAAAGAGAGAGATATAACGGATAGTCAGGTGGATGTGGGTTTTTGGCCCCCACCCCACACACACACGCACCTAACCTGACCGGTGTATCGCAAGGTGCACAGCGTTTCTAACTGCCTTTCAGGCCGTAAATGTGTCGTGTTGCCATTTGCAGGGAAAAGAAGGAAAACCACAATTAGCCACAGTGTTTTATGAGCTGTTAGCTTCCAGGTGTCTGGTGGCATGTCGAGGAACAGAAACCCCCAGCCTCACCCCACACACCCCATGTTTCTCGTGTTTCTCCAGGTATTACATTTCCTCACAAGGAGCCGATATTGACAGTTTTAAAAGCATTTCTACGCTTAAAATAATTAAGTATTTTATGTGTGAGAGCTGAAAAGTTGAAGTAACCGGGTGGTCTTTTTTTTGAAATACTGTATGTATGTACAATTAAAACCTTTTTAAAAAAGTAATTCTAGTTTAATTTTATCAGAAATCTGTCTGTTTGAAACTTCTGACTATGATATTTGAAGAAATTGTGAGGTGAATGTAAACAGGAGCCTGTTTAGTACTTTTTAAAGTTTTGGCACTCGAACCATTAGTCAAAAATATTGTTTGTATTTGAGGTTATACAGACAGTGCTGTCTCAAATGCAGTCGTCTGACAGGCTGTTATTGTTAAGATAAGTGTGTTAAAGATAAGATAATCACTGTTAAGACAGACTAGACACCTTAATTGTGTTCATTATTCCTTAATTACCCATGTGTCATTAGGCCTCACTTGCTGTTCATTATTTTTATTATTATTATTATTATTATTATTATTATTATTATTATTATTATTATTATTATTAATTTAGCGAGATCAGAACACGTTTAAAAGTCAAATGTTTAATTCTCTCTCATAAAACCAACCTTTGCTTTGTATGTTTTTCCATTAAAAAAATCCATCCTATTCCTGCGTCTCAGATATAATACAAGACACTGTTTCAATGACGGATTTTCTACACTTGTCCATTGTGTACCATTGAGGTGCTCTCTCTCTCACTCACACACACACACACACACACACACACACACACACACACACAGGTTTTGTTATCAGTGAAATGGCACTAAGGAGCTTTCTCCCCCACACAGTCCCTCACTGGGTGAGCCATAAAAGCGATGATGTCATGTCTGAGCCAGAGACTGTGGCCATTCGCAGTGATCCATTTCTTATTCAGTGCACTTGAATGGCACAAAGCTGAGTGAAAAGGGATTGAGGGAAGGATAGAAACCCCCAAACAAATTAGCACGGACTGTCTGTGCAGTTCCCAATCTGGACAGGTGTGAATGTAAATAAAAGGTTAATAATTGTGCAAAGAAAATAGCAGCAACTTCCCTGAAGGAGGCAATATTTTATTTTTAGGCCATCCCAGAAAAAAAAAATGTTTTTCAGCCGTACCTTTCAAACGTGTGCATTTGCTGTCATGGTGTGACGGCAGTGCCAGAGAAGGGAGAAGACTGGCTGTCTAAGCACAGTGGTATTACTTCCTCCTCATTACTAAGCCCGCAGCAGGGGCTCATTGGAAGGGCACGACATGTCTCCTTGTCTCAGAGCCACGGTCCACTCGAAATGACCAGGCATCTCAGTGCTGTCCCTTTGATGGCCAGGCTGGCGGGTGGGGAGGCAGTTTTCATTAGGACGTCTTCTGGGAGGGTGGAGGGGGGCGGTTGCTGGCGCTCTAAAGAGTATACGAGGAAAGGGGAGTATACCAGACACAAAAGGCAAAGGCAAATATTTAGTGTGAGACAATGGCAAGACACCATGGGGTTAACTTGTCCTATTGTCTGCCCGTAATTGGAGGAGCAGCACAAGGAGAAAGTCACCAGTCTGCGCTGTTAGTGATCCAGGCTTTGGAAGTTGGACTGACTCTGAGGAGTTGTAAATTTGTCTCATCACATGATCATCATGTTGCTCTCAATTTGGTCTCTGTAATTCAGGAGAATGATATCACGGTATAAAAAGTGCAGAAAGCAGACTGCAGTCTTTTGACAGGCAAAGCTATTTTGTTTATGTGCTATTTATTTATTTGGATTAATTCAGTGCAGCTGGATCTCCACTTGGCCTGAGATCAGAATTTATCCTGGGGATATACAAATCACCTTAAAATCTTGATTTACCATATCGTGATGCTTGATTTATCATAAAGGCTGTTGATATTTATATAAAATTCTGCACCTTTTAAGAAAATATTTTGGTTTTCTGACGAGCCTCTGTCTGAGTGCATTTCGTTTTAAAATCAGTAGGTATTCTACATAAAACTATAGATTTGTGTGATCAGATTATTTTAATTGATGCAGCTATGTTCTAACAGTGAGACAAGTCTTAATTTTTTTTCTTTACGACTCAAATCATTATTAATTCATTTTTGTTAAACGCTCACATTTATCTCCTTCAAATCCAACTCGCACATACTTCTGCTTGACATATGGACACAGTGTTTGAAAAAAATGTTAATTACCCATTCTGAAAAAAAAAAAGTATTAGAATAAGTAAACGTCTCTAGCCGATTTGCTAGCAGGAAAACAAAATCTGAACATGTGGCCGAAGTTTACATGCATATGCGAGCAGATAAGGTCGGGTCTCATATGACCCTGCCAGACCAGACACTGGGGAGTCTCCTCCTAAGGGAGTGTGTGTGTGTTTGGGGTGTGTGTATGTGTGCACACAGCTAAAGGGCTCTTGTGAGACAGATTTAGAGGCAATAAAGGGGGATCTGGCAAGTGGAAACTTAATACAGCCTGCTGCTGCTATTGTGTACATGAAGTCTCCAGCTGCAGGAGATAGCAGCGTGTGAAGTAATGAGTTGTCTGGTTTTTATATTGACTGGTCTGTTGCTGCGGTCGTGGGGCCTATTAAATTTGCTATTGAGAGTGAAAGGATTATGCAGCCAAAATAAATTAAATGCTGGCAATGAATAGATGGGGAAGAAGATGAGGCCTCTTACTTCTCAGCATACCTGCTAATCAGATGAATGTTTTCGTCTCGGAGGATAAAAGAGAGATCGCTTCTTAAGACGTTGTGGTACGTCAGCTATGAAATGTGTCTCAGGAACAAAGCTATTTGTCATGTCGACATATTTGGGAAGTTTAAATCTGTTTTCTTTATGGAGAATCAAGTCAGATGCAGATCATATGCATAAAAACTAACAAAAGCTCTATAAAAAGTCTGTGTAAGTAGAAGTAGAGTGATGCAAAAGTCTTCTCTGTGAGAGGAAATTAAACCGGAGACCCGGACCTCCCTCAGGGGGGAAAAAAGATTTGTGTCTCTGTTTACAACCTCAGTGATTGGTTTCACTTACGCTTGGCCAGAGAAGCACACATATGCTCGTGCTGGAAAAGCCGACAGCCGAACTGAGAGATCTCAAGCTGGAAATGTCTGCCATCTGACGTGAGAGGGATGAACTCAGTGCCCCAGTGTTTAGGGATCACAGTGGTGGGGTGGGGGGAGGTTGTTGGTCTGAGTCCCCAGACTGTGCGGTAATCAGATCGGCTCTTAATGGCTGTCGGGGTCTATTTGAGCCCCTCGGCACCAGCTACGATGAAAAGCAGTGCATACTGGTTAGCTAGAGTTTCACTTGACAGCCTCATCTGAGCCTGTGGCGGCGTTCGTGGGCCTTCTATGTGTCTTTTGAAATGATAGGACGCTGATGTCATGGCACTATTCTATGGTGGGCACATGGGGTCAGTGCTATACTCGATGAAGACTAACATGGCCATCAAAAGAATAATAACTTAATTGCGTCATGGCTCTATTTTTGTTCTGATGCAAGCTTAACGTGCTGGTTAAAGCTGGCGTGTTGCTATTTTCGTTGGTCGCGAGCCACTTTGTCCTGTTGCTGTTTTTATGGGCAGAACTAAACGTGCTGCGCTGAAGGAGGCGGAGCAGCACAGGAGGAGGTGCGAGATCCAAAATCCTCCAAGACAAAGGGATTTTCAAACCTGTTTTGATCCGAAAATGTGCATCACTGCCTAAGACAGTCTTTTTCTGACTTCAAAGAAGCATTTCTTCAACCTGGTTTTGTGAATGTTCACTGTTTGTCGTTTCTCAATATGAATAAACAACTTCACACAAATGTGTAGTAAATCCAGAAAAAACCCCAAATAAAAACAAGTAATACAGTAACAGATTCAGTGGGATTAATGTTGACTTTTTAAAATGAAGTGAAATTGCATTGTGGTGCTGGAAATGGTGCAAAGCTGGTTATTATATACTGTAGATAAAGGCTTTATAGGGTGTTAAACAAAAAAAATAGCATGAGAAACCCATTTTTCAACAAGTTTAACAAATGTTTGCATGTAATGTGATCAGTCGTAAATAAAGATGTCACAAATCTTTCTTTTACGATACTGAAACCATGACTATTAGCTGATATCGATACCCATGTGATGCTGTTTTCTTTAAAAATTATTCAACTTTAAAAAAAAAAACACTTCACAGTTAAACTCTTTCACAGAAAGAAATCGCTTACATTGTAAATATAATATAGTGTAAATATTGTCAAACCAGTCCTGACAAAAGAAAAAGAAAAAACACTCGAGGCTCTTTCTGTGTAAAAAAATTTCCAAAAATGAATTTATTTTTCCAAATCCAATTCCAGTCTTTTCCGTTTGTTACACAATCTGATATCGGATATGTTTTCTCTAATAGCCAGTCCATCAGCTGTTCCTTGTATCGGGCTGAGACCAAAACTGAGTATCAGATCGTGCCATCTCAATTCATAACGAGTACACGGACACTAATTAGTACAGAAGTCAACAGTCATGTCTATTGATAAATAAAAAAACATTATATTCTTTAATTTGATAATGAAATGTTAAATATAGCTACTTTTTAAAAAAATGTGAGCAGATTTTTTTTTTTTTAATTATTGATGCTTTTGGATTCTTGGCCTTCAAAGTAAAAACACACACATACACTTCTATCCAAGTTTCTACATTTATGACGCAACCACTAAAATATCAGAGTGATAGGGAAAGCTGAAAATATTTTTACTGTGCGTTTTGTCAACCGGTTGCTTATTCCTTCTGTTAAAAGTCTGCACGTAAAACCTAATGTTGTGTTGTTGTGAAATGTTCCCGTGCTGCACTGCACACGCTCAGATCCGAGCTGATTTGACTGGATATCGCAGCAGCATGCAAAACCACACCCCCTAAAAGTACATTCATTCCAGATCAACCCATTTTTAATGCACCATGTTATCGCTTGCATTGGTGGTCATGATAATACCAAAAATATACAACATAGTGGCTTTATATCATGTTTTTGTGCACTTTATTATCACAGAAATAGAGCTCTCGGCATCCAGAGCAGGTAGTTGCGTCCTACCTGTTTGTGTCCACCAAGCAAAGGCGTTGTTCTTTTAGTACAGTGATGGAATTTAACATTAAGGCTCTTTTACATATGAAAAGGGATTTCTGGTGGACCTACTCCATTTTTCGTTAGCTTTCAGAAAACAAGTACAAACACAAAGTTCTGTCTGTATCAGTATACGTCATTACCATTGAGTGTAAATGATCCAGTAATGTTTTAGTGCTTTGATGTGCTATACAATCAAGTACCAAAAGTGCAGCCCACATTATAGTGAAAGATTAAAAGTCCCAAACAGAAAGTAAAATTAACTATATAAAAATAGTTTATAATTTGTCATGAATGGTCTCCTGAGCTCAGAGGATATTAAATGAAAGCAAAGGCAAAGGGCAGGCTAACATGTTATTAAAGATATTTATATCACATCAAAAAAGGGAAGTGCCAACTTTTTTTCATTATTAACATCGCAACTTGACGATTTTTGTTCGTAATAATCTGGGAAGATCTGACTTACTACATTTCTTTACATGTCTTTGTAGTTTTGGCCTTGAGGGTATGTAAATTTTTACACTTGATCGTAAATCGAAGTACGCTGGATTTTTGAGTGTCAGGTTTGGCCCTGGCCTCCAAACACCACCTCAGAGGCATCAGACTCATGTCTGCATTATATTCATGATTTCATGTTATTGCTGCCATTTTAATTTGCGTTTATGTTTCAATGCTGTTTGATTTTCACAATTAATTTGGTTACTTCGAATTAATGTTTTATCACAATTTTTAGAGAGTTCCAATCGAGATAATACATTTATATTTATTTATATATACAGTACCAGTCAAAAGTTTGGACACGTCTTCTAATGAAATGTTTTTTCTTTGTTTTTATTAATTAAAGGACACTTCATGTATTAAAGCTAGACGGCCTTTCGATTTCATAAAATCGATGAAATTTAGTTCCCTCTGAAATCTGGTCATTGTGATATATGTTTATTTCTGTAATATCTCAGGGGGGTGGAAAAACAGGCCATTCTGTGGCCCGAGAAGTTATTTAAAGGAGAACTGAAGTCATTTTTAAACTTGCTTTATTTCTTAATGAACATGTTATTCAATTACACTTTTGGTTTTAGTAACCTTATATCGTGACTCGTATTGGCAACTAATTGCAATAAATATTATACTTATCGGCCTATTCGGTTTTTAGCCATGTTGAATTTAGTTAGTTTGGTCCACTGCAGGCATTGGTTATCCGCGCAATCTTCACGAGACTTGTGCAAGACTTCGAAACGTAAAGTGTCAGCCAAGTGTCAGTGCCGCCATTTTGAAAACTGTTTTCCAAACGAAATATTGCACAAAAACGAGTTTAAATGACGATTACTGC
>JAODXR010000018.1:4257364-4277401 GCA_028877395.1 Cathorops festae
AGCCAGCCGGGCTGCCTAGTGACAGGAATTACCTGCCAAATGACAAATTAAGTCGCCTCAGGCGACCGGACCACCGCAAATTTCGAGCCCTGTACATTTTCTCTTTCAAACAGTGAACTGTACAGTCAGTGTTCTAGATTTAACAAACAAATATGTCTATGTTGATTAATCTAGAGCTAATGCGTGCATATACAGTATAACGCATTTAAGAAGCGTAAGAAGTTTTACTTTGTTTCTGATGCTGTGGGCAGCCATGTTGATTTGACGTCACTCTGTAAACAGGGAAGGAACTCGGATTTGAGAAGAAAAACACGAACTAACTTCAGTCTTGGTGGCAGTTTGTCATGAAAGACACGGTCCACATTTACTCTGAGAAATAATGAAGGGTTCACCAAGTTGTGCAAAAATATTAACAGTACCATCTATAGTAAATAGGACATGCAATGTTTTTTCATACATTTAAAAAAATGTTCTTATTTTAAAGAACCAGTGTTTGCACTATTTGCTATTGATGGTGCTGTTACTATTTTTGCACATCTACATTTTCCAAAGTGCAAATTATGCAATTTATTGATTATTGCATTATGTAAGAACAAAAAAAAATCATAATCAAGAATCGTTCATAAAGTTGAAAACAATCCAAGTTATTTTATTTTTCCAGCTTAGCCCTAGCTTGTTTACACAACACTCATTCATGAGTTCATCCTTGCTTGTGGAGCAGCATTTTAAAATGTGTGTAATGAAGGTCAGACTTGGGGTTATACGTGGGGTTCCGAGTTTTATGTGTTATGCTTATTAATATTTAGATATTAAAAGAGATTAAAAGTGTTTGTTCATATGAGACTTGCCACATCACCTGAAGTTAATAATGTGATGTGTATTGGGAAAAAGGAAGTAGTTTGAAGAACACACACACACAGCTTCTGTGTGGTGCATACAGATATGCTCGGTTGACCCATGAACATCTGTACCATCTTCTATAGTCTTATTTTCAGTCTGTGAGATGAATGCATGTGTCTCTGAACCATCACTTTCACCGGTCCACTTCCTTATCCTCCCCTTATGTGTGCTTTTTTTTTTCGGTAGTCTGTTTCCTGAGATCTAAATAACTGAAATATCGTACTGCACCCCCACCTACCTTCCTGCAAGTGACCGTTTCACATCTGCAAGCCTGTCTTAAAGGAAGGAGGAATGTTTCTCCTGCCTGTGAGACAGGAACAGTCTTTCTGGACTGCAGTAGAATGGTGTTGAATAGACAGAGAGGAAAAGAAAGAGCTGGTGGTTTACTCACGTCACTAATCACTTTGAATATAATTTTTTTTTTAATGCCAAAGGTGTGTTAAATTTTTTCCTGTTTTCCTAATTTCTGTATTGCCGTGGTCTGTTTTGCTTCCCTCGTCTCCCCACAGGAGATGGGCTTTGATGAGGCTGTTAGAGGAAGCTGGGTTGCGTGTGCGAGGCGTTCCCCACACGTCATTGTCTGTTCACACCCTGAAAACTATGCATCATACAGCTTGTGTGTGTGTTTGTGCACACACATGTGTACGCATATGACAAGCTGCTCAGCTGACATTGGGATTGACCTGCGGGTGTGCATGTGCGAGAGCTTAGAGCGAGCGCTCAGGAGGGGGTGTGTGAAGTAGAGGTTATGTGTTTGTGTGTGTACCGTTTTGATTGTGCATATGGCAGAAGCAGTTGTGTTTGAGAAAGGGAAGGGTGATTGGGGGGGGTGGTCTATTCTGAACACAAAGCAAAGAGGGATCCCCCCCAAGCCAAAGTCTCGCAGCATGACTTCCTGGGTGACGGGATCTCACACGTTCACGCAGTGATTTTATTAAGCATTGATATGCTAATGAGGGGCAAAGGAGGAGCAGATTCTCACATAAACTTGATCTGGCCATGAATAGCAGCCTGCACGGCCTGACCCCTGACCACCCGGGCCCTAGTGCTGAGGAGAAATGAAAAGCAAGCACATTCCATGGCTTCTCTCTCTGACACACATATACATACACACTCTCTTTCTCTCTCTCTCTCGATGACGATGAGGCATTCTCAAAAACTGACCACAGCCATCACTTCATTTCACTGTTATTCCTCTAACCTTCTTTTTCCTTCCTCGTTCTTCATTTGATTGTTTTTTTTCCCTGCTATTCATCCTTTTGTGGCCTGAAGGATCACACAGAAATTTCTCCACGCATTTAATTCACATTTTAAACGTGTTTTAATAAGGATATTTCCATGTGCTCCAGTTCCCCTTTTTGCCTAAAACATAAGAAACAAACGGTAATTAAGTCGGCTTCATGTAACACAGTATAACATTATAATTTTCTCCCATTCTCTCAATTTCTCCTTATTCTTTTTCTGTTGATTTTCTGCTCCCTGAAACAAATTATCTCTGCATTGTGTAAGTGTGAGATTTTAATAGTAATTCCATTATCTGTAATTTAGATGCACAAGATAAAAACAAAAAAACAAAACACTGACAGTTTATGAATAGTTGAGCCCCTGGGATAAAAGAAACACGTCAGCCGGGTCCTAAGTTTTTTTTTTTGTCTGTCATGCATGCCTCCTTCATAATCTCGCCTCAGGGTGCTAGGCTCCTGCCGGCCCAATTGCACGGCTTGCACCAAATAAGATTTGTCCTGCTGGATATAGAGCACGTATTATTATCAATGCCCTGCCACATTACATTATACTTTATGATTGTGTTAATCAGTGTCACAACAAACTAGTGTTTTAGTTTTTTTAATAAATTACTCAAATTAGCTGCTTATGTTTAGAACCTGCCTTCCTAATCTTGACGAAACTTATTCATGCCTTTGCTGATTAATTTCTCAGTATGTCTACTCATTGTCATTTTTAAACATGAGTTAAAGCAGATATAAATTTAATATGAAGAGGTTTATTTAAAAAAAACAGACTGTTTTTGTCAAGTTTAAATAAGTTAAATTAAATAAATGTTAAATATCAATATTATATTGCAAGTTTATTGATATTATTTTTCTTTAACGTCTTACTGATGTACCATGCGATGAGTGACAGTAATATTGTGGTCTATTAGCCAGAATGAGGTAAATGGGTTTTGCCTTTCAGTCATTTCGAATGAGGACACTCTGTTGTTTCTCCATTAGCCTCATTTAAAAGAGAAACATTGCAACAGAAAGGCAGATGGGACACTCGTTTACTCACTCGTTTATGAACCTGAGTGTCTTTGGGAATGTTTTGTTCCTTTATAAACAGTAGAGCCTTTGTGTTCAGAGTATTTTTTTTTTCCTTCCAGTCCCCACACGCGTGCGCACACACCGATGAAGCACACACATTGAATACAAATCAAAGTCTGGAAACAACATGAGGTTTAAAAATAAAAAAAGTAAATAAATAGTATATTGAGTAATGAACAAAAAGATCTGACTCAATGTCTAAATAGTCAACTAACCTTTGCATTTAAAAATCAACTTTATTGCAGCTCTGGTCATATGCACACCTAATTTATAGATTCTGACATTTCTATAGGCTTTAAAGTCGGGGGGAACAAAAAACCTTGGTCAGTATCAAATAAAAATAAATTCATATATTTAGTTTACAGATTATATGGTATAAATGTCTGAATAGTCAACCAACTGTTTTTTTAAGTTTACATGAAATTGTCACTTGCAAAAAAGTTAGTTACTAACAGACCAAAAGACATGACTAAATGTCTACAGATTAATAAAACTGGTCCTTAATTCAATTTACATTAAAAAAAAACTTAATTGCAGCTCTGATTATATGTGGGTGAATCAAATAAAAATGATATAAACGTATAATCACAAAAGTAAAAATTTAAAAGTTAATTTTACTGCTACCTTAAGCCTGAAAAACTTTTGTGACACCTGTTCTTACATTCTGGTGCTTCTGTAGATTCGATTAACTGAATCACATGTTAAATTATTAAAAAATAAACAACAGTTGGAAACTAGATTGCATTTCCTCTGCAGAAACTGCTGGAGTGTGCTTGCTCAAATGAAGCCACATTCTCTGCTTCTCTCTCTCTGTCTCTCTCTCTTTCTCTCCATCTCTCTCTTTCTCTACATCTCTCTCACCCAGTCACTATCCCCACCAATACACATTGTCACACAGTGTCATGTTTAAAAAAAAAAAAGATTTCAGAGCGCAAATGGCTTTGGTCAACAGCTCCCACTCCTTCTCTGGCTTAAAGTCTCTTTCACATCATTTTGAAGGGAGATTTCACTGCGCTTTGTGCAGTGAAATCTCCTCTCCACCCTTTTATATGTTTTTCAATTTAATTCTGAGGTTTTACAGGGTTTAAAACATGGACTTTGGCTGTAAAATCGCAGTTTTAGGTTTTTTTTTCTTCTGCTGCTCCCACTCTAACGTCTAGAGTGGAGGAGCTCCTTATGACATCATCACTCCAAAGTTCTACCCATTCATTTCAATGGCACGGAATTTTGCAAAAAAACGGGAATACCGAACGAATGACAAGGGGTAGTGCAACCATTTTAACAAGCATGCCATTCCAGGTCGGGCCCTATGTTTCAGCGTTGGAACGGTGTCTCTATCTCGAAAGCCCTAGGAGCAGTAGTGGATCCAAAAAACGGGTGAAACGGAATAATAATAATAAAAATAAAACTTAAGAACAATAGTGTGCTTTTGCAAGCACACTAAATATCATGGACCATTATCATCAAAGAATGTGAAGACTTTTATATGTAATAAAAATCTTTGAAACGAGGGGGAAAAAAAGTTAATTGTGTTGTATGTTACCTAAACTAGACCAGATGACATAACTAAATCTGTCCTTCATAAACTGAGAAACTGATTCTTAGTTCAGTTAACATTTAAAACCCAACTTTCTTAGATTCTTACACTAATTTAGGCTCAATTAAATGTATTAAATTAGTATAAATTAGTAACAGTAGTCAATACCATGGATTGATATTACCAAAGAATATGAAGATGTTTTAAATACATTCGAATGAAAGTGCATCTTTGGGACTGACAGTAAAAGAATGAAATATATTTAACAGACTAAATGGTTGCATATTTGTATGCTTAATAAACTTAATTCAGTTTACATTAAAAAAAAACTTATATTCTTATGTGTATTTCAGCTCAATTAACTGTAAAACTATTATTCATTAATAATTAAAAAAGAGCAGTAAGACCCTTATCGTTGAGTCCAACAAAAAACAAACAGGAATTCATAGTGTTAGAAAATGAGTTTTAATTCAATTTATATTAAAAAAACATCTTTGCAACTCTGATTATATGCACACCTGATTCTTACTTCCTCACAGTGTGATTAAGCAAATAACGTGCATTAAATTGGTATAAATTCATAACAAGTGGGCAATATCAAGGACCTTGATCATGAAAGAACGTGACGGTGTTTTATATTTCAAAATCATATCGACACTTCAAAGAGTCACTACTACATCCATATTCTTGGTGTGTAACAGGGTGTGTTTAGTCATTGGGTTGGAATGCCTTTTTTTAAATTAATTTGTTTTACGTCTTGCTCATGATAATTTAACCTGAATGAACTTAAACATCGGTATGGATTAACATATGAAAGTGGCACCATCGGATCCCGCGCTCCTCTCTTAACCCATAATAGCGTTCCTTTCCTCTAAACAAGGCCGTTTCCAGCTGTTTATTTTGTTACCATTTGAACCATCACGAATGACAATAGCCCATTAGTCAGCTACGTACTAGGTAAGTGAGGTAATGTTGACATTAGAGCTCGCGTAATGGCGGGACTCGTGTTGTAATGCGTGTGTCTCTGTGGGTGCTTCATACACATGAATGCGTGTGGGATGTGCTGAGGGAAAAGAGGGAGGGCGATTCCAAGTGACACCGTCATTATGGATCCACGATCCATCGCTGGAGGGGAGGGCAGTGTTCACCCGAGTGAATATGACACCTTGAGTTGTGCCTCTGGACATTATAAACCCTAGGGGAGGACTCGCATTCATATATTTTTGCCTCTTATTAGTAATGGCATCCTCCGGTGCTCTAGCAGGTCTGTTTATCCTTGAGGATTTAATGTCTGTCTGTCTGTCTGTCTGCTCAAGACTGTGGACGTGTACCAGGATGCTGTAGACATTTTGTCCACACAACACTAGAGCAGTGTGATAAAATCATAAGCGTGAGACTTTTAATATATCACGGTATCAGCTTTGCAATTTCAGTTTGTTCCCGATTCAACTGGATTGGTTTTGTTTTGATTTATTTTTTTATTTATGTATTAGCTGAGCATCCTTGATGTAGTTCCCTTTGGTCAGGTAGTTTTTATTAATGAATTTAATTTGCATCAACTTCATAACAATACATGGAAACTTGTTTTCTTTCATGTTTTCCTCCTTATGAACTTGTCAATTCTGTTTTAAAATCAAAATGACAGTCATATAGCACAAGCATATAGCTGTGTGTGTATGTGTAATTATTTATAATAAATGTATTTGTCTTGATATATGTCCATCTTTATCATCACACACAGTTATCAGGCTAAGCATAATGATGAATCTACTGTAACTTCATTTAAAAATAAACATCATAAAAATAATAATAGATAAAAATCCAAAGCTGTCATTCAGTGAAGAGATGGATCTTTGTGGAATATTAGGTTGTATGTATGACAGCAAGATTTTTCATAATCAAACTAATGAATTTGGTTTATGGTAAAGACTTAAATGTCAGATTTTTTTTCATTTGCATGTCGATTTTCTTTTAATTTGAATTCTATAGACTAGTTTGTGTTGGAGTTACAGTAAAGCACTAGGAACATTTTAGTTTTTTTTTTTAATCTGGTTATTTAAAAAAAAAAAAAGGAAATACTGACATTTTGGCTTTTGGGATTGCTTGTGGTCACTCAGACTTCCTCTAATTACCATAATGTAATGAATAATCCACTTGTAATATCAGGATGTCATCTAGCTCTATGATTTATTAATTGTGGCTCATTATGATTTGGTGGAAAACCTTCGATCTACATTTTTAACACGTCTACCTGCATCTAATGACAAGCATACTGCTGTGTCGCAGGGCGGCCTTGAATATTTTTAGAGCCCAGACTAGTTTTGATTTATTCTGCGGTCATTCAGGCCTTCCTCTAATGGAGCTAATGTGATGGATGTGTGGAAACTTGAGTTAATATGTTTAGCTGTGGCTGACAACCTCTATGTTTCTAAAGTGCACCAGTGATGCAGGGCACACAGGAACGGCTTAGGAATGGAGCTTCCATGCTCTCTGACTACTTTCTCTGATTTTGTTCCGGCTTTAAAAGTGTGCCGGTCTTCATTTGTTCATTTCTTATTCTTCACAAACTAGCTGATGATTTTATCCTTTAAAACATCGGACATGCTTTTTTTTCCTGTGGTGCTAATACTTTGTACTCATAAAACGAGCAAGGAAAAAGAAAATGCCTTCATCGTTTTATGTCCACTTTAATATCTGAAAATGGCTATATTTTCTCTGCACTCTGTTGTCTTATTTGTGAAAATGTGAGAAAAGATACATCACTGGATTGATAAATGTGTGGATAGAAAAAGAAAAAAGACAAATATTCATGTAGTCCGGCGCATTTGTGGTGTTTTATGTTTGTTTGTTTATTTATTTATCTCTCTATCTGGATGTAGAAGTAGCATTTTCATGACAATTGGAGAAATATATAAATTCAGACTGATATTTTAATAGTTTTTCTTTACTGAAGTTGAAATAAAAAAAAGGACTCTATAAGGACCAGTGGACCACTGCTGAAAATTAGGCAAAGAATTGCGTAGATGTATATTTAGAATTTTATTTAACCTTATTTTGCTTTGTTCATTTCATTTTGATTTTAAATATTGGTGGTAAACAGATCACTGTCTTTGTCTTTGAAGTCATACATTCATACAGCATATATACATAAATAGCATTTTGGTTCATTACCCCAGCAGCCTTGCAGATAAAAGATTATGTAGTTATAAAACCTTTCTACGACATTAATTATTAGCGAGTGTAATGATGCAAATTTTAATGTATTTTGCAGCTAAAAATCTGAACAACAAATCCCATTTTATAATTGTATTCTCACTCTGCTGTGCTGCCGATGAGGTCTGAAATCCTCCCCATCTTTTACGACTACAGTTTTACTTCGTTATGCATCAAAGTTCGAGCAGCTTAAAGACCATTGCTCTGCTCATTTTCTGCTTCCTGGGAACAATAACATTGTCTTCTCACTTCACTGCTCCTTTTCCTTCCCGTGCCTTTGAATTTGCTCACTTTCAGCCAGGGGTTTTGTCCTCCCTCCTCCTCCTCCTCCTCGTTCTCCTCCTCCTACCGTGCTCCATGGTAATGTGTCAGATGGAGTGCGGAGACGCCTCCGTCAAAACACCCTTTATGTGTTTTAAATGTAGTGTGGATGTTACGGTCAGGATTTCCCTACTCTTCATTTAAAACTTTTTTTTTTACGACTTCACCTGAATGGTAATGTTGCTTGAAAAATGCATTTTAAAAACATTTAAGTCATGTTAATGCTGTAGGATAGAGAAGTGTTGGAATTAAACGGATAGTACAAATTTAACTAAAATACTCTGGAGTAACTTTACAGGATGGGCTTTGAGTGCAGATTAATCTACAATTTTAAAATAGTTTTAATATCTAAAACTTTGTGTGGGTGTGTGGGAGGAGGGAGATGAGGCACTTGATATTTAAAGTAGGAAGTGTCTCTGAAGACACAGTGAATGTGATGTCAGACGTTTAGCTTTCACTGATTTTTTTAATTTTTTAAAAAATTATTATTTTTTTAAATTAAAATGTTCGGAATTATTTCAAACAATTAAAAAAGCAACAAAATTACAGAAGTCACATTTTAAAATCTCGTGCACACTTTTATACACTTATTTATTATACTTTACCCCTTATCCTTATATTCTATGCTGATTAAAAAACATTTTATTTATTATAATTTGATTTTTTTCTCTAAACATGATACAAAGGATGTTAGAACATGAATATGAGCAATACAGTCTATTGATGAAAAGTCATATTTTTATGTATAATTTTAATTAATATTGAATAATCTCAGATGTGTTCAGTAATGTGGTTATTTTCAAAACAGTGATTATTAATAACAGTAATGAAATCTTCCGTAGTGAGTAAGTGAATCAAAAGGTAACGAGCAACAGTAATTGAATACATACTTGTTTTAAAATAAAAATAAATTGATTTGTCACAAGAAAACTTCAACAATCATATAAAAAAACTTTATGTAATTAATTAAATGGGGAATAGGAGCAGGCCACTTGGCCGGTCCTTACCGGAGAAGAAGGAGGAGGAGAAGGGAGGAAAAAAATGCTTGCTAAGCTATCTGTTTCACACATGCACCGACAGAAGGTTCGATATTCATTCGATCGATGAATGAAAAAGCACAATGGCGAAATCAGACAGGGCTCCTTTTCAAATCGGCGTCTCTGACGTCCCGCAGTCTCACGCCTGCAGCCGGAGAGCAAGGGTTACATCAAGGCTGCTCCCTGGACCGTGCAAACGAAGTCTAGACCAATGACCTGCTCAATGACTGCCCCTATTGAAGAGCAGACAAGTTCGCTTGGGGATGAAGAGAAATCGAGCCGGGACTCGCTTTTTGAATCGGGGTGCAGCCCCGTGGCCACTGGGAGGTAAGAGGAGGCATCTGCTTCCATGGTTACGGGCCAGGGCTTGGAGACCTCGCTATTGAGGAGCCTCTGGTTCTCATGCTCCTGCCGAGGCAATGTCACGCATTTTAAGCGGACGAGGACGGTCCAGGACAGACTCCGCAAACAGCATGGCAGCTTTTTGAGAGCAAAACAAAAATGATAGCACATGGCAGTTTTGGAGGGGGAAAAAGAGGGAGGAGGTACAGAGTAGATGTAGAGTGTGTCACATGATCTCGGTGATACCAGTTTCTTATTTTAGAAGAAGATATTATCCATGGAGGGAGATTTGTCCGTCTCTGAGTGTTTTGTTTTGGGTTTTTTTTTGTTTGTTTTGTATGCCCCTGTTTGGGATGACATAGATTGTTTTGATGGCATCGCTTTTATTTATTTATTATTTATTTATTTTGAAAGATGAATAGCAAATGAAAGCACAATAATTATACTGAATGTTTTATAGTGTGTCATCCTATTTATAACTTATTATTTTAATTTTCTCATGATATTTAGGTAGTTTAAAAATACGGTCATTTTTTATTAAATTGTTTGTTGATGTTTTATATTTCAAGTCTTTCTTAAAAAATTTAAGGAAGATCAAACACATTTAATGGCTGGCTTCTCGTGGCTTGTGGACAGCGTGCATTTAAGGTTCGGGGGGTTGTGACTGTGGGGGAAGTGTTGGAACGTTGAATTTGGTCATGCAGCTGACGCTTGCCCTCCCAGAGTGAAATCAGAGCAGACAGATGGCCGTCTTCTAGGAAGGGCTCAGGGCAGCGGATTTTCTCTCGGATCGTGGGAAAGTCTTCGGCTGAGTTCACCTGCTTGCCGAGCTGCAGCAGGATTAATACGGAGCTGAAATGAACCTCGGTGCAGTGCACAAAGAGGAAAAGAGCGACAACACAGAGCAGATCTCAGGACATTACTCGCATTGAGCTCATGTGGCCGGAATGGTGGGTTTTTGAATGTGGAGCTTAAAAACAGGAGAACAGGGCAGGCAATGGTTTCAGCCATTTTTGGATTTGTCTTGATTATATTCTTCACTGTTTGCTTGTCCTTGAGCATTTGGCAAGATCTCTTTTTCCCATACTGTAGTTTCACATGGCTTCATTTTCTTGAAGTCCAGTGTAAAAGAATATACAGTTAAATATTTTAGATTTAGTTGCTTTAAATGTTTCGACTTCATGTTCATTTTAAAAATGTAATTAACCTCAATCCAACAACCAGCAATATTTTATACAAGTTATATCTTTAAAACTTATATATAATATGGTTTTGTTTTTGTATTATTTTTACCCCACACAAAATGACTCCACTGAAGCACCAGCACTATGAAGGACTGTGTTGCATTGTGAGACGGACTACATTTAAATAAATAAATAAACAAACAAACACATAAGGTCCTGAAACTCCTTTCTTTTCTTTCTGAAGCCTGCACAGAATTACCTGTGGACTGGACAGCCACAAACACACTACTCCAATTTTGTAGAAGACCAAAATTCTCCAAGAGAACGGATGCTTGAAAATAAATAACAGAAGACTTCCTTTTTTTATGATTCAAAGACACTTTTTATTCTTCTTATTTCTTTCCTAAGTTATTCTTTCTAAAACCCCAGATGATAGAACTCAGAAGTAAGAAATGATTTTACAGTAAATTAATTTCAGATTAATTAAATAAAAGTTTTTGAAATGAATATAAATATGCCTACTGAGTCAATTTAAAAAGCTTTTTTTATCTTTAAAATAATTAACGACGCACATTATATTTCATTATAGTGACATTTTTGTCCTGATAAGAGCTCATGCTGTATTCGCACTCGGGTTATCATCTACATGCTAAACAGAAATATGATTAAAAGGAAAGTGTGGATTAATATTTAATCATCAAAACATTTAAAATATTTAAAAACATGAGTAAATCCGGCTAAGTGTAAGTGATAACTGCAGCCGTGCACGTCCCCAGTGGCAGTGTCATTAGGTGTTTGTTGTGGTCCTGGGTAATGGGGCTGAAAAAGGCATCTGTTGAATTCGCCGTGTGTCATCTGACTTTGGCGTCTTTCAGTGAAGAGGCTGTAAAACAGGAGCTCATAGACTGTAGCGAGGTGCTTTTGGCTCTACTCTTTCGTTTGTTTTTTGTTTTTTTCTTATGTGAAAAGACGATACTGGCAAGGGATCAGGAATTTGTGCCAAAAGGGATTTAAGGTGAGGACAGAGAGGACTTTGTTAGCGGAATCACGAGAGGAAACTTGTCTTTATGTGCTCTGTCAGAGTCCCTCATGTCTCATAAACTATCTGAAAAGCAGAGGCGTTCGTCTGATCTCTGTTTAAGAGTGCCACTGGTTAGAGTCAAGAGCACTCCAACGGGGCCACAAGATCAAACACAAACATTTCGCCTGCCTATACAATGGTGTTTAATGATATAGTGCTTGACTTGCTGTGTGAATCTGATGTGTTTCAGGAATGTTCACAAAGCGTCCCAGAGTTGTGATTGGAAGCCGGCTATGATATTGCTATGAAATTGAAACCCGTGTTTAAACCACCGGATATGTTTGCAAAATTAATTCAGTAATTTTTATCGTTTCTTAAAAATACAGCATTCTTGTCATAAAAATGTATTTTCTCGTAATTCTAGTTTCATCAGGTCGGTTAGCCAAAGGTCTCTGTTTAGATAGCCGTCTATTTGGCAGCTAGGAGGGGTTGAGGTCTGCACCACTTTTGGGATTGACTCCATTCGCCGGAGACGGAGGTCTAGTTTGGATCAGGACAAGGGACTAATTGGGTTACTGGGCCTCATTAGCCCTCGGCTTGTCCGTTCTTACATAAATATACGCAGAGACTATTCGAGTCGTGGCTTTGCTAACCTGTTCACGTCATGGGTTATTTTTAAAATGCTAATTTGCCATCGGTCTCGAGGCCAGCCATCATTCATCATCGAGGACAGGAGTGCAGTAATTATACCAGTGTCATGTTTACCTTGCATAGGGTGTAGAGCCATTCCCATAACGACTGGCCACTGCCAGCTGTTCAAGTTGAATGCTATTTGACAATTATTAAAGCTAAAATTCTGTTTGTTACTGGATTATCGAGAGGTTGATTCAACATAAAGGAAGCTCTTGGCAGGAAATGTTACGTTTTCCAAAGCACGTTCATAACATGTAGATACAAATGCCATGCAGCTGTCTGATTGTGTGTCACAATAAACAAGCCTTCCCAGATTGAGTTCAGTTCTGAAAACATGGTCAGTAGTGTTTATCTTCAAAGTTGCACAAGAAGAGAATTCCAGCATTGTTTTACAATTGTAAATGTATCCATTTTGCGTGCAGTCTAAGTCGTGCTAAAAGTGTTGAATAGTTATCAGAGGTCAAGTTTCTAGTTAAATAAAACGGTGCTCTGACAAATCTTGTTTGGATTTGGGTAATAAACTGTAATACACTGAAAGGTTTTGGGAAGCTCCTCTTGCTACTCATAGCTAGTTTGAGAAGTAGAATAATGTCACTTAACATTACATACTTCACCTTTAACGTTTTGTTTAGGAGCATGCTGTAAGAATAATACAAATCCAAGGAAACAACCAGGGAGGATCAGTTGCAGTGGTGTGTAACCCATTTAAGGTCTTTGTTCCAAACAAAGTGGCCCCCCAGGGTACATGACACTTGTCTCAGTGGTCTCTTATGTGGGATTTAATGGGTTAACACCAAACAAAAGACACTGAGAACATGTAACACAGCAGGGGGAACCCAGTGGTAACGCCATACAGCCATGATTTTTAAACCAGTCAGTTCCTGTTTAGTTTGCTTACGGTACAGGGCTTTGGTGAGCGAACCACATGTTGGAGCAAAATATGCTAGACCAACATCAAGTTATGATTACACCCTAATATGAGACGAAAGGATAATGAAAAACAAACATTTTCATTGCGATCTTGAGAACATACCATAAAAAATAAATTTTGTCGTTTGGCAGTTTGAACACTTCCACACAACGCAATAATATCACTGCTTATACTCTATTTCTGTGGTATTTATAAATAGCGGCAAATAGCAAACCCTTTGGACCGGTTCTGCTCATATTTTCCTGTACGTGACTCAGATACTAACTTTATCCAAATATCCAGAATCCGTGACACAGTGGTGTGTATGCATCACAATTTACCAGAACTACATACAGCAAGGGTGTAATTTGAGTAAATCTGATGGTAGGTTGAGGTGTTATTGTGAATCATTTGTGCATTTTCATCAACAACCAACAATGTCATGCATAAGATTTTCTCACTGTTGCTCTGTGATCAACAGTGTCCTTTCACCTGGGTTTTTGTCTTTATAAAACACTAATTTGCGCATATAATAGCTACCTAGACTGTTTACACGTTTCTCAGGCTGAGAGGAGGTCATTGTTTTCCTGTTCTATAAATGCAAAGCAATTTTGGTTCTGCAAATTTCCTACATAGCACAGAGGAGAATTATAATTACGCCTTTGTGTATCATTCCTGCTGTGGTTCTCTGAGCATTTTGCTGAGTCGACAACATCTCAGGCGGTGGAAAATGCCAAAGGTTTTTTTTTTTTTCTTCATAATAAATTCTGTTCGTCGTTGCAGTAGAGGGATGCGGTTTAGGCATGAGGAATTTAAATTAGGATACTTAAATGGACAGTGGAAAGAAGCAGGCCATGAAGTAGATGTAAATAGCATAAATAGTCTGTGGGTTGTGTGTTTATATGACCCGGTCTTTATGAAGCTCATAATTGTTTGTAGCTTACATTTCAAGGCGTATTTCACTCATATCACCTGGTGCTGAGCATTAAAATGGCTGATGTAAGATGTAACACACAAAAACTACTTGTTTTATATGGAAACTTGAGTGTCAGTATCTTCACTGGTTCATGAATTATGTTTATTGAATACCTTTATTTAATTACAGTTGCATTTTGAATTTTCTTTTCAATTGTCTGACGATTGTAATGACAAGATGGTATCATACTGAGGATTACTTTACGCAGTATGATGAATGTTTCCTTGCTTGCAGGCTGCTTAGCATTTGTCTTAGAAATGTATAAAACGGCAGGTTTTTTTTATTAATGTCAGTGGAAATCTTTTTATTGGAGAAATCTTTTTGCATAACCCAAACCAGGCATGGAGCTTTTCAGTGAATTTCATTTAAAGAAACATTCCTAATGTCGGATTTATTTCCAGCACTGCTGCCTATTATCATTACTGAATTATTGTGTTATAACCTACATTTGTTTCGTTTTACCTGCGTGTATTATTTCTTAATGTCAGTGTTCGATAACCTAATGTCCTTTGCAAAGATTTGCATGATGGACACCCTGAATGAACCAATTAGTAATTAAAATCTCACTATCGTTCACCTTCGTTTTCGTCAGACCAGTTAGGGTGATACTTTTTCAGTCCATGGTGAATGCCATTCTTTAACGATTTCAAGAGTGTTTATGAAGTCACACAATAGAGGTTACATTTATGCTTTCCAAACTCGGATGCTTGAAATTCATAATGCATTGATTAGTTTTCTGCTGTTAAGAGAACAATAAGCTGAGCAGTATTTGGTCCAGGTAATCAATGCATCCTATTCAGAAACTGATTAAGCTTCCAGTTTTAAATGAAGGCGTTTTATATTCGTGATCCTGCAAAAAAGAAAAAGAGACTCAAAGTCATGTCTTGTTCTATTGAACAGAGCTTAAGAGAGACCTTGGGTTGGCTGAGCCCCTCAAAGAGATGCCTTCCTTTCTCAAAGTCGGCATTAATTAAATTAGCACTACTCATGCTGTGACATTGTTATCAGGGACTTCCCTTGAAATGGACTGATTTCTCTCCACTAATGGAGGCTTGACTAATCCAGGTTGTCCCCATACAGGGAATTTTGGGGTACAGCTGTAAAAAAATTTGGTTCATCTTTTATGTTTTATTTTCAATCTAGACTTTTGACTAGGGAGCTTAGTTTGCCTAGCAACATACACCCAAGTGAAGATTTCTTTGTATGGAAATGACAGGAAGGTAGTGGAGTGGCAGTCACTTCCTCCACTGGCATCCGATTAACTTACGACGTCGACTGTTGTTTTAACAACGCGTTTAATGGGAATAATTTGGTCAACTAATCACCTGCACTCCTATTGGCCACGTGTTTTCAATATGCGTCGTGCACCAGCTCTCTCCTTCCCTTTTCCCTTGTCAACAGCCTGGTTTCTGTGCTCGTCCCCACCCACAGGAGGCAGCTGCAGCCAATGGGGCTTGCTGAAAAAGTGCCTGTTTAGTCTGGGCCCGCGCGTCCTGAATTGATTGGCAGTCGGGTCAAACAAAGTCATTTTCTTGGCACGTTGCCTGGCAAACCTCTGCAAGCATTTAATGAAAGGTAGAAGGCTTGGCCTCTTTCCACTGGGAAACCGAAGATCTCTTTTTCAAAGACGTACCTTGCCCTCCACCTTCCTTTCTTCTCTCTCCACAGAGCTTTAACCCAGAAAATTAGAGCGCTGGAAGCTTTTTACTAAATTACATTCAAAGAATTGCATGTGCAAGTTGCTTCGGTTTGTTTTTGGACCAAAAAAATGTAGTACGAAATATACATTTTAGCAACTCCATCAGCAGCTCTTCCCTTTTTTCTCTGTTTTGTTTTGTATTGGGAACAACTGAAGCAGATCAGGTTCAAGGCTGCCAGAAGGATTGTTTGCCCGTGCATACAGTCAGAATAACCATCACATACTACTTTAACCTGCACATCGCTCTTACCTTGCTTGCAGCAGTATTAAATTAGCAGTGATGAAGCTCCCTCTCTGCTGCAAGTCTATTTGGCTTTGAGGCCAAAATAACACTTCCTCCCTCATGAGCTGTCTAGAATAAGATGCAGATATAATGTTTCTTAAGAGCTTATATCCAGTCATGCAGGCTTTCCGTGAAGATTAACATGGCATGTAAAAATAATGTTTGACATTTCATTTTCATCAGGAGTGATTCAGTTCAGAGATGCTGGATGTGTGCACTTGACTGCAGTAAAATATAGGCTTCCATCCCTGTTTTTTTTTTGTGTGTGTGCATGTAAGTAATAAGGCAAATAGAACATTTTTTGTGATATGATAATCCATCATATCTGTGGACATTGTTGTAGTATGTTAATAAATAGCCACAGTTAAGTAAATGCAGTGATTATCGATCAACTGTATTTTTGTCTGCCTCTGCCACCCCCTGTGCCTTGTGCACTTGGTTCATTCCGATGGTGGCACTGCATTATGGCTGTTTCGCATTACAGGGACGTCTGTCTGATATTCCCCCCCTGTCTGGTTTGTAATGGTTTGTCCTGTCCTGTGGGAAAACCTTTTTTTTTGCCCTGGTCCCTGTTGAACTTTGACCCTGAGCTGCCTGTTTTTCTGGATATGAAATTGTCCTTTTTTGGGGGGGGCATTGAAGCTGGGGGAGGACACGAAAACAAAGATGCAGAAGAACCATTTCCATTTCGCAATGCGTAGTAGAGATTAAGGATAAAAGAGGTCCACTTACGGTGACTATTTCTCTTTTTCCCCCCAGTACTCTTTTGGACGATGGAAGATTTAAAGCAGAGGATGCACATAATGCATAATTTATGTATGTTTATAAAAGTAATGTTCAGAGTGTGCATACACGATGGCCTGGAGATGTTTGAATTTTCAACCCTTATTTTCTTTTTACTCTTTTATTATTATTAATCACCATCCAAGACTAAAACAACTTTTGCAGCTTCATTTTTTAAGTCATTACAGTGGTGAAGAAGCTTGGCGCATAATGGACACGCTACAGTTAGAATTTAAGCCTAAATTACATGCAAATTAAAGGATAAAATTATACAGAGTAAAAAAATAATTAAGGTATCAAGATACCATGAGTTGTCCGAACAGCTTTAGTGCACCTTGGCATGGATTCTACACATCTCTGAATCTGCCCTAAAGGGATTGTTCCAAAAGATATTTGTTAAAAATAACTTTTTTCAGTACTGGTATACAAGCACTGTTCTTTACCTGTTTGGACTGGAATTTATTTTCAGACAGAAAACACTGGCTCATATTCAAAAAGGATTTTAGAGGTTCTGGCCTAACAAAAAACAGTGTGTTAGTAAGGTGTTGGGCCACTACGAGCATCCAGAACAGTGGCAGGAGGATATGAAGTTTATCTTCGAATGGTGAACATATTTAAGTGAGTGCAGCTTACAAGCAAACTATTTTTCAACACAAGAAGAAAAACTTCATATCTTCATTACACCATATAATATTCTTTTTATTGTATAGACACATTCACAAAACAAGACACAAGTTAATCAAAATAATTTTAATTTCAAACCGGTTCAGTGGGGAAACTTTGGAAGTGACGTCATCCATATCCTCACAAGTGAAGATTTTGGAGAATATGTCGCTCAGGTCCGGGATGTATTTTGAATGAAAAATGGGAGTTTTTTAACATGAGAAAATCAACTTCATGTCTTCAAACCAACGTGTCATTTTCTTTTTATTATATAGACACATTCACAAACAAAAATTACAAAAGTTAATCAAAACAATTTGTTGATTTCCTCACAAGTGAAGATATTGGAAATTATTCTATCCACATTCACTGGATATGAGCAATCGTACGCTCTGATTGGCTACTCTGCTATGAGGATATCAGCTCATATACCGTGAGTAGAGAAAAAGCAAAATGGCGGAGCGTGTTGCGGAACCAACGGAGGATGAAATAAAAACTCTACTCAAAAACAAAACCCAAAAAATGCAACAACAAAAAAAGCAACAAAATGTGGAATTCAAGTATTTGATGGTAAGAACATACCATTTTTTCTCAAGAATTATTATTATCACATTTTTCACAAATTGCTACGGTCATTTCGTCAGTTTGTTTACGTTCTAAATGGAAATTATTTTGTCGGATGTTTTGTATAAAGGTTTTATTTATCAAATTTGAAAAAAAAAATGCTCTGTTACTCAAAAATACAGTGAATGTGAAGAGAATAAAACAGTTATTCCACTCAATCTAATTCTACATGGCTTATAAATAATAACAAGTTAAATTTATATAGCGCCTTTCAAAAAACCCAAGGACGCTTTACAATTATAAAAAAAAAAAGTCCACCAAATAGGGTCAGGATGTAATTCCCGAGGTGTAGCAGCCACAGTCCCACCAAAAGGCGCAAGAAAATAAGTCCCACGTCTCCAGCACAACCGCCATGACGCCACTAGCAACATCGCTCGAACACCACGCCATGGATCCAGAAAGCGAGCGCAGAAGCACCGCCATGCAGAGCGCTGGTGTGTCCCAAACCGCCTGCACAGTCGCCGCGACGCCATCGAGCAACATCGCTCGGAACACCACGCCAAGCACTAAAGCACAGAGTGCTGGACAACCCCAATGTTAAAATGAGCAATGAGCTCACTGCAGTCCACAGCTGGGAGCACAGGCATCACCCACAGCGAACCAAGGCCTGGAGGGAACCAGCTTGGTTCTTATAGCCAACTCAGTGCTACAAGCCTCATCAGTTATCAGCTCATGTACGACTTGATTTCATGGAATAACTGTTAAATATGTTACTCAATGTCCCAGGTATAGTTTGTATGAAAAATACAAGTGGCGTATTTCCCAACAGAACACTCTTGTCTAGATAATAAAGATAGATAATTCATCCTGGAAGAGACCATGCCCATCAGGATAGAAATGTTTTATCATAGTCAGGAGAACTTTGTATTGATTTGCAGTGATGCTTACATGTAAGGGGACAAAAAATAAATGCCGCCCACAGCATACCAGACCCAGCATTATTTGCTTAAATTTGTCTGTAAGGAAAACACACGTGGACGTGGTTTTCTGTGCTTAAATTAGATTCTGCTCTCTTGTGGATGGCCTTGAGTGAGTGAGTCATGAGACCTGTCATATGGATGAGTTATCAGAATGAACCGCTTGACTTCAGCATCTTAAAGAGTAGAGCTTTTCAGCCAATCAGGATATGTGAAGGAAAATCCTCTCAAGATCTCAAGTGATACCGAAAAATTGTATCTTAACACGTCTGCATCTTTTGGACAAGTTTCGTCACTGGCACCAAATTCAGCTTTTCCTGAACACCTGGTCCTTCTTTTAGGCCAACTTGTCACCATGTTGCTTATTTCTGATGTTATTTTGCTGAAGGTACAGTATTTCATGTATTTCCCTCTTTCTGTTTGTTCTACTTTTCTACACCCCCTCAAACATCAAGCTTATTTTTCATTTATTAATCTCGAGGTAGGGTGGCGCAGTGGTGTAGTGGTTAGCACTGTCGCCTCACAGCAAGAAGGTCCTGGGTTTGAGCCCAGCGGCCAGTGAGGGCCTTTCTGTGCGGAGTTTGCATGTTCTCCCCGTGTCTGCATGGGTTTC
>JAODXR010000018.1:4308933-4322032 GCA_028877395.1 Cathorops festae
CTGAGGACACACCTTCACTGTACTTATAGACATAGAGGACATGCCTCCTTCACTGTACTTATAGACACAGAGGACACGCCCCCTTCACTGGTACTGATAGGCACTGAGGACACGCCTCCTTCACTAGTACTGATAAGCACTGAGGACACACCTTCACTGTACTTATAGACACAGAGGACACGCCTCCTTTACTGTACTTATAGACATAGAGGTCACGCCTCGTTCACTAGTACTGATAGGCACTGAGGACACATCTTCACTGTACTTATGGACATAGAGGACACGCCTCCTTCACTGTACTTATAGAAACAGAGGACACGCCTCCTTCACTGTACTTATAGAAACAGAGGACACGCCTCCTTCACTGTACTTAAAGACAGAGGACACGCCTCCTTCACTAGTACTGATAGGCACTGAGGACACACCTTCACTGTACTTATAGACACAGAGGACATGCCTCCTTTAATGTACTTATAGACATAGAGGACATGTCTCCTTCACTGTATTTATAGACAAAGAGGACACGCCTCCTTCACTGTATTTATAGACAAAGAGGACACACCTCCTTTACTGTACTTAATAGACACAGAGGACACACCTCCATCACTGGTACTGATAGGCACAGAGGACACGCCTCCTTCACTGTACTTATAGACATAGAGGTCACGCCTCCTTCACTAGTACTGATAAGCACTGAGGACATACCTTTACTGTACTTATAGACACAGAGGACACACCTCCATCACTGGTACTGATAGGCACAGAGAACACGCCTCCTTCACTGTACTTATAAACATAGAGGACACGCCTCCTTCACTGTACTTATAGACACAGAGGACACGCCTCCTTTACTGTACTTATAGACACATAGGACACGCCTCCTTCACGAGTACTGATAGGCACTGAGGACACACCTTCACTGTACTTATAGACATAGAGGACATGCCTCCTTCACTGTACTTATAGACACAGAGGACACACCTCCATCACTGGTACTGATAGGCACAGAGAACACGCTTTCTTCACTGCACTTATAAACATAGAGGACACGTGTCCTTCACTGTACTTATAGACACAGAGGACACACCTCCATCACTGGTACTGATAGGCACAGAGAACACGCTTCCTTCACTGCACTTATAAACATAGAGGACACGTGTCCTTCACTGTACTTATAGATACAGAGAACACGCCTCCTTCACTGCACTCATAGACTTAAAGGACACGCCTCCTTCACTGTTACTGCTCAGTGTTATATCTATCTGTTATATCACTGTTGTTTCTAATGACTGATGGTAATGAGCTTGCACTTGCTGTATGTAAAGAGTATAAAAGTAGAGTGACAGTGGAATTTCCCAAAGTTGACTTCCTAAGTCGTAAATGTCACAAAAGTGGAATCTTTGTTCATGTGGAATCTCTACAGATACATCAGTTTTGGCATTTAACTAGTGCCCATCAAATTACCTACAATCGTTATGTGTGAGGTTTTTACTTCCAGAGCCTCTCGAGTCTGCTGTTGTCTCCTAAAGGATGTAAGTTAATATGGTGAAAATGTGTGTATGCAAGATGTGTACATATAAACTCACGATTAGAAGTAAATTACCCGGTTTAAAAAAAGCGTATAGGTGTATTATGGTCCCGACTCGACTCCTGTTTGTGTGTGTTAACAGTCTTTAATGTTTGAGCACAAGTGTCACCCAGAACTGCCTCCAACCCCAACACTGTCTAGGTCTCCTCCTTCCTTCCTTCCTTCCTTCCTTCCTCTTATTCACCCTCCCCCTTTCTGCCTCTCTCTCTGGGATCTCTGCAGAGCTGCTTCGGAGGTGTTGCCAGGGAAACGTGCTATCTGCTCAGAGTTATTGAACCGCGACTAGCTTTTTTTTTTCTCTCACTGTAGAGGATAATGAGGCTCTGTCTCACAGCTCGGCCTTTCCAGCGGCCACAGCTTCGATACGACCCGCAGCTGGCGTCACTTTTAACCCACCAGCCAGCGGCAACATGCTCCGCAGGTGTATCAGCCCTAACCTTCTGCTGTAGACACTCACTCTCTCACTCACACACACACACACCACTTATTCTGATTATATTGCTGAAACCTTCCCTCAAGAGAACCTGTGTTTGTGGTTGTGTAAATAGAATGTGACTGGTGTGTGATTGGCAGCTGAACGTGGGAACTTTCGTGAAGTTGTACTGTGAGGGGAAAGAGAGTGCAACACACACACACACATACCTACACTACTCAGCTTGCGGTCTTCCTTTGTACTCGAGCTCACAGAGAGCTTTGGCAGGGAAGAACTCGTACATCTGCTTTCCTGCATCCTCAAGTGAACTCTGAAGAAAAAAAAACACAGATCTGCCTTTTCGTGTTATTGTCTCATTAACTCATGTCCTGTTCATCTTTTTTTTTTCAGGAGTTGAAAGTTAAGAAGTCACCTTGTGCAGCATGCAGGTAAAAACTTTGGTTCTCGTGTTTTGTGAGTGTGAAAGATACAAATATAAAAAGTAAAATTTGAAGAATAAATTGTGTATTTTATAATTTATACACGTAGACTTGCTTTTAATTCAGAATATATACATACACAAGAAAAGGACTATCTCACAGGTTTGACTTTACATCTAGCTGTTCCCCAGGCAATTTAACAAAAATGCAAATTTTATAAAAAATAAAAAAATCTAAAAGAGCCCAAATATTTCCTTTTGGTTACTGAGGTTCAGATTAAAGTTAGATTTTGGTGCAGCAGATCAATAATTAGCTTCATTAATAATTGTCACCATAAGGTCCTCATAAGGATAGTAACGCATCTGCATCGGTTCTGTACAGCTTTATCACGTTTGTGTAGTACAATAATAATGTCATAAAATAGTATAATGTCTTCACATAATGCTAATGGTGGTACCTATTGTTTATTTAATTACTTGTTTGTTTGTTTTCCAGGTTTGGTACAGCTTAAGTGCCGCTGAAAACTTCTGTTAGCGATGTAAAGCAGCTCCTAACTGAAGCCTACGACTTTCCCCAAAAGCCATCCAGAACGACGTAAAGGCTTTTCCACTGCAGTCATGCATAAGTCATGTAGCTCTACCCCTTTCACCTGCGGCAGTGTGTGTGTAAGTCACATGGTAGGGACTGTGTGTGTGTGGTATGGAAAGCACATCTGGTAAGTTCTGCATATACACATGATTCAAAGACACACATGAGTGTATTCATCATCTCAAACAGAAGGTAAGAGGTGATTGAGTTCATTGTCTCACACACACGCGCGCGCACACACACACACACTTGCCTCACTGTCCATTGAGGACCAGCCAATTGTCACTACAAGGACAAAACTGCCGCATATTCCTATCCTTGTGGGGACCAAGATATAAATACATGCCAAGACTTTCAAACACACACACACACACACACACACACAGAGAGAGGCCTATAACTTCCATAATAACATAAACCTAATAAGTACAACTTGTTCTGCAAATTGGTCTTTTTTAAATTCACTGCTTTTCTTTTATTCTTTATCGTAGCCACAATGGGACGAAGCAGACGTTCAGTAAATATAATACATATACAGTGCTGTCCAGAAGTCTTAGGCACATGCACAGAAATGCTGCCGAGCAAAGATGCCTTCAGAAATAATTAAATTAAATGTTTCTATATTCAAAAAATACTTTAAATAGCAGTAAACTGTAATAACTGAAGCAAAGTCAGTATCAATAGCAATGAGGCAATAGACTCAGTTCTTCTGGACACTTTGACTGTCACACCTGTTTCTTAATTTCGCAGCAAAACCCAGCTGCCTTCATTATGTTTTTATGTCTGTAAAGTGGCCTCTTATGTAATATGCTGCTTTCTTTACTGACATACAAAGATTTTTTTTAGTAGCATTTAATTTTGTACTGAAAAACTAGTCTACTTTAAAAAAAAATAGGGTGTGTAAGACTTTTACACAGTACTGTACGACATGCTTATACTGTAAATATGAAATTTAAAAAATATTATTTTTTAAAAATTACATTTATACAATGTGTCTTTGAAATTTCAAAATGATCAATAAAATATCATGGAATTTTTTTTGTAATGTGTCGCTGGATTGTTTGTTGTTTTGCGTGTTGTGTTATTAATCACTATACATCCACTCACACATATATAATATGAACCACATATTTACGGTCTGTAAATCTGGCTAAACTGGTGTTCATCATGACAAAATGTAACTTCACTTCTAAACGTTGTACAATAAAACTCCTTAGTTTCATTGTGGTGTTTGAAATTCTGAGCTTTCTGAAGTTTGTCATGGTACTTGTTCACCTTAGGATGTAGCTGGATATTGAGAGAACGAGCCACCTTCAGAAATAAAGGTGCTGTACTGTACCTTTCTTGTATGTTGTTGTTGTGGTATACTTATCATTTATAACTTTAATTTCCTAGAAATGTAGATATAGTGTACCTTTTTTTTAAAAAAGGCACATACATACTTTATTAGATAGATAGATAGATAGATAGATAGATAGATAGATAGATAGATAGATAGATAGATAGATAGATAGATATTAAAAGTACAAAATGTGTATGCTTGAGAGTACTACCCCAGCAACAGATAACAGGTACAGCTTAGTATCCTTTTTTCTGAGCATGCAGGCTTGCTAATTAAATAATATTGGCTGGTTTTTTTCATGGTCTATCAGATATATTCCAGTCAGCTAGTATGATATTGAACGAGTCGAAGACGAGTAGCTGAATGGAATATATCTGATATACCATGAAAAAAAGCCAACATTATTATTATTATTATTATTATTATTATTATTATTATTATTATATATACACATTCGATGAAACAGTTATAGATTTTACAAAAAGTTAAGAACAGGGCAGTAACTTACCAATATTGAATGCTGATTCTGATCAAATGTAATTCAATGTTCTGTCAATCCAATATACATGTCCAATGTAACAATAGTCCAAGTCCAAAAAGCCTGAACAACAACCCAACTTGTATACAAGCTATATACAGGTTGACAGTTCAAGTTCACAGTTTCTTTTGGTCATAGTTAATTGTTACATTGCAGTTCAAAACAAAAGGGCTTTGTTGAGTGAAGTCCTCTTGTAAAAGTCTCCATCACTTTTCCTCACCTCCAAGTAGATCTTTGACAATATTTCTGCTATTGCTCTCTTTTCCAGTTTTTCGATGTCCGTTGGTATGTTTTTCTCTTGTAAATATGCATGAAGAATATCCAGTGAAGTTTTGTTAGCCTTTTGGGTGTTCAGTGCGTCTTTCTCTTTCAAATTTTTCTCTAAAGCTTCCGCTTTTAACGAAGTAAACCTAGCGCCCATGTTTGCGGACAGACTGTCACAGTCGCTTGCTAGTGCGGAAGTCTTATGTCTCCAACGTGTCTCTTTTCCAGTTTTTCAATGTCCGTTGGTATGTTTTTCTCTTGTAAATATGTGTGAAGAATATCCAGTTAAGTTTTGTTAGCCTTTTGGGTGTTGAGCACGTCTTTCTCTTGCAAAATTCTCTCTAAATCTTCCGCTTTTAACGAAGTAAACCTGGTGGCCATGTTTGTGTACAAACTGTCACAGTTGCTTGCTAGTGCGAAAGTCTTACATCTCCGATGTGTCTCTTTTCCAGTTTTTCGATGTCTGTTGGTATGTTTTTCTTTAGTAAATATGCATGAAGAATATATAATGAAGTTTTGGTAGCCTTTCGGGTGTTCAGCGCGTTTTCAGTTTCTTTATTTAGTGCTTAAACCTAGCACCCTGTCTTCTCTCTCTCCTGGCCGACAGAAATGATCGTGCGCATGCGCGGCAGAAAAGTTTTGTCATTGGATCTTCACGAATGACGTTGTGTTGTCTTGACAATGTGCAATATTATAACAATATTGCATGCTCATTCTCCATTGGGAGGCGTGGCGTAATACATGGAGGATAAGTGATACAGTAACAATATTGCATGCCATTAATAAACCCACTAGAAGGGAATAAAATACATATTTTTAATTCATGGAAAAAGTGGCCTATATGTATGATGATATTTAATATTACCCAAAACAAGCTGTGTTTGTGTGCATTTGTGTATAAATGTAAATTCTCATATTGTTTTATATGTTGTGTGCATATGTACTTATATATACACAGGCAGAATGTACATGCTTGTAATTCAGAAAGCACAGATGCCTCTGTTTGTGTGTGTGTGTGTGTGTGTGTGTGTGTGTGTGTGTGTGTGTGTGTGTGTGTGTGTGTGTTGCTCTCAACTGTATGTCCCAACTTGTGCACCTGCATCAGATATACCTGTATGCAAATGTGTCATGCTGTGCTGTGTGCGTGTTGTTTGTGTGTGTGTGTCCACACTGTCATGTGTGCACATGCATCTACATCAAAACGCAAGACTGTCCGTTATGCTTTGTGTCTTTACATCTGTGTGTGTGCTTTCATGTGTGCATGACAGCGTGCGTGTGTATGTGCTGTCATATATGTGACTGTCTGGCTGGGTGTGTGTCTGGGTGTGTGTGAGAGAGAGAGAGAGAGTGCACTCAATGCCCCCTCTCCCCCTCCTCCCAAGCAGAGCGGCCCATGCTGCAGATATCATCCATCTCCCTGTCACCGTACGCTGGGGCTGCTGGGAAGGCAGCAGACAGCGTCTCAGTGCCGAGGACGGGAGCTGAATTCTAATTCAGCCACCCAGGACGGAAAATCGTTAACCTTGCAATGTGGGAACAAAGCAGAGGGGCTTAGGCAGTTGCTCTGTCCCTCACCAGCCTGCTCCTATTAACTCCACACACATCTCCCTGTCTGTGCATTACTCAAACCAAACTCCGAGGGAGAAATCGCTGAAACACGTCTCAGAGCCTCATTCCCCCTAGATTATAGAGTTCATCTTTAAAAATCTTTAAAGGGACCACACCTTAAAGTGAGTCGGATTTGTAGCTAAGACAGATTAAATGTGGGCGGACGCCATCTCCCTCCACAGTCACTCCAGTGTATCTATAAACCAAACAAAATCATCTCTTGTCCTGTGAAAATATATCAAAGCAAAGGTTCGTGCGATATAAGATGATAATACAAAACAAAGACTCTGGTTTGGCTTTTTGAGAGTAATCCTTTTTAACGCTAGCATATGTAGTAGCTTTTTATGCTAGCATATATAGCTTGTCCTCAGACGACTACAAGTATAAATGGCTTTAAAAGACAACTAATCAGGGAGTGTCAAGTTTTCAGTTATCAATTATAATTAATTACCCAGTCCTGCTCATTTAATGCTGCATAGTTCTAACCTGCAGACGCTGAGTTAGCACCATGAATCAGCAGTCGTCCAAACCTGTTTGCATTTTGGCAGACTGCGAGCCAAGTCTAATGTCTCCTGCTAAATCTAATTTCGACCCCACTGTCACGTGTCTCAGACTTTATATAAACCAGAGATCTGATATTCAGGGCTCATACTGAGGCAGGGGTAATACAAGTCCCCACATTTTTTGCTCAAGTAAAAGTGTAAATAAATCCTCAGGTAAAAGTTGAAGTACAGCTTCAAAACCTTCACTCAAATTAGAAAGCTTAAGTCCGGAAATGAAATCAGAAAAAAGATTCCCAGAAGCAAAAGATGCTTGACTCGAACCGTACAGTTTTAGTTTAATTCGTTATAGAACCAAGGAACGTGGGAAGATATCTCAAGCTAACTAATAACAACTTTATTTCTAACCTCAGAAGTGTTAGCTAACATAATAATAATGACACAACATGTGCACAGCAGCAGATTAGATTACAGTGATGGGTATTGGATCTCATTCCGTTACATCTGTTGAAGTTTAGATCCATTCATCCATTATCTCTACCGCTTATCCGTCAGGGTCGCGGGGGAAGCTCGAGCCAATCCCAGCTGACTTTGGGCGAGAGGCAGAGTACACTCTGGGCAGGTCGCCAGTCTATTGCAGGGCTACCACAGAGATGAAGAACCATCACACTCGCGTTCACGCTTATGAGCAATTTAGAGTACCCAGTTTCTAGTTTACTTAGATTCTGATACTTTATAATGCGAAAGCATCACTTAATGACTTTACAAATATATGACTGCAGAGAAATGTAGCATTTGAAAGTTGAATTTTTCTCCTGAAATGTAAAAGTTCAAGGTAAGGTGAAGAGAAAAACTAGTAAAATAGAAATATGTATGCAAAAACCAGAATTGAGTACAGTAACAAAGCAATTATTATTTCCCACCTCTATATTGAAAGAACACCATTGTTTTGCCAAGGCTGGTATGTGTAACAGTGTAAACACTGGTTATTTCTTTTTGTTCTCCAATGAATCCATAACTCTACCAAACTGAGACTTTTATCTTCTAGAGACTGGTATCCAATTCAAGGATTTATTCTTACTTCACCAGTGTTCCTGGGATACACTCTGGGGTCACGACAATGACCAGGATAAAGCGCTTACTGAAAATAAATGAATGAACCTTCTAAAAGACAAAAGCCACATTTCAACTCAAACTGATGCAGTGCATTGGTGGTTCCTAAACTTGGTTCTGGAGTATCCATTTCTTGGTTTAATGTTCCTGGTGCAAATAAACAGCTAATTAACTGATGTCTGGCGAGTGAAGAGATGTAAACATGCACGGCTAACCCAGAACCTAGTTGGAAATTATAAATCACTATAAATAAAGCTTCAACCATTAAACATCATGTCCAACCTTAAAACCTCTCTGGACTTGATTTCCCCCCCAAGGTGAAGGTCTTGGGGTCAGCACCTTGTTTCTTTGACAATGGCCTTACTTCATGTTTAGCATCCTATTTAAAGAGAATCCAAATCTGTCCCACGTCTCTGAGTATTCCAAGTTGTTCTTCCACCCACTGATGTGTTTTGGATTCATATTGAGAGAATACACCATTAAATGACTTGGGTTTGTAGCCAAGACAGATGTGAAGCCGAAATAGTGGTATAAATGTGGGAGGAATGCCGTCTCTGAGGTCGCTCCCAAACAAAATGTTCTCTCATCCTCTGAGAAGTTATCAAAGCCCGGCATTGTTATATGAGACACTAAAGCTCAGAACTGGTGCGCTAGGAAGCTATTGTGAGCCCCGGTCTGGTTTTAAAAGACGAGAAACAGGGGAACGTCAAGGTCAGAGTGTCTTTTCAGAGTCAGAATCCTGCTCATTTAACGCCGCGTGACCTTCATAAATTACCGAAGTACTGTGACTCAGCAGCTGTTCTTCAGCTCGTGCTCTGCCGTTTTTCTCAAACCATGGCTCTCGTTTAGCATCTCATTTTCACTGAAGATAATCTCAAGGCCACCGTGTAATGTCATTGAGTTTGTACAAGCCCCCTTTCCCCTCCAGCAGTCTGTTTGTTCAGGCTTCATGCTCGCACTGAGCTGATATCTCACTGCTCTTCTCTGTAAGAGGGCTGTTTTTTTTACAGTGTTGTTGCAGGCCCAAGTTGTGGTTTTGAACCCAAAGGACCCTTGTGGACGCAAAGGCCTGGGAAACCAGATCTGCACAAAAGGCGACTTTTAATTCGGAAGGGGGTGGGGGGTGGGGTTTGGTGTGTGTATGGAAGGGGTCTGCTTGAGTAAAACAAAAAACTCTTTGCTTGTACACGTTATCATGAATCTGCTGACTTTTCTTCTGAAGTGCGGCCCCGAGGGATCTCCTGTGGAAAGAAAAGAGGACAATAAAGCAAACTATCATCTGTGCGAAGCCAAACAGCTCGGTTCCTCGGAGTTACAAACCCAACCCATGAGGAGCAGAGTCCAAAGTAAACAGCTGCAAGCGAAAGCAGAGGGAGCGGGATTCGCTTTGACAAAGGAGACTCAGCGTGTGTTCTTTTCTTCCTGTAGTGTCTGCTTATTCATATCTACTGCCCTACATGCAATAAACTCTTTAACCCCAAATTTGGAATGCCAAATAGCCAAGACACATGTCCATCATGTTGTGGGTTTTATTGCGAAGTAGGTTCAGTTTACCCAGGATGTGGTTTCATTGTGCATACAGTACGTACACAGTACCTGAAAGAAAGGCTTGATTAAACAGCTATTGATTTCAAATCACCTCTGCTCTGTGTGTCTCAGACATCAAGGCCGCAGATGATGTATTGATTTCTTCCCCGGCTCACTCTTTTCCAACCCCCCTCTGCAGTAATTAAGGCTCCCTGAACAAAGATGGCCGCCACAGCTGGCTGTGCACTAGAGCGTCTATCGTGCACAACATGTCGGACGCTTGAAAACAGGTAGTGAGTGCGGCGTCACTGATCTGATCGCTGCTCCTTAGACTCCTCACACAGGAGCACCTTTTACACTATCGCACAGAGCCTCTTTCACACAGGATGGCCTTGGTGCAGGATCTGACAGGCTGAACAGGGGGAACGTTTATAACACACGGGCTGGAAGGCAGCTGGAGATTAGAGTACGTGTCTAATTGACTTTACTTAAGCATATTGGTGTAAAGGCTCCCTGACCTGCGTCTGGGAATAGGGTGTTAAGTTTCCGCATACATTTGCATGTCCCCAACTTGCTGTACCATGTAAGTTTGCATTTGACCAAAACTCTTCTCATCTAAACTTTTGGCAAAATGCAGTTACATGTATACTCGTTTCCAGGTCTATTAGCTGTAGCCTGATCCTAGTTTCCTTTAAAAACATAGCCAAATTGTTCACATGCCAAAGTAATATTCAAAATAAATGCTCAGTTTGTCATCCTTGAAAAAATATATATTTATTTTTAATTTATCACAGTAACTTTGACCAAATATGGCATTGTACGCATGTAAAATCAATTTTATCATCCATAACCCTGGAGAAAATTCAGGCACGTTCTCCAAACTTGTTTGACCAAGAACAAGGGTTAGTCCTGTTATTTTCTCCAGATATTAGATAATATTAACTGATAATTAATGATACTACTTTTTAATTTTGAAAGTTCAAAATTGTTTAAAAATATCACTCATGACATTTTACTGTCATTGAGTTTATGTATTAACAGGACACCAATAATTAGAGTTGACTGTATGCGTCTTGTTGCACAAACCCAGTGAAAGGCTGTTGCCCTAGACTCCTGCGCTACACAAATAATTATCATTTTATTATTAGGTTTGTGTTGCCATAGCAGCTTAACTGACTGAATGGTTTTGAGCGAAGTAATTGGTGAGATTTATGAAGCAAATGCAGATCGCTAAACATCCCATCCAAGCTTTACTCAGAATGAGACAAATCATTGGAGAGTTGCTGGTTCTTAGCTTACTATTTGGGTCTAATCTAGTATTAGGAACTGGAAAAAGGGAAATGTTTGCTGCAGTGTTCTTCATAGAAGTTCTCTCAGAAGGGGAAGACAAAGCCCCTTGTAGGATTTGCACTGTACAGAATGAGCTTGTCCTACCTCACTGGTTCCCAGCTCACTTTGTCTTTAGTGTGAGGGGTCGTAACCACAATGTCGTCCACTAATTGACTATTTTCACATGCTTATAATGCTTTGTGCCTTGGGGGGTAACCAGGTGCTATATTTGGCAAATCACCTCAGTCATTTCTTCGAATTCACATGGGGAAAAACGACTTTTCCTGATTTAAAGTTTTATAGAATACCGAAAGAGGTTAAACATTGAAAAGCGTGATTAGACAGAATTCGCCGTCACGCAACTGTGTGCTACACACTTCAGTGATGGAGTAATGTCTGATTATCCAAATCACAAAGCCGACAACCCATCTGTCTTTGTGTTCAGTCATAAAAGGTGTGAAAACTGAAAAGCATGGACAAGTCAAAGAACTGAATAGGATGGCTTTATTGAAGGATCAACTCCCAAAACAAAGCACGAATGATGCAGTGTAAGTAAGCTTACATGTACTTCCGCTTTTAGTGTTTGACCCTGTAGTCCTAACAGCTTCCTCAAACAACCCACAGGTTGTCGTAATCTGGTAGCATATGAGCTCGAGGAAAATCAGAGTCAATGAAATCAAAATCAACTTCAACTTAAAGATAAATCTGACAGTTCTGCTGTGTTTACAGTACTTACTTTACTGAGTGAATTCCTTGCTTGTGTTCCCATGCACGAAGCATTTTGTATTTTCTTACAGCTTTCTCGTCGTAATCAGCACCCAGCAAAAACCATTTCAATGTGGCTTTTTCTATGATCAGTGTTGATCTTTCTCAGCTCTTCTGCCAATGTTTTAACTTCTGCAGGTAAGTAATTGTTGGAACACCTGCGTTGGCAGACGAACAAGGCTGCTGACTCACTGCCACCTAAAGTAGAGATGTTCAAAGCATTCGATACAATATTTACAAGCGCTTTATTACCGATTGATTTCTCAAAGTCCACAGAAAAGGCTTTGCAGATTTATTTAAGCTTTGGTTTAATTAGTTTTGACACTTCTTTGAAGGTTTTAGGGAGATTTAAATTCAAAAGATTACTGTCAGTGTGCAACGCTGTGTTGTTTTAGTTTGGTCCCGTTCCCCCCGGCACAAAGCATTATGGGTAATGTAAAAGTAGTCAATACATGGAGTGGAAGCCACAATGCAATGAAAAGACATAATGTCTCAAGTGGTTGTATTCCCAGCTACAACCTTTTCACTATGTATGCCAATATGGATCCTCAAAAAGTACACTATTATCAATCTTCAGTACAAACCAGGATCCGTTGTTAAACAGTCGCTAAAGAAATAATTTTTTTTCTCAAGTGCACTGGGTATTCTCTAGTTGACTAGTCCCAAAATAGTGCACTAAATAGTATGATTTCAGACTTAACCCCTAAAAATTTGTTCACTATATAATCCTACAAGGGTCTTTGGCTTCCCCTTCTGAGAGAACTTCTATGAAGAATACTGCAGCAAACGTTTCCCTTTTCCCAGTTCCTAATACTAGAATAGACCCAAATAGTAAGCTAAGAACCAGCAACTCTCCAAATTGTTTTGCTTTTAAAGAAGCTTTTTTTGTTGTTCTTATTTTCTTTTGTGTAGTTGCTCAGTGTTTAGTGCCCAAACTTTGGCACTGAATCAATCAGGATAACGTAGCTAGTGTTGCCACACGTCCAGGTTTTTCCGGGATTGTCCCGTTTTTTTGTGGTCTGTCCAGGAAAATGGAATAACCTTCCCGGGACACGTTTTGTCCCGGTTTTTTACTTCCTCACATT
>JAODXR010000018.1:9864042-9875071 GCA_028877395.1 Cathorops festae
GTACTATACTAGTACTACTGAGTGATAAGAAGTCCTAGTGAATGCTTGATAAGTAGACAATAATAAATAATTAGGTGCATTTTTCGGCACTCGCTGCGCGCGCACTATGACTCAAAATAATAGTAACGGCAAGAAATAAAAAGTTACTTTCACCCCTGAGTAAAATTCATAAATGAACAAATTTTGGCGAGTTAATTCTGTTTGGCTAGTGACTTTGGAAGGTAACTAGTCCGGCTGGCTGGTGAAAAAAATAAATAAATTGAGCCCTGAACACCCATGCCAAAAGTAAAATTTGAGTGATCACAATTTTTCCCATTCTGATGTTTGAAGTGAACGTTAATAAATGAAGCTTTTGATTTGTATCTGCAGGATTTTATCCTTTGACAGGGATCCGCTGGTTAGAGAACTGCATAAAACTGCAGGTGGATGGGTGTTCCTAATAAAAAGTGGCCGGAGAGCATATATGAACGTGTGGTAGCGGCAGGAGTGGGGTACTAATCCCATTACTACCTGCTAATTCAGCACATCAAGGATTCAAATTATCAATTTTTCACTGGGATGCCTTCGGTATCTTTAGAAGGAACGGTTCCTGGAAAAAGCGTCCCGTGGATCCGCGTATGAACTAGCTACAAAAAAAAAAAGCCAAACGCCACAGACAGTTGTTCACGTTTCCATTTTAATTTAAGGGAGAAGAAAAAAAAAAAAAACACTTCAGGATGTGCAGTCCTCGTTTGCCGTGCCTCGCGTTTTAATGCCACTTCTCTAAATAATGGATTTCAGTTTGTAGTTCTTATGCAGTCGGTTTCATTAAATGGCTGAGCAAGACAGATTTTTTTAACCTTTTGTGATGACAGCTCACTTTATTCTCTTTAAACACTGCTGACAGAAAATGATTCCAAGGCCTCAAAGGAACATGCAAGACTTTCACACCTCCCCCTCCTCCGTCTAAACAACCCTGCAGAAAAAAGGGCTGCGCTCAAAACAACCATCCAAATTAACCACACAGTTTTTTTTGCCACCAAAGCATGGCAAGATACTGATTTTACTTGCTAAATTTTGCTAAACGTCCAAAGGCGACAGCCAAACCGGCAAGTTGTTGCCAGGTATCTTACTTCAGGACAGCAAGCTAGTTCACAATCATGGTGCACGATGTTCAGACGGTTGAAACGCCAAGAACATCGTCGGGACTGCCACCTTCAAGTCCGACAAATTCCTTCAGAGTGGAGTTGGTGCCACGGTGGGAACACCAAGGTACTCTCCTCCTGCCATGGCAACACATTCAGTTCCTCTTCAATTAAAAAAAGAAAGGCCAAGCCATCCTCGAACAGGGCTGAAGGCGGCCACAATGAGGGAGAGAGGCGTAACTGAGAAAAGTACTGATGCATCAACAGATCTCAGCTCAGTCCCAGGATCAGACCGTGATCTATATGCAGGAACGCACACTGGGCCAGGCCTCCTCTCTTGACACGTTCATATTTAGCCCCCTCTTGCTGATAGTGGAGCAAAGTACAAGGGGGATGGGAATCAAGTTAGCAGTTGGCCCGGGACTCCATTCCATTCCGTTATCAGGCATATGGGCTGCTGGTGCCAATGCTATCACAGTCCCCAGATCTGCTGACGTACCACAGGGTTCACCAGCGCTACATGTGGTCATCTTACAGTTACAGGCAGATCTGATTGGATGGATACATGGATGGACTTGCAGAAAACTGGGCACGTACATCTTCAACAAAAACAGGGCGCTTGGCTCCAAACTCTCACCGAGGCCCGAGACAATGCCTCCAAAGAAACACTCAACCTTGAATTTCAAAAGGCTTTTTTCCTCTCCTTTGACTATCAAGGACACGAGCTTGGAGGGAGACTTGACGGTAGTGCTTGAGGTTTTTTTTAGTTGAAGGCAAGACAGAGGAAGAGAGAGAGAGTGTGCAATACATTACAGCCATAACTTTCGTTAAAGAGCACAACAAAAACAACCGCAATATGTAGGTTTTTTTGCAATTTGTACAAAATCAAACTTGGCTTTTTCCTTGCAGATGAGGATTCATAACCAACCAGCAAGGACAAAAAGCACTTAAAATGGATTTGTGACATAAGCCAGAGTGACAGACGATCATATTAGGGCAGGAGGGTAATTAAATCTTGCCTCAATCAAAAGTTGCCGCATAACGTACAGCCAGTAGCAATTGATCAACCTCAAGCATATGGCTTTCTTCTTTGTTTAGCTCAAAAAGAACCCAAGCGCTGCGGTCTGTCCGCTTTTCATATGAAAACGCACTTAATCGAGCCGGACTAGCTTCCGTCTTTTGAAAAAGACGCTGCGAGCACGGAGGCTCTTGAAGCCATAGAGCCACAGTTGAGGCTTGGCAGGGCTTGATGTTTGAGCACTAGAGGAGTTTTTCTCCCCCCCCATCAAACTTCACAGTCCAAGCTGTTTGGTTCAGCAGCCCAGCACGTCTGAGCGCTCTCAGCCTGCCAGCGAAAACGTACACAAATAAAAATGAACAAATGCCGAAGACGGCCTTCTGCTCGTTCCTACCACTGCGAGAAAAGTACACTTCCAATCGACAATCACTACAGTATCCAAAACCAGCCAGAGAGTAATGTAATGTAAAGTAAAATCACTGCAGAGCCAGCTAAGAGTTTTGTTTTGTGGCCAGAACACATCCAAGATGGGAAATCTCCTCAAAGAAACACAAAGACAAGTTCAATCTCCTGTCGGTCTCAACGGGCAGCGTTCCCTCTGAACTCAGCGCTGGGACGTTTTAAACGCTCCCAGCTTACTTTGGTTTGTGCGGAGAGAAGAGGCTCTCTGTGCATGTGAACACTGTGTGCTTCCAGCTGTTGCTGCTTACTTTACACTGCAAAAAAACAGAGGCCGCAGCCAGGGCCCCTGGTCATCCCCACTGACTGACAGGACAAGGCTTCCCATAAGCCTCTCAGGCTCAGGTTTTGTCAGCTGTTCCCATGGCCAGCTGCAGGAGCGAACCAAGGAAAGCTACGCAACAACAACAACAACACCGGGAACTTTTATCATGCCTTTAACAAGTCATCTCAGACAGGCAATCGGATTTCTTCGTATTCTAGAGCAAGTAACGTCAAGTCACGTCAAGAGCAGAGGAGACAAGCACCACTAGGAAATGCAACTCATGGAACACGGTTAAGGCAAACAACAGGTTAATAATGTAAGCAGTGGGGGTTGGTTGTGCTCCAAGGAATGGTATGATCAGAAAGAACAAGAGCTGAAAAAATCCTGAATTTTAAAGGAGACACATCTACAGGGATTGGCTGAGAGCAGAGAGCGGGCGAACGAGCAACAAACCAAACCAAAGCATGAGATGTTTGAACAGAGAGCGAATGATATGCACATCACAAATCTCTTTGTAAAGAGAGAAGGGCGAGAGATAAAAGGGTTAAGATCAGCTGGAAGGGTCAAGCCCAAGCCTTCGGAGCTCGGTAATACTCAGCGGGTTTGAGAGGCTATCCTCCTGCGAGAGTGCACAGGCAAGGCCTCTACCCTTAGCTCCTGCTGATCACAGATCAGAGGGAAAAGGGCCTCCCGATTCCCGCACTTTGGGATTAACGGGCAGAACGAAGACCACATGAATATTAATCCGCCAGTCAGCCCAGGCCTTAGCGTTGGCAAAATTTGAAAACAAAAGTGCCAAAGGGGAAGGCTGACTTCTCATGGAAAGCTGCTGGATCTGCTCAGACATATTAATGCGCACAATAAAAGAAAACTCCCATGATTACACAACAAAGCCTTCCGTTGCCTGACCATTGTATCCAACGACTTAATGTCAAAATTGGGCGTTTTGTGAAGGTCATGGATGCAGAAGAGCTGGCTGTCGTTTGGAGAACCTCCTGCGCCAATAAGCATTGACTTCAGGTTTATCGGTGGACAAATAATGGAGCAGTCTGGCAGCAGTTTCAGAAGACAGATAAGCCCAAACCCTGACCTCTGAACTCCAAAACAGGTGTGCTGGGACTACGTAAACAAGCCAACCGCAAAGAACAACCCCTGCAAACAGAAGGTCACGCTCAATCACTTGGCAGCCGACGGAGAATTCTGTTAAAGCCGTTACGTTAGGTGGGTCTGGCTTAGATAGGACCTTCGATTCTGTAGCAGTGCATCAGCAAGCCAGCTGCAAAAGGAATGAGATCAATATGAGCAACATGAGACGACCTGAAGAGTTATTACTGTGTATACGTCCATGATTGGCTACATATGCGCCATGAAAGGAAGTAAGGCAAAAATGAAAGCAAGCGGTAATAAGCAAGCAATATACATGCCTTGTGTTGGAAAGCAGAAGCCTACGGTGCACATGTGCTCTCACTTGGGCTAATCAAAAGACAGCCATTTCTCAGCTGCCTGCAGAGGTTAATGGCCAAAGGCGGAGTACGGAGGATACAGAGCTGAGTGCAGCAAAGAGGAGATGCATTTCTGTCTAAGGGAAGTGGCTCATGGCTTCGTACCATCTGGAACGGCCTACCCGCATAGCAGGACCAGGCCCAACACGCATCTGGAGTTATTGGCAGGAATGGTATGCGACAAGCCGCCATGCCAAGGCCTCGTTGTGCCCACTGAAACATGGAATGATGGCAGTGGGATGGCACAGCCTGCCAGGCTCCAGGGTTGGTCCTTTTAGTGCCACAGCTCATCTCGGCTGCACACGTTCTCGGTTCACAATTTAAAAATAAATAAAAATAAACCCGTCCGGTATGAACTCGAGACAAAGCTGGCCCCTACCAAGCAATACGACACAAAAAGAGGGCTGAACTGGTGCCAAGCCCCACCCAGCCTGCACCTCCCCCCTGCAGGATGTTGGCGAGAAAAACAGAGCTAGCCAGCCATGTGCACGTCAGACCTGATTCTCAGTGAGGGATCAGCACCCGAGGCACACATGGCTGCTTCCCAAACGCCAACGTAAGACAAAGAGGAGCTGCTCTTAAACATGCATAGGCATGGCCACAGGGGCCCCAAGCACCATCTTCAATAACGCATACTTTACAGAGCAGAAATAAATATTGAGAAATGGATTAGCACAAATGCTTTCGGGACCGTGCAACTACAAGAAAACAGGTTCCTTGCACACGGAGCCCCAAGGTGCCATTCGGAGGACAAACAGATCCATCAAGCCGAATGTGCGTCACGGAGATGGATAGAGCCTGGAGAGATCCTTCAGGGCCTCTCGCCCTCCGTGCCGGTCTCTCTTCCCTCCTCTGTGCATTAGAGCTGTACACGCCAGCTGGGGCATGGGGCTACTGATGGGTCATCACTGCACACGTATTGCATGGTAAAGCACCAGGATGGATGCGGATTGGCATCGAGACAGCTTCATAGATGAGAAATGATCGTCCAGGCCATCATTAACAACTAGTAAGAAAATGCACATCATCCTCCCGGAGTCTAAAAAGGCCATAGCGAGTACGTAATTTTATCCTGATCTTCACCACAGAGCCACAAACCACCATCATGTAATACTCATAATAAACATGAAGGTGATGAGACTTCAGCAATGTAAAAGCCTCGTTGTGGCAGCTGTCTCCGTGTGGAAACTCCTGACTGGCACAGCCCGTTGACAAACTTTTAAAAAGCCTGTTAAAGTCACAGCAGACTTGCTGCAGTAGGTTGCCATGCCAGCGTGTCTGCACGACGCACGACCACAGGCCAATTTCCCTCTTAACACAAAACACATTATTTCTCTGTCTGAGGGGACGAGGAGAGAAATGCTTATTGGGTAGTGTGTAAAAAAAAAAAAACCCTGAACTTTTCCTGTGTGCGCTTTAAAGGAAGCGTGGATCTGGGTGATATCATTTCTGGCTTTTTCCACTGTCATCCAGCAAAACGGGTTTGAGGGATCGTGCAAGCCTCTCGAAACTGCCTCTGAGCAGCTGACTCAGCAGCCGAGTTCTGTAGGAAGCTGTTGGTCGTTAGATGCAAATGCCTGCACGAGTACAAGAACATAATTCTGTTTCATGACTAATTCTGAGACAAAGGCTGGCCTGCGTAACTGATTTCAGGGTGACTCACTGTCATTTGGTTTACCGTCAAAGGCGTAACGGAATACATCCTTCACGTCGCCCAGCGTTCGATGTTCAGCAAGACGGGGGTCGTTAAAATACGAAGTATTGCCAATTTTTATTAGCAGCAATAACGTTGGTGATTTGAGTGTCCTGGAGAGCCGTCATCATTCCTGTACATGCATTTCTACGAATCTATAAACCAGTGTGGGGAGCCGCCTCTTCTCTTCTCTTCTCTTCCCCTTTCTCTCTCTCTCCCTCCCTCCTCCCACAGCTTGCACATGATCACTATTAAAGCTCACTCCTCTGCTTCCACCCTAAAGCGATGTCAATACCGCTGCTCTCTCCACACTAAATTAATCACCATAACCCATTCTCACGGTGCTAAATATGTCATTTATGGCGTATTCTTTCTTTAGATGGAGCTCTGCGGAGGAAGGCTGGGCGATCCATTCATCTTGCTTATGCTTCCATAAATCTTGCTTGGTTTTGGGCTTTGCCTGTGAAAATCAACACGAGCGCCGCTTTCTCATTCCAAAGGGGGAGGGAGGAGATAAAGCCGCGTCACAGCTTTCTCCAGGAAGACAAAAAGAATGCGGCATTTTCAGAACTCGCGTACGAAAAGTGGAGGTTTATATGTGAACTACGGCCGAATACAGGTCGAGAGTTCGAGGTTTTCATAAAGAGTGTAATGTTTACTTGAAAATCTTGATTGTTACAGCGATCATCAGGAGGTGAGGTGAGGCGAGGCGAGCAGATTCTGTATTGCGGCACAAATGCAAAAGATCAGTTCAAGTGCAAAAGGCGAAGAAGCAAGTCATCATTCAAAAATAATACGTTTATTTTTGGCCAGGAGTTCTGGAGCAGGTGGGATGGGAAATGTAAAGGCATGAACTCCCAAAGGAGGGGGGGAAAACATTTTTTTTTAAAGAATAAAGAAAAGAACTGGACAAGTGGTATGCTGTGATCTGTGATCAAGCTCTGCTGTACGAAGATAAGACAACAAAATCATAACGCACGTCTCCATCTGGAGTTGGAGGAGAGAAAAAAAAAAACGGCTCCCTAGAGACAACAGAAATAATACAGATGAAAACGAAGCCCCAGAAAAGCTTTTCGCATGCTTTTGCGCCTTAGGTAAACATTTCATCGGGTCATTTTCTCCTAAAGAGCAATAAATGTTTCTTTAAAAAAAAAAAATTGAAAATTAGTACCCCTCCAATCCACAAAATCGTTCCTGAGAAAGGCTCCGGGTCCATCATGAAGATGAAACGAACGAACATAACGTGAGCTGTCCTTTGGTCGTGTGAACCCATCTGCCACATTCTGAGCCCTTTTTATTTCCATATTCATCCTTTGCTGCTCGTGTTTGCACGTTTCAGAGTTTGCATGTTTGAGAAAAGTGGCTTGGTGTTCTGCGAACTCCTTCCACATCCACTGCCATCAACAGCACAGCACTTCCTCCTGCTGCTCGTTTGCCAAACACGAAGGGCAGATTCCCAGACATTCATCAGCACGCTTAAAGCCGCTCTTGCAGTGCTGTGTGAACCTGTCCTCGAACCTGTTTGGCTTCAAGCTCTTCTGGTTCTCTCGCGACTCGTTTCTTCAACCAGATGGTTTCGGAGGGCGAGACTGTGGCTTGAGGCGGGCAGAACGACATTGCGGGCCTGTGCCAACATGCGACATACTTTTGTTTACGTCAACCCTCGTGCTCTTTTGAGGCCATTTAAATGTGTGCGCACGCGTGCGCCACCCTTTACCAAGTATGGCTCAATACGGAGATGGAGAGAACCAGGAACCCGGCTTTGTGCTGCGAGGCATCGTCATCACTCCCTGCTGTTCCACTCGACAATAATAAGTTTCAAAGCCCTGTCTAACATGATGGCATCAAGGGGTGCTAAAGCAACAAGTGGCGAATTAATATGATATGATACTGGCCCGGCTTTGCTTTTGTTTCATCTGGAAAAGCACAGCTGGTTTAACTATAGAGAAGAAAAAGGGAAATAACTCCCTTGGTGTTGCCTTCAGCAACCGCCATCAAACATGCGTACCCCCCCACTCAGCCAGCTCTTCTGGCTGGACACTTTGACGCTGCAGTCCACATGAGGGCCTCGCCGGATCTGCTCATCACCTCCCCTGAAAGGGCTTCGCTGCGAGTCAGCGCCAGCTGCAGGCCGTGTGCCTGGGCCTCTAAGAATGAGCTTTGAAGAACTTCAACCGTGTGCAAATCGTCTATCACGGCATACCAATCTGCGATAATGCAAAACTCGAAGAGGCCTTCCTGGTCTCTGCGACCTTTTTCCCCCCTCTCTCTCGCTTCTCAAAGAATCGTCAGAGGACTGCAGCACACCAATCAAACCGAAACGTAATCTAGAGCTCCTTACGAGCAATACTTAGCCATTAATGTGAACTTAAAGGTCTCATTCATCACGGCGCCGTTTCCAGGTCTCCGGATAATGAAGACAGATCGGGTCCTTGGCATACCCTGTCGAGGCGCCGGTAGCGCACAGAGAGAACAGAATAAATAACCAGGCCATTGTCCCTATTAAATCTCTTCATTCACGACATACGGAGCATGAAACGGCACGACCGAGTTCCTACATTCTACTGGTTTTGAGCCCATTCCTGTGCAGGACGAGCTGGTCCAGTGCGTCATTGCACGTCAGGGGTCTGCCTGGAAAGCGGCGCCAATGCCAGCAACTAGTTGTAGTCTGGATTACGGACAAGGAGGACGAAGCTGCAATATGGCCTTTATAAAGGTGATTCCGAGTGTTTGGGGCCACTGCTCAGGCTTAAGGTCATCGCGTTCTGGTGACGTCTGGACCTGAGGAGAAGAGAAAGGAGGAGGAAGAAAAAAAAAAAAAAGAGCAAGAACAGGAAGACGATGACAAGGAAGGAGAGTAAGAGAGAGGAGAAAAAGGAGAAGAGGATAAGGAGGAGAAGAAAAAGGAGGTCAGGAAGACAAGGAAGAAAGGAGAAAAGAGTAAGGAGTAAGAAGAAAAGGAAGGAGGAGAGAGGAAGAAGAAGAGGAGAAAAAGGAGAATAGGAGAGGAAGGAGTAAGAAGAGGAAGGAGGTGGAGAAGAAAAAGGAGGGCAGGAAGGAGAAAAGTAGGGGAAGGAGGAGAAGGAGTGTAAGAAGAAGAGGGAGAAGAAAGAAGGAGAAGAGGAAGAAGAAAAAGGAGGACAGGAAGAAGAGGAAGAAAAGAGAAAAAGGAGAAGGAGAGAAAGAAGGACAGGAAGGAGAAGAAGAGGAAGAGAGAAGACGAAAAAAGGATCAGGAGGAGAGGAAGAAGAAGAAGAAGAAGAAGAAGAAGAGGCGAGTCCTCAGTGAGGAAAGGTAAGCCTGGCTCTCCCTGCCCCCACACCCCTATCGGCGCTCTCCTACCCCTCCTCTTCCCTTCGATGAAGGTTAATGGCACGAGGGGACAAGGCTGAATACCGATCAGGCGAAGATGGATGGAGAGCTGGAGGAAAACAATCCCGCAGGTCTGGAGTCTAGAGATTAACTAAATATTAACTAAACCAAAAAACCCATACAGCTGCTGCCCTTAAAGCAATTACAGGCACTCCCCATCCCTTCCTTCCTTCATCAGCCCAAACAAAACAAAACAAGATGAAGCCGCTAATAATATCTGGGGTTCCCTCCTCCAGCACAGGAGCAAATATATGTAAGGGGAGAAGAAGAAGATGAAGAGGAGAAAGAGAAGAAGAAACCCTGTGCTCAAAGAGAGAGGAGAACAGCCAGAGCCAGAAAATACAAATCTGTCTCCTGAGTGGAAGCAGACGATGACCTGGAAAATACCTAAGCAGGACGGCAAGATTTCCAGCAGCATCACTCAGCGAGGAAATATTTCAAGCCATTTCCTACTAACCACAACCACCCGCTTACCAAAATCATAAAAATGCAAAAAGAAGGGAGGGGAAAAAAAAAAAGTAGTTTCACATTTTCCTCAAGAGGAGCGACCATGAATCCTTCGCTTTGTTGCGCTTTAAATGTTTCAAAACAAAACGCGCCTCCAAAGCCCGATACGTACCGGACGAATTATTCACTGCTCACGACAGCCCTGATAAAAACTGACTGGGTGGGGGATGGGGGGATTTATATATCGACTTTCCATTTGCTGCTGATAAACATGACAATGTGAAGAGAAATGAACAGTGGGAGGGGGAAATTTATTAAAAAAAAAAAGTTCCGTCCAATAAGCAATATTCAGCGCTTGTTGCCTTCCTGCAGCTTCCACTTTTTTTTTTTAATATTTCGAAGAAGACAGATCAGAGAGAGAGAACATGAAGGTCAGCTTGCTAACAAACCACAAAGAAAATCTAATTTGCTTGGTGTCTTCCATCCTCTTTATTCTTCAATCACACTTTCACTGAATCTCACTGCTTCACAACCCCCCCCAACGAAAGAACGAATGTACGTACTGTGTGACGTCCATTCTTGCGTCCCTTCCCAAACAAGACAACATTCATTGCTTTGCTTTCTTGCGAGAGACAAAAACAAGTGTGGAACATCAAATCCGACATCAACACACGGACAGACGGAAAGCATTACAGTCAGCATTCCATATGGACCTCGAACCCCAAGAACAAAGACGCTGACTTCAGATTAGCGCCCGTTTACGGCGGCTGGAGAAACCCAAAGTCCTGAAATACCTTAAAATCGGAAACATTGAGACTCTGGGTTCCCCCTGGGTTCTGAAAAAGATTCTCCACTTTTTTTTTTTCCCCCTTCGTTAACTGGATTTCATACAAGTTTATACCAACCAAACTGGCACAATTCAAATGTTTGTACAGACACAGCTAGGTCTGTCCATTACGGATAAAATTTCAGCTCCGGTTCAGCAAGACATCATTTTGGGTGCCTTGTGGACCATCAGGCTAAAATAAACCTCTTTAGTTGGAGTTTACTGAAGGTTACTTTAGCAGGGAATTATTCAAAAGAGGTATTAGGACTCGCTTTAGCCTTTACTTCGACACAACTTGATTGACAAATCAAACAGAGCAGAGA
>JAODXR010000018.1:10679505-10694653 GCA_028877395.1 Cathorops festae
CTTTCGCCCGTAGTCAGCTGGGATAGGCTCCAGCTTGCCTGCGACCCTGTACAACAGGATAAAGCGGCTAGAGATAACGAGATGAGATGAGTGGTCCACTGTAATATAAAAGACAAAAGGACAAATAATTAATGCACTCAGTTCATTTTATATCGATGAGTGTCAGGTGCAGAAAACAATGATTTACAACATATTTCTCAATTAATCCGTATTATACAGTCGCTATACAGTTTATTTACATTTCCTATACATTCTACAAGAAAACCATTTTAGCTTTGTAAATATTGCAGTAAAAGCTCTTGGCTTTCAATGCCAACCGCTTTTAATTTAAAAAGCCACTTCCGCATGTGTATAAGTCCATTCAAAAGGTTTCACACTGTGAAAAGCCACATGAAAAAAAGTTAAGGGCCTTTTTAAAGACGACGACGATGATGATGGTGTCATGACTAAAAAGCAAATTCAAAACAAAACAAAAAAAATCTTAAAATCAAGCACGGAAAGAGGTAGAGCATGGAAAACACTGAGGTGTCAAACACCAATAAACTGGTTAAAGATCTTTTGAATCACCAGAAGGACACCCATTTTCTTAAAAGGAAAAGTCTTTTGTCAGTGGCTATTGTCCCCGCTTGAATAGGCTGCCAAGTCTGGCCAAACATATTCAGCACCAGTTAGTTTAAAAGCAGGGAGAAGCTCAGTATGTCAATGAAGGCCGAGTGAAGGGGAAAACCCAAATAGAGAAGAGTATCGGCTTGAAACAATGGCATTCCGACACTGGCCAGGCCGCCACAAAGGGATGAGCTCAGCCTACATATCAGATTTCCAAAAGCAGGAGGGAGAGAAGGGAACCCCCACTGGCCTTTCAAAGTCAAAAGGTTGACCCACCACAGTCAGAAAAACCCAGGACGGAGGACCAAAGTGAACTGCCAGGCGTTTTAACACAATACTGAAAGTGGTTCTTCTCCTGTGAATAGTTTCTGTTTTAGCTCTAAAACAGCAGAAGGAGGGACAAAACAGACATTTGATATCACAGCCAAGTTTCCATCTGTGATGGATAAAATATGGTGAATATATATTTAAAATGTTCATCGCTTATGATCAAAAATGATCTAATGGATCAAATAAATAGAAGAAAGGAAGAGTGTTCCAGCAAGGGATTGGATGAATTAAAAAGCCAGAAATCAAGAGAAGTCCTGTTGTACGCTCAGTGAGGAGAAATGAGCTCAGTGAGCTTCAACGTCTCTGTATAAAAAAAAAAACCTCAAAATATTCTGACGGTCACGTGACAGTTTAAAAAAAAAAAAATGAGGTAATCAAAACAAAAATTAGAAAAGAGGACAAATGGCGAAAAGGATTTTTAAAAAATATTTGTTAAAAGCAATTCGGCCACGCTGTCCAAGATTCCAATCTGATGTGCTTGTCTTTCCTAAGTCACAGTCTTCAGTCTCTACGTTGGAGCTTCCAGTAGAGACTCGGACTGTGTGGCCTCCTAGCAGCACTGAACACACACTGGGAGATGGCGGTGGCCTCACTGTTCCTGATGAAGACATTATCCAATTATCGGTGAAAAGAAAGGACCAAAGACTAACCACCACAGTGATCTGTCAGGTAGAAACAGGCAGGAAGGACCCCCCCACCCCACCCCCAAGAGTTTGGAGCTGCTCTTGGATGTTTGAATTTGAATATTGGGTGCTCCATGAGCGCTTTAGTGGATCCTTCATCCCTCAATCTCCCTGTGCGGTGAAGAGGCAGGTACTGGGCTCCTTCAGGTTTTCCTCCACCAATCTTGAACAGCACCTGCACGGATAACATATTTAGTCGCAAGTCTTTTCTCACACTTTTTTTTTTTTCTTCAATTTGAAATATGCCTTAAAATGGCTTCCAGTCAATCTGCAGTTGTTACCTTTTTGGCATCTCAGGGAGGAGCCATTGAGGGATATCCAACAAGTGATCCTACCCATGGCCTTGGGAAAGACAGACAAAGAGAAAGTGAGAGAGAAAGAGAGGAGAGATATTAGGATCATATGATAGGGTTAAAATGGAAACGTGCTTATATTAGAATATTAACTCGACTGCAAATCATCTCAGTGGGCCAGATTTCAGATTTTATTACTCAAGCCTTGGAGTGTCTACCTGTCATTGTTGGCTAGTTTTATCCAAAGCTCTAAACACCTGCCAGCTGAACTGTGGGGGTCTTGTGGGCGCCTCCCCACACAAGAGCACAGACAGCGCTTGGCACTCGCGCTCACTTTTACATTAACGAGTCCCTCTTGGACCTGTTTTTATATACTGTTATATGGTTCAAATTTCTATTGACAAATTTGAATGAAATTAGCTTAAAATATTCGACAGAGTGAGTGGGAAGTGAAACTGAGCGATATGAAAGGACTTTTCACAGTCTTTCGGAGGCCCGAAATGCACTGAGGGAGTCTCACATCTGAGGCCTGGGGCCATACAGGGCCTGCCTTCATGAGCTCAGGGGCTGGAGAAGGGAGGGAGGGAGGGAGCGAGTGGAGAAAAAGTGGGGGAGAAGGAGGACTGGGAACTCAGGCCAGCTGAGGGGCCCAGCATGGATGGCTTGCTGCTGTCTGGATGGTTAACTGCTCCATCTGGCTCTCAAACACACTCCTTTGGCCAGCACGCTACAGGCACTAAACCTCCGCATATGGACCAGCAACAGCAACACCCTTCTGCTCCATATACAGCTCGTATGCAACTTCACTGATCTCAGAAACATATGATCATTTCTTTGGGAGTTGAAATGGAAAAGTATGAAAAAGATCAACTAAGCTCAATAACACTGCTACGTGCTAGAGGAAGCCTACAGAGAATTGGTCAGGAAAGTGTTTTGAGCCTAGTTACATCCTCCAGAACGGGTCTATAAGAAGGAGGGTGTTGCAGGGAGGAAACATGTATAAATCAAAGCAAAACGCTGGATTCCTTGATGCATTTGTGCAAGTATAGACCTCCCTTTTGGCAAAACCCTAGGGGAAAATGCCAAGACAAGATCTTCATTTTTCCTTATGTTCTTAATGGAAAAAAGGACCATGTACCGGAGGAGCTCTGCCGGGGAGCGTCAAGCACCTTAATTCATTCTGATAGACAAACACTCCCATAAAAGGTATGCTCTGGTAAATCACGCTGAAGTCCATGAAACACCGTCGAGGCTCAAGGCGCGCATGCGTGGTGTTGGACCATCACAGAGTTCTTGCCTGAAGAAAGTGTTACTCTGAATTTCAGTGTGAACGATGTGCATCCAGATGTCATGGCAGACACAATCATAAGCAGCATGAGTTTTAATTAGCTCTCCGTTCATTAGCGGGTACTGATTATCTCCACTCGTCAAAGGGTTGATGCGTCAAATAAGCATATTTTTAAGCGCGCGCGCACACATGCGCGTGTGTGTGTTCACGTGTGATGACACATTTTCAAATTTTAGACCTTGGCAGAAAACAGTGCTATGGATGTGACATTAACAAAAAACACCCAACGCATGAAAAAATTGTTTTCAACACCTGAAAAAAAAAAAAGTTTATTCTAGCCATGAGGTTAAAAAAAAAAAAAAAATTTTTAATTAATATATTCGTTATAGCTGAATCAAGGAAATCATCCTCCATTTAGTAATTTAATTTATGCTATAGATTTTTTTTTTAATTAAAAAAAAAAAATTCCCTACTGGAGAGAACAGGCAGGTGTTTATTTATTTAACATGTAGACAAACATTAATTAATATCATTACTTTATTAACATTACATGTGGTGTATTAATATGCAAGCTCATGGTTTGTTCATTTTCCCCCAATTACATAAATACAATTAATAGAACTTGAACGCACTATTATTAATTATTATATTATTCACACAGTATTGCTTAGTGACTCACATCTTGTTTACTCTCGTTCAATACTTCGTCAGTGAGGCGTTTTTGTTTTTGTTCAGCTTCTCGCGCTGGGTTTATTCTCAGAGCCGCAATTCTGTTGGTATTTTGAAATGTGACTGTTTTAAATATCACACCTGACAATCTCGACTGCTTAGCCAGTGAATTTTAAAAAGCATGCTTACTGCGTGCACACACACACACACACACACACACACACACACACACACACTTGTAGACTCCTACATTATCACTGGCATAATTTGTAATAAAGATCCCCACCATGCAGCTCCAACTGCACATGTCTTAATATTGCACATAAGCAGACTACGCCAATAATCTGTACGAATACATTCCGTCTGAATGCTTATAATTATTTTAACATTTGCGTTTAAGATTTCAAAGCTGGTGTTGAAGCTTCAAGCATCAAAACCTGAACAAAAAAAATCAGAGACACTTTCTTCGATAATTCATTTGTCTGTTTTCCTGCAGTGCTAAAGGCTGGGACTAATTCAGGAAATTTAATCTCTATTTTAGCAGCTTCTCACGGCATAAATTATCACGTATTAGATCTAAATATTGTATAAAGACATTTTCAGAGTATTCATTATATGAGAATGGCGAAGGAAAAAAAAAAAAGAAGAAGTCATTTACGTAGCGAGGGTCTTGCAACACAAGTGAATTTTGTCAGATGAACCTTTAGCAGTAGAACCTAATTCTCCCCAGTATTACATTTTCATAATCGGCGTATTGTCGGATCCCTGCACTGATACGATAGTCACATGATACACGACACATAACCAGAATCACTATAAATCAGACAAGTGTTGTTTGAAAGGCTGCTATAATGCATCCTGGGGGTGGAGAAAAAGGGAACATGTCAAATGAAAATTAAAAACGCACACAGAATATTCTCCTCTCGATGAAACTGAAATAGCTTTCTGATCCCTGCTGTATTATTCAAAAGGCAAGCAAAAAAGCAAACAAAACAAACAAACAAAAAAAAGCGAAACCCATAAATAATCATAACTTGCCTTTACTGAAATATCTAATGCACTGTATCTCTTTCAGTTTTAATAAGAAAATCAACATAAAACAATAACAAAACAAACAGAACAAAAACACTCCAACAACAAAAAAAAAAACCACCACAGGCTACTGAATCACTGAAATAAGCTCTCCGGGCTGATCTTCCTGGTTTTTTTTTTTTAAACGCCATATTTGATTTTTAAACTAAAATGTGGATAGACTTCAAAACATTCATTAAAAATCACTGAATTTATTTCAGTATTCTAGTGAACACAATTAATGGAGTACAAATTAATATTTTGTTCTTGATATTGGTGTCGCTAATTCTGTTCTGTTTCTCAACTAAAACAAAGGTAAAATTACACCATGTTCTTAAAGATTATAATAAAATAATGCAGTACATAATAATAATAAAACAATAAGAGTGGTATTGTCTGAACATGCAGAGTAACTGCACAGCCATTTTTAAACATTACTGACTTTGATTTGTGTTGTTGTTTGTGTAAGTAGTATTATTTGTATACATTTAAAAGAAAAAAAAAATTATACGAGCATGGAAAGAGCCCGTAATGTTTTAACGACCATGGATTTTCTTTCAAATGTGGTCTGAACCTTTTCTTCACCACAAATTGCACATTGCCCACACATTGCTGCCTTCCAGCAAAAATGGACCACATTTTCGTCTTTACATGCTGTGTCTGTCACCACCAGACAGAGTGTAGCAAAGTGTGCTAATTAAAGCCCATTTCTCTGAGAAAGATTAGCTGTAAACCCCTAGAGGTTAAGCTACCTAAAGTTGTTCATTATCCAGCCATTAAGTCATCACAGTAAATTCAACAGTCCATAAAACCACCAATTCATCATGCTCTCACTGTGAGTCGATTGTGTTTACCTTCTTTGTTGTCACTCTGGCCTCTTGCTCTGTCCCAGAATCCCATGCACTTGCCATTCCTAGAGTCCTCTATCAGAGCCTTGTTGCTAGGGCCATACCAGGTGGCACGCTGCTCTGTCATGAGAGAGTCAAGGTCAATGGTATTCACAGTGCCCTTGCCAGGCTCTGGGCTGCAGCTCGCCATGGCACAGTCTCCGTTGAGTCCAGCCTGGCAGTCTGGCTTTTTGCCAGTCTTTCCTGCAAGCGGCTGGTCCTCTGAGATGCTAAACTGCTGTCTCTGCAGCTGGATTTGAGCCTGAAGAATCTCTAGAGGATGCACCTCGTCCTGGACCGAACTGTCCAGCGGCGTCCTCACCTGTTCCATGCAAGGTGTGTCAGGATAGCCACTCCGATTGTCCGAACTGCACTTCATACTGGTTCTGTTGGTCCTAACATCCTCATTGCCGTAGTTCGGGCTAGCATCGTCTAGATAATCCATACAGGGCGAAACACCATCAGACTTGCCCATGCTTTGAATTCCACTATCCACCGAGGTTGTAAGGTCAGGTTTTCCGAACGAAGGGGAGACGAGGACGCTTTCAGGTGTCCTACCTCGGCCTTCAGCACCCATGCCCAAAGAGGATGCTTGCTGGCCTGGACTAACCACAGGGTTACTACTGCATGATGGGGAGAAATTTCCTGGACTTATATGCCCACTGTCCCTTCTTCTCTTCCCTCTCCCACGGCTGTTGCCTATTGCTCCTTTGCCTTCATTCCCAGAATCCACAGTGTTGTCTGGGGAGAGGGTGGCAGCTTCCCTTTTCGCCATCTGGCCCAGAGCACTCTGACCCGCTGCTGCATTGTTGTTATTCCCAGAGCAAGGCGTCTGACTATTCTGAGAAGCACTGCTCTGGAAATACTCTGCTCCTGGGCCACAAGCCCCGACACCGCCACTACTATTTATGTCCTTCTCCACCTGACCTGGTTTGCGTTTGGCCTCATTTTGGCTCTTCTTATTAAAAGTCACATTGAGGTTTGGGGCCCCCAGACTGGCAATCATATTCTGGCAGGCAGTGGAGAGAGCCGCCAGACAGCTTTGGCCAAACACACTGTCTTTTGTACTTGCTTTGTTTAAATTCCCCAAAGAGAGGGCCCCAAGCTTATTGACTGACAGGTGCTGGCTGGAGATGTACTCAGGATGGGAGGGATAGTTCCCTGGTGAGGAGTTGAAACCAGGAGGATTGCTTTGAGGGGTTCCCTGTTGATTTGGGCCCCCAGGAGGGAAACTGTGCTGACGTCTTATAGCGGCTCCTCCAAATTCACCCTGTCTCCTGTTCATGGGTGTGTTTGGCTGCATTGTTCCATCATCAGATGTCTGTACCTGCAAAGGATTGTTTATGCTATTTTCAAACTGATTTTGTGGCCCTGGCGAATTTAAAGACTGCATCTCTACATTTGTGACCCCTGATCTAAACATGTCATGTCCGTTTTGTGACTGCTCCATTCCATGAATGTTTGTTTCCCTGCACTGCTGATGTGGGTCAGGAAACCAGGAGTTTTCATGAGGTAGATGGTGGTTCTGAGTATCAAAGTTTCCATGAAAATTGTGTTTCTTGTCAAAATTCAAATGAGACATGCTACCAATGGGTCCTCTGTGGACCATGCCATTCTGTGTAACATCCCCATGCTGACTTATAGGCTGCAGGTCTACTTGCCTCATTCTCTGCTGCTGGTTTCTAGATGCCATTTGTTTGATCATCATGGCTGCGTTTTGCTGGCGAGCCAGTGGCTGCTGTTGATGTGAGCCACAGCTCAGCGGTGGGGGGCCTGATTGAAAACCATCCGTCACGTGAGTTGTGAATTCCCCCATGGGAGCAGGGAAGGCAGAGGGGGAGAGGTGGTTCTCAAGGCCTGGGCGATTATGTAAGCCACTTCTCAGGGGGCGACAGCTCTCCCCAGCAGAGCCATTTGGGGCATCAAACCGTGGCCTCTTGGCCATATTTAAATAGGGGAAAGAGTTGAGATGTTGTTGATGAGGTGGTTGAGGTCCAAACTGGGGATTATACATGGGCTCCCCAAACGGATGCATGTTGTGGTTATTTAATCTGTGTATGGGATGATCCAGGTGGCCATGCTGACCATGGAGCACTACATTATTGTTTTGCATGTCCGGACTATTTGGAACAAACTCCGGCGTGTGGTACAACCGGGGAAGGACAGGGGAGCCAGGGTTCTGCCTAGCCATGGGTCCTGCTCTCTGTTGGGCCATGAGGTGATGTCGAGGAGTGACCCCTGGTTCCAATTTCCCTCTGTTCCCAAACCTCTCCGAATAAGCGTTTTGCTGAGGTAGTTGCTGATCGACTTTAGAACCGCCAATCATAGGAGCTCGTGAGCTGCTTTGATTGAAGGTGGAGAAATTGCCTCCAACCATCTGGTTCCCTGCTTCACAATAGGACAATTTGGGTTCAGTGGAGTCAGGAGTAGAAAATCCAGCCATGTCAAAATGTCCAGAGATAGGATCGCATGGGTAACAGTACTGAGATGCCCCTACCCTTCCCTGTGGGAAAAGTCTATAGTGCTCCAGTCTGTTGCTTTCGGGAGAGGAGGAAGGGAGACCATGGAACGACGCAGCCCGATTGGGCGACTGGTCTAGAGGCAAACACGGAGCTGGAACGGCGTGATTACCATTAGGATGGCTGTGGAGCTGATAATCAGGCATGCTGGCTAGCCGCTGCTGCTGCGAGAGGCATTCTCGCGTCTGAGCTTCTGTGAAATGATTGAATTCTGTCTCAAACATGTGTTGGTGGCCTGTGTTACTGCCACTGAAGCCAATGTGTCTGTCCCCATGCAGGCAGGAGGTGACCCCATCCTGGTAGGGGTGTGAAGGCTGGTCAGGATTAAGCTGTTGGTTGCTGAAAGGCAGCGGCATATGGAGCTGCTGCTGCTGCTGTAGTCCGATATTGAGCATATCTCCATGGCTGTGAGGCTGGAATCCATACTGCTCTCTACCCGACGTGAAGCCGAGACCCTGCATGGGAGGTTCGTTCAAAGGGCCCAACACTGGCTCTACACCTACTGACGGTGCCTTCATGTCAAATCCAGAACTGTTATAGTTAGTGTTCATTGTTACTGTGCACAAGGCTTGTGCAATTACTGTTCATAAAGCCCACAATCACCACACAGACAATTAAAATCAACGGAAGTAATCCAAAATGATAACTAATCCCATTTTTCAGTATTCCAAAATGTTCAGTTTTTAATTAATTTCTTCTTTTCCAACCAGGTCCATGCTGTTAACAGGTAAAAAGAAAAAGAAATAAGTCAAACAAATAATCTGTCAAGCAAAGACTGGGGTGTAAATATGTAGGTTTTTTTATTTTATATTAGTCAAACGGTTTTGTACAGACAGTATGATTATATTCTATTATAATTATGAATGAGTGAGTGCGGTGGTGTAAAGGAAGATGAGAGATTAGTTGTGAGTACCTCCGGAGCCCCGGACAGAGGGAGGGCAGCCGCCGGGAAATCGACGCAGAGAGAAAAACTTTGGTCCTTTTGTTGGCGATGATGAAGAGGAGGAAGACACACGAGATTAGAGAGAAAAGCGTGTAAAGCGCACATGTTAAAGCGGCGCGACTAGCAGAGCTGTGGCTGTGGATGCGGCTGCAGGCGGCGGAGAGGAAACCGGCGCGGCGCGGCGCACAACAGCAGCAGCAGCAGCGCGCGAGCCATCCTCACGCGCCCGGTCCACGCAGATCTGTCGCGAAATGTCGAAGCAGCGCGTGTTTACTCCGCCATCTTTGTCATTTTTACGCGTGCACGAAGATAAACTTGTCTCATTGTGGAGTCGAGGAACAGCCCGTACGCGCCTCTCGCCTGCAGGTCCGGAACGCGGCGTTTTGTCAGCGGGTCAAATGTAACGGAGCCGCGGCGACACGAACGCACGCACGCGCAGCGCAACTCCGGTTTGAGAGTCGGCCGTTAGAGCGGCGGCTCGCCGTGCTTCAGCTCTGTAAAGCCGTGGCGCTCATCTTTATGTTGTCCCGATTTTCTTTATGTGTTTATCTCTACAGTCGGCAACAAGTTTGACATTCCCTCATCTCTCCCAGCGCCGCGGGACCACCAATACGGACACGGCGTCCGTGCGCATGGGGCGGGGCTTGCTCTTAGCCCCGCCCACACGGATGCAAAGACAAGCCAGTGTATAATCGGAATTAGAGGCGAAGTAAATGGTGAGATTATACAGGCTGCTCTGGGCTTTAATACACACTAAACATCACACACACACACACACACACACTACAGCTCGGGGCACGGTTTGGGTCAAACTTTATGCAAACTCGTCAAAGGAAGCAATAAATGAGACACTGGGCTTAGTTCAAGTGTATCATAAATGTATATAATTCCCCACACATACAAGATTATCCAAAACCAGGCTGTAAATGTTAGTCTGCATATTTTCTTGCACTATTTAAAAAAAAGTTCAGTCTTAAATCTGCTAAAGCCACACAGCGCCATCTAGTGGCAAGATAGACAAGCGTACTCGGACCCATCACGTGATGGAGTAGGACATGAAGTCTAAAAAAAAAAAAAAAAGGCACATCAAGACTGAGAAAAGAGAGACTTGAGAAATTTATTACATATTCAATTGAATATGGATAGAGGAGCTGTCGAATTAAAAAAAAAAATTACATCCTTTGATAATTCCCTGATCAAAAAAAAAAAAAAGCTAAAAACAGACATGTCTGAGACCCTTCTTCACTGTTCCCTTCTTCCTGATAGTTAGGGAGTGTTTTCAGTATATAAAACAGTGCACAAAAGAAACTGATGGCATAATAGTATCCCTGCACAGTCAAGTCTCATGTAAAAAGCTTTAACACACACACACACTCTGCACCCAATCAATCTTGATTTAGAAGAATATATTTCTTCGGTGCTGTTCAAGAAAAACAGGCAAACAAAACCTGATGAGAGAAGTTCAAGCCTCCAGACAAAAACGGTGACTGGCACTGAGGCTGGCATTCACCTAGTGACTGAACCTGAAAAAGATGCTGCCAACTCCAGACAATTCATTCAACGTTCACAACAGTTCATAAGGATGTCAGGTTTTTCTTTAAAAAAATAAGGGAGGGGGAACCAACACACAATATACTTATCTATTGATTGTGTCATAAAGATTCACTTCACATTCACCACATCCATCAATACATGTCTCGTTATATACCAAAAGGGGGGAGAAGTAGTAGTGAGAAGGTTGGGAGGGTTACAGAGCATCAGATACAACTTTCCTTCCAAACTCCAACCTTCAGGAAACCCTGCAGTCCATCACACAGACTACAAAATATAAAAGTGGGCATCTACAGTTAAAATCTTGTACAGCTGTGTCACTCTCACCTCTCTGTGAACATAATGAAATATCAGGAATCTCTTAAAGTCTCTATGATAGAAAACTGTACACATTTCTACTTAAAGCACATTGTAGAGAAAAAAAAGTTTAAAAAATTAAAAACAAAAAGCCCTGTATAGCAGGTTCAGTCTCTTGCGTGACCAGTGTAAGAAAGCTAACCACCGTTTTTTTTTTTTTAAATGCGTTTTGGTTTTTTTGCTAGGCTGGTTAATGCAGTTTAAGATACCAGACTGAGAACTAAGTGGACATGACTTAGTTAAAAGTTTGCAAAAAAGGCCTGTTTTGGGTAACATCTCCTACATATCTTGAAATCTGACGAGTCAGCATACATGTATGATGCTTAGAAGTAATTTCTCTTTATTTCTAGGTCCGCTTTAAAAAAAAAAAAGATTCTTGGATGATTAGCATTTCAGCCAGCACCAAGAAACACAAGGACGTTTAAGATCTAGCAGCAAACTACTAGCTCCAAGAGCTCTAGAAAAGCAGCAGTAATTGCACTGGTAGTTAGACTGAGTTATGGAAGGAATGAACACTCCGCTCAGTGCTGAGGATGGAGGCCCCTCTGAGGACAGGAAGACCTCCAGTCGGGGTGGGAGGAGAAGAGGAGAGAGGAAAAAAAAAAACCCGAAACAAAACAAAAAACACCTGCTCTGTCATGGCATAGTTAAACGCATGCAAAGCCACCAACCAAAGAGGTTCTGTGGTCTGTGTGCTTCATCCAATGTGACAGAATGATTGATGTCAAATTGTGTGTGCACGTGTGCGCGCTTGCTTTTCTAACTGCAGATTTCTCCCTTCATGCAACAGCATAATATTTTCTAGAACAAAACAAGAAAAAGCTATTATAATCCACTAAATACCAGGCAAAGCATAATCATGACTTAATAATTAAAACAAACAAACAAACCCCTCAGTTCCATTGACATAGGTGCTTAATCTGAGCGGGGGGAGGAGAAAAAAAAAAAGACCCCAAAAACATACAACCGTTGAAATGGCGAGACAGCATGGCGCAAAACAAAAAATAAAAACCAAAAAACCCCTCAAGAGCTACAGTTAGCATTTGGATATTTTAATAAATCAGACAGTTAAAATTGGTCCAATGCTTGTCATGGAGTTTAAATGAATATCACTAAACCTTATTTCTAAAAATAATTCAATTTCCAATTCTAAAGCACAGGGTCTACCGTTCTCCAAGGAAGTTATTATAGGCAAGTAGATATAGGTGTGAGAGTCTGTCAGCGTGAGGCTGTTTGGTGTGCTGAGTAAGATGCTGAGGTGGCTACAGTACTACTGATCGTTTAGGATGTTCTCATCGTTCTGGTGGAGGACTCGAACCCACCATAGGCCATCTCTGCTTGGGTGTTGCATCGGCATTCCTTCATCAGCAAATTGCAGTAGGATTCTTTAGTTTTGTCTCACTGTTCATGTGCAGCACTGGTGCCTCGTACCTGACCGGTTTTACGAAGCTGAAAGAGATGAGGGGGGGGGGGGAACATGAAGGGCAGAATGACTGAAAGTGAAGGGCAAAGAGCAAGCCTATTTTGAGCATCACCAATATTTGGCGCTGTTGTACACATCCTATGCGGTCCATCATTCGCCATGCAAGCGCCTGATGATCTCGCACACATACCTCGACATTGCATTTCTAAGACCAAAAGTAAGTTCAACACTATGCCTTTTACCACAAGCTCAGTTAAAGAGAAAGAAACCGTACATTCACACAGACCACTGAAGATAAACATTTCAGATTTCACACCAGAGGAAAAAAAAAAAATTAGAAATGAATTGTTAGTAACAGACAAGAAACTTTGTGAGCACTGGATCAGAGAAAGCTGAAAAGGATGCCATGAAGAGCTGAACAGAGGGAGGAGGAACAACAGATCAAATATGTACCCAAGATTTCATCTCCTTTCTGAGAAAGAGTTTAATAGAGTGAGCCTGCAGACAGAAAATGATGGCACTTCCAGAGCTGAGCATCATCTCTCCATACTGAATACGAGATGAAAAAAAAAAAAAAAAAAGACAAAATATGGTTGAGGAAAAAAGCTGAGACAAAATCCCAAATAGAACAAGACTGAGAGGTAAAAAGATTGAATGATTGTTAGTTTACATGCTTGGCGACATGTACAAGCAGCCTGAAGAATGTACAGGACTGACTGCCTCCATTCAGACTCACAACCCAAAAGGATGTATGCAAACTCGTCAATTTCGGTACTACTTTTCCAAGTTTTCTCTGCTCCAGTAAAGCTTCTCCCGGCTCCTGAAGTCTTCATGAACTGGATCAGTTGTTGTGCTATTGAAAACCTTAAACTGTGATCCACAGTACTACAAACTTACAGCATGTTCTCTCATGAGGATCCCTGATCCAGGTTTTTCTCTGCTTCTTTTTGAAGCTATGATCAGTAGATGAGCTCAGACCCCTGTTGCTGATTTGTCATGATGGGTGGTGCAGGTTCTCTTGACCTTGGCAAACACTCCAACACGGCTGGCTGCTTTAAGCATGGTCTAGGGAATAATCATTGCTTTGACTAATCTTAAAACATGACCGAGGCTTTTCACGACACCCTTTTTGCGTCTTGATGTATGCCTAATTCCTGCTGGTGGTGAACCTGAATGGAGACAGTGCCTGGAAATAAAATGAGCGAATGCAAGCGATGAGAAACACCACGAGACACCACAAGTCCTGGAAAACTTACAGATCTCATTCCACCTGCATGCCTATCAGATGGCCAACCCCTAATCTTCAGCCGCTGTGGTGCCTCTTACTTTGCCTTTATGACGCATCTACATTCAAAACAGGAACTCATTAGCGCACACAATATAGTCACATTGCTTTAACAAACGTTGCTTGGTGGGGTAAAAGAGGAAAGGGTTACAGAAAAGGGAGTAAATCATCAGCATCATAATGAACATCAAATCCTCAAGTAAGTTTTGGAATAGCAGCGCTTGGAAGGTCTTGGGTCTGGAAGACAAAGCCAAGCTAAACCATCAGATTAAATATTAGGCAAAATCAGCACAGTTTAAACTTGGCAGAGGTTTAGAAGCAGAGAAACAAATTGTTCAGTGTTAAGGCTTCGTACCTCGGCTCCAACTCCATCATATTTGCCACATTCGCAGGAGGAAAAGAACGTCCATTTTTAAAACTTAAATAATAACAGAATGGGACTAATGAGACTGAAAGTTGACCATTTGAGAATCAATATTACCTATTAATTTTGGCAAACTACTGCTACAAGTTCAAGTAATACCAGACTACGCCTTGGGCCCTTGGAAGAGAGAGTATTGATCAATATTTCCCAAGGAGTGGAAAGTCTGTGGTTTTCCTTGGCTGTGTGCTGAAAATGATCACAGAGTGCGTCAGGCTTTGGAGGGGCCGCACGGCTGGATCACATTTCTAACAGGCTGACAGGAAGAAGCTGGGCCAATTACCAGCCTTCTTTGTGCTGGGTTACATTCAACAAAAACATACACTGAAAATAGAGAGAATATTACAGAGTGGCCAGTGGCAACCAGAAGAAGAAAACAATACCGAGCAGATCTGCAAGTCCTTTAAAGCATGAAAGTGTGCTTTTCTCATTATGTTCAGACCCGATATAAAAACACGGAGGTGTTAATGATTAAAACACACAGTATTATATACCCGATTTGTACATTTTGCAGAATTCGTAACTAGGGTTGAATAACAACTGGACAAAATAATAAAAATCACAAATTTGATTAAAAATCCTAAATATTTCCAGTCATAAAGTTTGTATCTTGAATACAAAATAAGATCAATAAGCGCCGAGATTTTGTGTAGTATCAAAGCACGGGATTTAAGCTGCGTCCCATTACTACCACTTGCACTTCACCTCGTTTGGAGTGAAATTCAAAAGCGAGTCAATAAAGTGAGAAGTCGAATTTTTCCCTTCAGATTGGGACACTCTTCAAAAAGAAACGCGTCACGAAAAAGAACGCCTCACGCGCTC
>JAODXR010000018.1:12575028-12585597 GCA_028877395.1 Cathorops festae
ACAAAAAAACATTAAAAAAAAATCCTTTAAGATTATTTTTAAATTATTGGTGTGAAAAAAAAAAAACCAAAAAAAAAAAAAACTTTTAGAAATCGTTGAATATTTTAGGTTAAAAAAAACCTAAATATTATTATTTTTTAAATCTCTTGAAAAAAAACTTTGAATAAAAAGAATAAAACAATTCTGTTTGTATATATTTTTGACTTGTGGAAAAAAAATAAAAAGCTCAGGCTTGTTGAACAAAACACAAACATCACACGTCAGCTTGAATAACGAGAACGCGAACGCCGGAGAAAGTCTTCTTGATTGTGCGTGAAAGGAACGCTCCACAGATTTGCACTAATCGCCTACAATTATACGATTACGCAATTAGATGATTAGATGAAACGTGATTACGCCGAGGTAGGTGATGTGACAAAAAGATCATATCACGATACTTAAAGTCATTTCTCGAAGATGTTGGAGGACGCATCACAATATTTTCAGCTTGTTCACAAACTGGGAGCGAAATTTAAATGTAAAATTGTCATAAAAAAATACGAAACATTGAAAAAGTCGTTTCATGATTTTGAGAAGAAAGAAAAAGTGAATATATGAGAAAACGTCACATCAGGTGCTTCCGCAGTTTTTAGCTGATCAAAAAACAACAACATGTATTGTGATACAGTATTATATTTACGTGACGTTATTTTATAATTCCAATATAATCCTCGACACCAAGTAACATTACACCATACATACATTGCATGACAGGACTTTAGCAGACGTTTTTATTTTATCCAGAGCAACGAACACCATACCCAGAGCAGCCTGGTGGTTAGTTAGGGGTGAGAGGGCACTTGCTCAAGGGCACTTCAGATATTGCTGCTGGTTCAGCAAAGCGGACTGGGACCCTTTTGGTCCAAAAGCTGCTTCTCTAACCATTAAGCCATGGCCTCCCCACACCACACACAGTACAGGGCTCGAAATTCATATATTTTTCCACCAGCCAGCCAATAACTCGCGATATCCAAAAAAATGCCGGATGACTGACCCCTTACGAGTTCTTTTAGGAACCAATTCGTCCGCTTCCATTTTTAATTTGTCGCTGAAATTGACAGAGCTTACACGGTAGCCTATGAAACAACGACGACTGCACTGAGTCAGCGCTGTAAACCGAAACTAGAAATCTTCCTGTGAGCAGTGTTGCCAGATACTGCTGACGTTTTCCAGGCCAAAATATGTTCAAAACTCGCCAAAATCCACTTAAAACCACACAATTGGGCGGGAAACTGCCCAATCTGGCAACACTTCCCGCAAGTTCCTTTTCTGTCGCCCGGGATTGGTTGGCGAGTGTGTGACGTTAGTGGGTTTTTTTTTTTACCCTGAGGCAGCCTCTCTCATTACTGCCTGAGGGACAGGGAGAAAAACATCAGAAAAGGTTTTAAACAAACGCAAGTCGACAGATGACCATAAAATACTCGATAGTTATGATATATTAATTTTATGTATCTCACACAGAATTTCCAGAGATATATCGAGTATATTCGATATATCGCACAGCCCTAGTCTCAATCTTCGCTTTATATATATTTATTTTCAATTCGCCAGCCTGGCTGCCGAGTGACAGGAATTACCTGCCAAATGACAAATTAAGACACCTCAGGTGACCGGACCACTGCGAATTTCGAGCCCTGGATTAAGTGTGTGTGTGGCCAATGACTTTCCGCAATCGCGGAAAACAGACTGAAATTATGGAATTTTTATCGTGAAACGGATTTTTGACTGCCAAACGGAATTTTTGGAAATAATGTGTTTTTTTTAGTACATCTGCGCTTGGATTCATTTTTTTTTTCAACATTGCTCGTGTGTCAAAGTGTAACTGCTGCAGAAGGCTTCTGCGTAACTGCCACTCATGCCCAAGCAGACATGCCTTTCCGGTCAAGGCAGCTTTGTCGGTGATTGTGATTGGCTTGTGGCACACTTAACCAGCCAATGAGCTGCTTATTTATAGATTGGCTCCCCGCATCACAACCAGAATGGCGACCACGAAAAAGAAACTAATGTTCTGGTGGCCAAGGATGCCATATGGTTGCCAGTGGCAAGTGTGGACATTGAGCGCTTCTTTTCCATAGGACAGAAGATTCAGTCTCACGGAGACCAACACTAAACAACTTCTGATGCTCCATCATAATGGTGATATCGAGCAGCGTTTCTAGGTACTCCGAGCGCTCAACGATTAATCTGTAAGGAATATTCAGGACCGTCATTACAATAAAAAATTAAACTATTCTAGTCTGTGTGAGAGTGTGTTCTGTTAGGAAACATTGTTTCATGAGTTTGTGGTGTACTAAAAAAGATGGAGTAATATTTTTGTCAGTTATGAGTATTGTCATTACAGGCTCAGCATTACTGAATATTAATTTATCCCTATTAATTTATCAGTACTCTATTATATTGCGATATTATATATGCCATTATGTTGCATATATTATCTATGAGATGGGTTTTTAGTTCACAGTGATCCTAGTTTCTTGATTTATCTGTTACCAGTACATCAAGTAAAATATTTTGAGCTCTCAATCTTTGATCCCACTTTAATTTATTAATGCAATTTATCAGCTTACTGTCAGTGTAATTCTTTTATTAGATATTTTTTTCATGAACGATTTAATCATGGAAAGGACCATTTGTGTCTAGAGATGCAATACTTTGAAACCCAAGTAAAATTATGCCAGCCAGAATTACTAAATTGGGGCCCAAACAGAACAATTTTGAACTGAAATTGTGAAACTGAATTGAAACGGAAATTTCATTGTCCAAAATGGAAAAAGCCAGATTTTGAAACGGAAAATCATGGGCTCTATTACTAGGGAAACTGGCCCAGATACGAGCTCACTTCCTGTGGCAGCTTCTCCACCAAATTTGATAGGCTGCAATGGATTAATGCTTTTTGGAATAATAAAAAAAAAAGTTGTGAGGCTTGGTCTGGACAAAATTTGACGACAACTTGTGCTTCCTCAAAATGGGGTCATCTACCAAGTTTGGTTTTGATGCATCAAAATATTGCTGCGATTGCACACGAGTTTGACCTCATTTTGCCACAGATTTTGATGGACAAACGTTTTCAGAAATTGAAAAGCAAACAAAAATATCAAGGCTTGGTCTGAATATCGTCTATGCCAAACTTTGTCAAGACTGGACAAAATAAATAAATAAATAAATAAATAGAGGGAAATTAAAAATGGCCGAAATTGAAGTCATGAGGTTCCTTAAACACAGCATGAACCAAGGAATACAACTGGACCTCATTTTTGGAAAAAATTGGACATACAGTTTCAAAAGTTGCATGCATAAAATGTACCTCAAATTTGACCCACTGGTGGCACTAGAACACCCAAGGTGTAAATATGTAACTTGGTGAAAAGAACCAGGGGGACGGTCCCCAATCAGTGGGCAAAATTTATATTTAAAAAAATTACCACATCATTCTATGGGTTGCCATAGACACCCTAGGCAGATGATTAATAAGAAAAGCTAGAAATACAAAGTAAATAAATACTTTTTAAACAAATAAAACCAACCCACCACCCCTACAAATGATCTATACTGGTGAATAAGGTGGGTTGCTGAAATAGATGTACTTCACTACAAACTCATCACGAACTGACACAAGCTGATCACATTTATCCATTTTGTAATTCTCCGATTGACCCTCGTCATCAGTCTCTACAGCTAGACACAAGCGACACTTTTGCACCAGGGACCCAGTGTCAAGCTAAACCTAGCTGTAAATGCTAACCATTAAGAGAGGCTGCAAATATGTGGCAGCACATTGCAGGAGTACTGCAACCAAAAAAAAGAAAAATTAAGAGCTTGGTAGAAGTATGGCAAAAAGAAAGTTTAACAAGTGGCCTTTCACAGATAAAGGGTGAGATTTTTTTTTTTATGACCGCAATGTTAACACAATTGTCTGATGCAGGTAAAATTCTATGGCTGGTCGAAAAATATTTTGCCCATTAAATTTTGAGTTTACCAGCAATTGACAGATTGACCAAGTTGTTAATTTTGAACCCTGACAGCAACTTGTTGCAGTTACTGCAAACAACGAAGATACTTTTACTCAAAGTACTAAATTAAAAAAAAAAGTTCCTATACTTTTGCTCACCTGAAATTGGGTGGTCTACCACCAAATGCGACTTGTTCCAAGCTGTTTAATACATCTGGACGTAAAAATCAGAAAATGAAAGCTGAAATTCTGATACATCATCTCAAACAAAAGTATTCAGTGTATAGCAAAAACAAAAGAATTGACCTTGTCGTTCCAATAGTTTTAGAGGGGTTACTGAACAAAGTTAGGTGTTCAAGCCCCAACATTCCCAAGCTGCCACTGCTGGGCCCTGGACCCTTTCTGTTCCAGGTGTGCTGCATCATGTCTGACCCTGCATGTTGATCAAGCTGGAATATGAGAACAATTTCACCGTGCTGTAATGCAGGGTTCTCCCTGGGTTCTGAAAAATACTCTCCACTTTTTTCCTTGACAAATAAAGTCCAATAAATATCCACTTTATCTTAGTCTGGAGTCCCCCCCCCCATCCTCGAGTTACTTACTTATCAAAGTGGACTTAATACAGGTTTATACCAACCAAACTGGCACAGTTCAAATAATTTGTACAGATACAGCTAGGCCTCTCCATTACAGATAAAATTTGGGCTCCACTCCAGCCTCTAAATCAGAAAGACTTGATTTTGGGCAGCTTGTGCACCATCAACCTAAAACAAGAAAACATGGTCATCACTATCCCCCACCACAAGCATTTTATGAACAGCTATCAACACTTGCGCCCTTATAAGCCCATTGCTTCGATATTGACTTAAGTTGCCATAAATGCTATGACACCTTCATAAAATGATACCCAGCTTTTTTCAATAGTACAAGCATGCGGTTTCATTGATGTAGCGCATGTAGTTTCTGAGAAAACTTGCCCAGATTGAGTCCACTTGTACAAAGTCCAATAACATATCAAGGGCCACAACTCTGAAAATTTCTCATAAATTATTTTAGAACTCAACTTAGATCATGAATACTAATATGAGCATGCAAAGTTTCATTGATGTAGTTTCTAAGAAAACTTGTCCAGATTTAAATGGACGAACAGACTCCATTTCTATATTCCCCTACGCACTTCATGGTGGGGAATAATAAACCTCTTTAGTTTGAGCTTATTTCAGGTCATTTTAGTATGGAATTATTCAAAAGTGGTATTAGGACTCCCTTTACTTCAACACAAAACTTAATTTACAATTGAACAGAAGAGTCTTGGAACAAGCAACAAGTGAAGGAATCCAAATTTCCCATTGATTTACAAACCAAACACAATGATATGGCATTATCATACATTTGTCCAGGGGTCTTTCTAGCTGTTGAAAAGACCAGGGACTAAGTCAGGTTTTCCTGGGGCTTATATTTTTAAGGGAGATTAGCACTGATTGGTTGGCAAAGATATCTAACTTCACGAAATAATCACCCACGCACAAAAGTCACGAAATCTTTACTGATTTTTGCACTGCTTTTTTAAATACATCTACTTCCTGTCTCAGGAAACTGAGGCATGTACCAATTTATTTAGTCACTAGTAAATCACCAGTTTCATAAAAATCTCATCTCACCTCACAGACATCTCTCCTTTAGGACCACAAAGACACTAGTTCTAAGACAAATTACATTGCAACATTCAAAAATCCCAGCTGACATCCAACTCTGCTGTTTTCTATTAATCTTACTTTGAGTGCAAAAGTACCCAGGGGGCAATAGCTCCGAGTGATGGGGCCTAACGAAGCCACTACACGTACGTTCACCACAGGGACTCAACACACCATGCCGCCCAAAACAGAGCACTTTCACTTTTTATTTAAAAAAAAAAAAAAAACTGTATTACCGACAACATGCTAGGGGACGGTCAGGGCTCCGAGTGGGCCTCCCCCATGACTATTTCAGCCCTTAAATCATCTTCAGTGCTTGAAGCCCAAAAAACATTGTCAGCTTAGACTGCGCCATTTTGTTCACCCAGAAATAATTACACCACCACCACACCAGGCCGATTAAGACGCACTGCCATTAGTCAAAAGCTTGGCGCTCATTTGGTCATTATGTGTAGTCAATTTTTATTGGTCACAAGCATGTGCTTGTCGTTTACACCGACTTCCTGCCGTCTCTTCACTGGGGTTGGATTTCGGCAAACGTAGGGATTTCTAGAAAGATGCCGACACCAAAAACATTAGTCACCGTGTAGTCATTTTCTCTTCATCACTGATGGATTATGTTAGTCAATGACAAGTGCCAGTGGGAACCTTGTGTAGTGTACATTACAAATAGTTATTTTTCCCCCCTAAAGGGGAGTATAGCTGATACATGGCCATTGAAATAAATGCTATGGCTAAACCTATTAAACATGGGACACTGCATAAAGTTCATTATCTCAGCAAAATAAGCTTACAATGCAGTCACACTAAGCAAGAGACAAGTCACTTGTCTCTTGTGGGTGTTTCAGGAACACTACGATTGCAGCTTGTGGATGTGCACTGCCCATGTTCTGAAATTAAATGGGTCAGGTCATTCACTCTTCTGTAAAAATTCATTTGCATCAGGTGTTGTAATTAAACCTACAAAAATGGGCAAAATTGTTTGAGAAGCCCAACATGGAGGCTTGGAGTTACACCACATTTGCAACCAAATGTAATGGCTGGATCTTGGTAATGGATCTTTAAATGGCCCAAAGAAGAAAAATGTTCTTTATCAGCTGCGGGAAATCTTAAAAATAAAATAATAAAAATGTTGATTTAGGCATCATTACGTTTTTATAGCAACAACCTGGACATGATTTCATGCTAAAAAGGCAGAAAATCTACACATCTGGACTGCAATCTCCATTAAAATCAATTCATGTTTGTAGCTCAAGACCCAAATCCTCCCATAGTCAAATCTTCCTCCATCGACCTTTCCTTCTATCCACTGTCCCACTTCTTTCCAGCCCCGACTCAATGACCGACAATTTCCATTGTCTTTGAAGCATTTTGTTCACAAACAATATTGGCAGCTCTTCCTTAGCTTCCACACACTTGCAGGCATGCAGTAAAAATCTCACCTCTTTGCCAAATGGCCTTAGCCTCTACCCGACAGAATGTAGCAGTGCGGCGCTAGCTCTGCAACCCCGAATTCGAGTGCTGTTTGTTTATCAAATGCTGTATTTGTAACATTTTGACTTTATAAAAGCTTCTCTCGTCAAGCACCACTCACATGGTGGTGAGCAGGTGTTCCAAATGAATATAGGCAGCACTTAATTTTTCCAACACTACAAAAACTATCAATACACAACACGTTCAATATCCGGCTCTTGATCTGATGCATCTGTGTATTAAAACAATACATTAAACAGATTGCAGAATAAATTAATATTTAAACCAAGGCTGCAACAACTGACATCACAATCTGGCAGTGCAGGAGACTCGTTTCTGCCAACCAAATGAGACATCCAATCTCAAGTGTTAGTATTATGTACATTTTTATTGGTTCTGCACACTTCTTGCAACCGTATGTCTTATCTGCATTTCATGCCTCGATTTATTAATTATTTTCTGGCACTAATGATTGTGTGATCAATTTCAACAAAATCTAAGCAGTGTCCAAAGTTAGTTGAAAAGAGAAAAAAAAAAAAAGAAGGCCCAACTGCCGCTACGCGTGGGCAATTTTAAAAAAGGTGGTATATGTCATTATAATAAAGACATTTTAACTACACTTCTTGGAGTGCCTTGGTGAAGAAAAGTTTTTTTTTTTCTCTTTTCAACTAACTTTGGACAAACAAATACCTTGAACCAAAGAGCACCCACCAGAATATTTTTATATTTTTTCACATTTCTCTAAAGGGACTGAGCACGCCTCTGACTTGCAAAAATCTAAGCAGTATTTAAAAAATAAATAAATAAATCATACGACTTGTATTCAGCACTAGTATGCATGTCATGATTGTACCTAAAAATAAATTCTGTTGTAAAAAGCAGTTTTCAACCGATGTTGGAATGTGTGAAAAAAAAAAAAAAACGATCTTACCCACTGTGACAAACTGTCACTTGAGGCGATTCTGTTCAGTCTTCAGAATGTGTCAAGCACAAGCGCTTAAATCTGCTTCACTGATTTGGACAATTAACTGGCCATCAAAAAAGTTTGTCCCCTTTGTTTTTGGATAAAGGGCTGGCAGTGGGAGGGGTACTCAATGAGAAGTGTATTTAAAAAAAAAAAGGTTCATTCCATTCAATGAGAAGAGTAAAAACCCCTCCCACTCTTAATTCCATCAGATTAACTCTCAACCTCATCAGGTAAAGTGATCAAAACAGGTGCGTCACAATGGGTAAGGTCATGTTTTTTCACACATACCAACAGTTCTACATTTATCTGGTATTTGACTCCATTCAGTGGGTCTTGAAAATTAACTTGTACTATTTTACTCAGTTCAGAGCCATAACCAACTCTTACAATTACTCTTTGCTCTCGAAACTCAAAAACGAGCAAAATTAACTCAATACTTTTAGTTCTCAAAAAGTTAATTTTTTCCTGTGCACCACAGCGCACACGTCAACTGATCTGCACATAAAATATTCATGCTTACTCAAGTTGATCTTTGGCTGGATCGAGTCAAGGTAAAAAGAAAAGCATCGCTCATCAGTTCAAGATGTGATGTATTGCTGAAATTGAATCACTGTCCTAAAATAATCCCAAGCACCATCATTCACAAGTTTTACCTCCAAACAGGTAGCCTAAACCATGGATTTTATCCTTTTTACAATGGGCATTCACACCACGAAAGAGAAACCAATCGAAACCGAAAAAAGTGATCATGCCGTTACCATCTGAATAATCTTTATGAATGTCCATGTAGGCGCTCAGTGCCCACTTGTGTGACCAACTAAGCTGACAAGTTAGGTTTCATCTAATTTAGGTAATTAAAAAAAAAACTCCTATGTGCCCACTGCCAAAGTGTACAGCTTCTGTCAATATGTTCATGTTTGTATGATTAAAAACTCATGTTCCAATAAATATTTGCATGACCTCCTTGGCAGGTTTAGAATGAGCTTTGCCACCAAAGTGAGTGACAGTTCTGTGGGTGGAAAGGCCTTGATGACTGGTCAGAGGAAAATGGATTGACTGGTTCAAGCTGCCAAGGAGGATGCAACTCAAAAAAAATAAATAAATAAAATCACCCTTTGCAACCATGGAGAGTAGAAAAGCATCTTAGCACAAACACTGGACCTGTGGATGGGCTTTTAAAAAAAAATTAAAAAATAAAGAAAAAACCCACCCCACCTCAGGTTCCACTCCTGTCAGCCAAGAACAGGAATCCACAGCCATCATGGGCACAGACTCTCAAACTGGACGGCTGAAGAATTATTCTATTTATTTATTTATTGGGGGGGGGGGGGGGATCTTTGCTCCCGTCAAATACTTTTTTTGGCTTGTGAAGGTTCCCAACTGAGTAAAATCATGCAAAAGACATCCAAGTGGCAGCCATGATAAGATCTAATCAAATGTTCTAAATGCTAAGGAAATGTGCTTCCATTCTTCTGTGCTCATGATGGCCTCAAATTCTCAGAATCTTGAAAAAAATTGTGAAAATCCCAAAAGATCAGCAGTTTCTGAAATACCCCAAACACATTTGGCACCAACAACCAGGCCACAATCAAAGTCACAGAGCTCACACACTATTCTGATGTTTGAGGTCAACGTTAACTGAAGCTTGACCTGTATCTTGACCAAGCAATTGTTTATATACGATGTCTGAGCACATGCCATTTTTCCCAGGCATCTTTGTCCTTGCTGCATCATGAAACTGATAATGGAAGTATTAAAGAATCCTATGCTTTATGACAAAAAGCACAAGCTGTACAAAAGATACAGCCAAAAAGGAAGATCAGCAGTTGAGTGGGTGACTGTATATCTTTAAACTTCTGTAAACTTTAAGTACTACAGCTTTTCTTTCAGCGTTTTCTGTGCAAAATAATCATCAAAAGCAGCTCTTCCTTGCTGTCACCGTCAGCCACCGTGTGCTGCCGAGTGTGCACAGAAACAGCATACGACTGCAACGCTAGTCCTAACCCACTAACGACAACACTTTCACAAACCGATTGCAAATTTTCAAGAGAAATTTGACAACATCCACTGACTACTTTCACATTACCCATAATGCTTTGCACCTTGAGGGGCAACCAGGTGTTTCATTTGTTTACCAAATCAGAGAACCTCGGTCATTTCTTCAGATTCACATGGGGAAAAACAACTTTTCCTGATTTAAAAGTTTTATACAATACCTAAAGAGGCTACGCATCAAAAAGTGTGGTCAGACAGAATTCGCCATCAAAATTTTACACCGACAGACAACACGTGACTGTTCTACACACTTCAATGGTGAAGTAAAGTCTGATGATCCAAGTCATGAAACTCTTTGGTTAATCATCTCATTATCTCTAGCCGCTTTATCCTGTTCTACAGAGTCGCAGGCAAGCTGAAGCCTATCCCAGCTGACTACGGGCGAAAGGCGG
>JAODXR010000018.1:13165606-13179840 GCA_028877395.1 Cathorops festae
TTCTGTTTGGCGAGTTACTTTGGAAGGTAACTAGTCCGGCTGGCTGGTGAAAAAATATATGAATTTCGAGCCCTGCTGTACCAACTGTATGGTTGAAACGACAAAAATAAATAAAAGCCTTGACCTTGATAGTATAGCAGTGATTTCAGGATGCCATGTGACTGCTTACCTTGACCGAGTTGTAAAAAGCTTCAAAGACTCCAACGCTCTTGGAGCTGAGCTGTAAGTTAACAAGACCCTCCATGGTGAGGGTGATCCCCTGATGTTGCACAGCTTCCTTACTGGTGATCACCACCACTCCAGCCAGGACCTCCTGAAACAGGATGGGGACAAGATTCAAGATATATAATAAAGATCTATGGGTAACTGTAGTGCCTCTTTCAACAATATATATATCTCAGATAGAGCTTTTCCATCCTGGGAGTGAGTTCATCATCAGCTGCCCTAATAGAAAAATAATCAGTTGCCTACATTAGACAGGATCACATTCATGTTCTAACTCACACATTCATGACTGTCAGATTTCTAACATTCCAAGTTGTGTGTCTTCATAAGCACATACTGTTTGTTGTTAAAAGCTGCCATTATAATTTCTCCCTCCATTTCAAAACATTGCATTAACGACACCGGCGCTACAGAAACACCCCCTCGCCCCAAAAGGTTCAACTTAATTCAGAAAAAAATGCATATGAATATCACGCTAAGTGTAACGTTACCCCTTCATGATACACTTTGTTCGCACGCTTCAGCCTTAAATCCAAGCTCGCACTCATTTTCTCAAACACTAGTGTTTTCTGCAGCGTCTCTTCCGGATTATCGGAACCACGTGATTATTTTCTGTCACATGACTCGGTTTGTGACCGCGCGCGCTGCTCAGTCGGAGTCTGCGCAGCAACACAGCGGTGCGTTTACTGAGAACAAATCATATAAAATTAAAACAAACAAGCGGAAAACGAAGCTAAAGAGAGCCTCGCAAAATAACATATAAGAAAAGGAAAAGGACAAAGAGGGATGGAAAACCTGACAAACTAGAAAATCATGATAGGGAATTCTGCCTCTTTTCACTGAGTCGGTTGATTTGACTCGGCACGCCAACACGAACCGACTCTTTTGGATCCCAAACGGCTCATTGTATCTTTCCTGTACTGTACTGTACTGCTCATTGCTTATGGCCTTTTTTAATTTTACATTTTTCCTGTCCAGTTTGCGACATTTTCTTTATGATTGTGATTTTTCTTCTTTGAGTAACTGAAATGGTTACATTAAATCCTAATCTACATTTTAAATTAATAAAATATAATTAATTTGCATTGTATTGGTAAAGTATTTATAATAATAATAAACCAGTGAGGCACTATAAATGTGCGTTGACAAATACAGTGAACATTTTCGCATTAATGTTATTGTGTCTGTGCTTCATTAAGAAGATTCATTACCATTTATTCTAATGACTAATCACCTGCCTGAATACACTGACTAACACAAGCAGCAGGGTAGTGGATTTTCTGTTATTCACTCAGATAGTCATGCTAACAATCAGCTCAGATGAGAAGAAGAAGAATGGAAGGATTTCTGTGGAACTCTTTTTTTTTATGAAATTAATCTGTAAGAGTAACCACATTGTCTGTCTGGTTGGACAAGACATACAGTATGATTAAACCAGTTTCTCTGCTGTAGCCCACTCAGTATTAAAATAAGGAGGCTCATACTGGACAATAATAAGAGTTTGTAAGTTTTAAATAATATTTATTATGGTAATATTGTTTTGTAGCAGGGCATGAAAATAGATGTCATGTTTACGCCCAGTGCTTTTCAGATCTTTGGTCAGAACAAAATCCAGATGATTTTACAGGATAAAATTGTAATAAATTGATTCAACTCTTTGCCCTAAAAAAAAAAAAAGAAGTCACATAGGCCAGTATGTAATAATAATAATAATAATAATAATAATAAATCTCATAATTATGACTTAATATCTCATTATTGTGAGATAAGCAATTATTACTCTAACTTAAATCATAATGATGAAATACTATTTAACAATTATGATCTAATAAGAACTCATTATGACCTAGTCAGAGGTCATCAGTCATGATTATAAGATTAACAGGATTTCATTCCAGTATTGTGATAATTATGAGATACTACTAAATAATTATGAGATACTTTTTTCTACTTTGGAGCTGCAGTCAGTAACATGCGAATTTCCAATACAGGGGATCAATAAACTTTATCTTATCTTTCCTTATGAGGTCATAAATGAGATATTAAGTCGTTATTATGAGAAAGCTTCTCATTATTATATTATGGTGGCGGAAAAGGCTTCGAGACTAAAAGCTACCGGTTGCCCTGGCCGTCTCCTTAAGCTTAGCCACGCCCTTCGAAATGTAAAATTGATTGGCAGTTTCTACGGCAACTCCAGGAACGTGTCTACGTCATGAGGTCATCCGGGAACTTCGCGCTTTGATTGACAGTCGTCATGGTAACGTTCTTACTCGGCTTCCATTTTGTTCCTTACTTTTTCTTCCGTGAAACATTTGAGGACTGATTGCCGTTGTGGATATTAATCGACTCTGATCTATCAATCCGTTTGGGATATCGAGCGGAGTCCGGACTGCGTTTTATTCGGAGTGGAGCGGGACAGTGGAGCTGGAGTGGAGCGGCTGAAGCGGCTGGTCATGTCTGAGGTCCGCCGGGCCGGTCCGCTGCGCAGGTTTGGAACGCGCGCCATTTTGTAAAATTTACACAAAAAAGGAAGAAGTAGCTGGATGATGATGAGATCTCCCCCAAGAGACGCAGCCAGCTCGCCGTCGGTTAATATGTTATTTTCGGTAATTATGAGTTTTAAATCCGTGCGTCTTGTAACATTATTACGCGACGCGCGTCACTGACAGCCAATGCCTTCTCGGCGAGGGTCAAAATGTAGCTGTATTTCTGATCGGATAAGTTTGTGTTGACGGAGCGGCGCTGTTGATTTTGGAAAAGGAGTTGACACAAAGTCAGACGACTCAGGGCTGAAGCTTCATCGAACAATTAATATACAGGACTTGGGAAAGAAGATATCGTATTTTAAACGTAGAAGGATATTTTCTTTTTCCTCTCCTCTACAGAGGGACACGTAGCAACAAGGTAAGTTGTGCTGCATGAGTGATGAGATGAGGAGCTAAAGGATGTTAGCAGGCTGTGGTGGCTCACTCACTCTCGCTCGCTCGCTCGCGCACTGATTCCGATACACCGAGAACAAGCAGAGCGCTAATGGGTTTGTGCTGCCGGGCGGATCAATAACTCTCTTCGGCGTGTTTGTGTTCTGTCAGGATGATTTCGAGATTGCAAATTGAGCGCTAAATGAATAAAAATAAATTAAATAAATAAATATGCGTGTCGTATCCGTGTATATCAGTCCGGTTGCTTTTATATATTTATTATTATTAATTTTTTTTCACAGGCCAAGATTTTTGGCAACATTCTTTAGTTAGCTTAGCTAACGTTAGCAAGCACAAAATAGCCAGCTAATTATAATTAGCAAGTCCTTTTACTTTTTTTTTTTGTTTGTTTCATTGTCATGACTAGAGATGAAATGGAGTAATAATAATTAATAATAGAGGCTCGTCTTGGCTGAGGCTTTTCTTTGCGTTAGCCTTTTGAGCGCGGCACTTTAGCAAGCTGGCTAAGTGCGCTAGCTAGCGCGGACTAGCTGAAGCGGGTTTTTTAGCCGGAGCTAGTCATGCTACCTGTGTGACAGCTTTTCCTGGGCACTCACGGTAGACTGACGCTCTCGTTGATTTTTGCAGCCCCAAACCCGAACCAGGTCAGTAATCCTTTCGGTAAGTCCGTGTCATTATGTCAGTGTGTGTTTGGTGACGATATTAATGCAGTAAAAGAGATTGTAAGACGCCAAAGTTAAAGGGAGTTGAGAGTTTGGTGGTTGCAGGCTAGCGGTAACAACCTTGCCCATTCTGTGCTGTGCAAATCTCGGCGTATTTTGAGCGCTGCCTTTTATTTATTTTTTTTAATATATGTATGTTTATATATATAAATCGGCTATGGAGTCATTTAAATCTCGATATGTCTGTGAGTATCTTGTGCTTGTGTGAATGATGCTGGAGTAAACGCCGTTGCTTTGGCTAACATCTGTGTGCAGCAGGTAGTCCATTTCAATTGTGCTTTGCTTCAGTTAAGATGGATGATGATGATGATGAGGTTGGTACTTGATGATAAATGGAGCTTAAAGAGTCTTTAGGTCTTAATGTTGTCCTTGTTGCGCTTCATGACCGGACTGGATCCCCTGTGTTTTTGTTTACATCTGGATCAATGCATACATCAAACTGGAGGTCTGTAAATGGCCAGATGTGAGTCGTTGTATTACTGATCCATCACTTGTCTTTTTCTTCCACATTTCTGACATGCTGATGCTCCCAGACCTGGCTTGCTTTTTTTTTTTTTTATCTATCCATAGGAAGTTTTGTCTGCTAATTTGCTCTCTGTCTCTCTAACCGTTGCTTTGCAGAGCAGAGCAGACCTTAAACTGTGAAAGTCCGGTGTAAAGACCTGACATTCCTACAGGAATACAGGGTTAATGTCTATTGCATAACGCTTTATATGTGTTGCATAACACACATCTTCCCTAACTAAGTCAGGTTTGTTGTGTAGAAAGTTAGATTTGGAGTGCACATGCAAACCGGCGTCCTTTAAAATGTCCCCAGTTCCACGCATGTCCATCACCCGGCTACTTCAAAAATATTCCTTCGTATTTCTGTCCTGATGCCGTTAGCCTGGTTTTAATAAATGGCCCTTTTCATATTCCTTGCAGATCCACACCAATGATCGTGCAAGTTGAAGAGAAATCCGAACATCGACCGTTGAAAGACCCTGCTGAGGCACCAGGGCTTTTCTCCCATAGATACAACTTCAAAGTTGGTTCAGGTAACCTGGATTTGTGTCTCATTTTATTATTATTATTTTTTTTTTTACTGAAGTAAGTCTTTAACAGGAAACGACGAGAGAGGCCTTTTGTATGTTGCCGTGAAAACGCCTTCTTAGAGGGAGTTAGAAGGAAATATTGTGATTTTTTTTTTCTCTCTCTCCTTCTGTTGTAGTGAGCTGTGGTTTGCAGATGGACTCCTCTGCCAGGATGATATGAGATTTGCCAGAGGACGATGCATACAGGTTAGCTCTTCTTCCTTTTGGTCCGTTTCACGGCGTCTTGGTCGCTAATACAGGGATGGGTTTGCGAGGAGCATCTGTGCATATTTGCCTCGCCTTTTGTTATTAGACGCTGAGAAGTATGCAGAAGAAAGAGAGCTGGTGAAAGGACTCGATGACCACTCGGATGAAGTTAAGTTTGTGTGTAGAGAATGGGATCCGATCCATGTGTGATTGTGATCTGTGCAATCACAGCGGGATCCTCAGGGGTTTATATCGCATCTCGAGAAGAGGTTTCTTTTGTACGCCCAAAGCTGAGCATGTATTTGCCAGCCTTTTATTATAAGTGTGTGTTGGTGCTTGAGAGAGTTGTTCGGAACATGATGCCAGGTTTCTTGTGTTCAGATGAATCTGTGCCACTCAGTGCGCTGTGTTGTTTGCTGTGGAGGCATTCAGAGATGCAGCCCTAGCCATGCTGGACATCCTGAGCGTTATTTAAAAAAAAAAAAATCATCTCCTGGAGACTATCCAGCTTATCAGACTAGAAATGTCTCCTAGATTAGTAAAAGAGCTGTGAGCGCTGCTTATTTGTGATCAGGGGGGTCATTTCTACCAGAAGAGTAAATCAGCTTTGCATGAAGATCTCTATTTAGGGCAAACGCACTCCTCAACTATAAATGTTTAAAAATATAGGCCATGCTCCCTCCTGGCAGCTGCCGCACATTTTCTGCTCCTGTCTCCAGGGTCAGCTATCCCGAGTTCCTTTCTCGGAGAAACTGATTCCGGGTTCCTAACCCGTGAGCTTTTCTGTCAGCAAATACTGTGTTAAACTGTGCTGGGAAATGTGTCAAAGTGCAATGCAATTTCATGCCTGTTACCCGTTTTCCTATTGGTTCGCGCGCCGGCGCTTTGCCCTAGCAACAAAAGTGGGTTATTTGCATACGCTTTCCTGATTGGCTCCCGCTCCTGCGCGCCAGCCAGTGGCGCTCCGTCTTCCTGGTGGTAGGCTATGCTAATGAGGCACTGTTGCTGGGGGTTGAGAGGCGCCGGTTGCCAGTGTGCTTCTGGTGCATTGTGACTGCCTGGTGAGAGACGGTGATAAATGAGGACTTAATGATCTGCACAATTCCCTTTCACTGCAGACACGTTCAGTGTTTCAAAATGCCGCTCTAGACAACGTACGCCAGAGTGTGTGTGGCTATGTTAAATCGAGCAGGCGAAATCAGATTGTTCCAGACCGACAACAGGCAGTCGGTCGGTGAAGTTCTTGTTTTGTTTCATTGTTTGCTTTGCGTGATTCCTTGCCGAATCCCTGTGCACTCGGCTGAAATGCAGGCACGCTCGCAGATCATTCTGCGCTCGTCTTCTCATGAACAATGTACAGTTTCGGGGTGGGTGACATTGAGGTTTTAATAAAGCGGTTCAACAGATGATCACCTCTGAATGCCAGGTGACTTACTGTTAATGTCTGTGTATGGCCACGCAGTCTCATTTGTCTGATACAGTGAGCTTCAATAATGTAATACTGTAGGGATGGTTTGAGCTATGGGCGTGTGTGTTGGAGAGATGGGAAGCGTAGTTCTCGAACACCACTGGAAGTGTGTGTGTGTGTGTTCGTTCCAAGTATAGATCCTGTGGTACTGTTGTTGAGCTCTTCGGTTTGGAGAGTGATGGAGAACCAGCTGAGTCATACACACACACACACACACACACACACACATCGCTCCAGTTGCGCTTGTTCTCTCCCTCTTGTTATACAATGGCACCTGGCAAAAGAGTGTTGGGCTGAGATTGCATGACTTCTGTTGGAGAAGCTACTGCTTATGCTGTTCATAGGGACTGTACTGTCTGCCTTTAATATCCTGACCAAGGGGATACAAAATTATGCACACATTTTGAAGATTAACTTTATATGCTAAACATGTCAGTGTGCAATACTGTATCAGTCTTATGTAAGCAAGCATCCCGTGTTGTTTCTTGATTTTACATTCAGACCAGGCTACATGTTTCTACAAACCTCGTCACATTAGCTCATTAGAGTATAGGAGAGTATTGAATCGATTAAAAAAAAAAAAAGGGGGGTGGGTGGGGGGGATAAAAGGTCTAAAAATGATTCACAGAGGTCGTTTTTTTTTTTTCTTCTCTCTCTTCATTTGACTAATGTTAAATAGAGCCTTTGTCGAATCACACAGGTTTAATTCTCACCAGTTGTTTCAAATGGAAATAGACATGCATTAAGCTACTCAAGTTTAAAAAAAAAAAATTATATCTATTTAAAAAAATGCGCACATGCACATACTTTTCATGCTTTATGGTTCACGCAAAAAAAAAAAAAAGTTTTGCCAAAAACCTTTTGTTTTCCAAACACGTTAGCTTTTATTAGATTTTTGCTTTGCAAATACAAAGTCTCCCACCTTTGCTGTCTGTGGTCTTTTATGATAATTTGTCGTTTCGCTCTGGTGTTAGTTTCAATAGTCGGGAATTTTGTCTCGTACGTTATTGTATCTGCATCAATGAAGTGGATTGAGATGAAGATTTAAATAAATTATAATTGGATTTATGATCGTCTTATGTGTTGAACTGAACATGTAAGGGTTTTTATTTTTTTATTTAATTTTTTTGTCTATTTTCTTGTTGGCAGTTTTTTTTTTTTTTAAATAATGCAGTGCTCTTGTTTTGGTTTGTAAATGTACGCTGATGCATATTGTGTATTGTAGATTGTCAAGTGTCATTGGTCTAGGGTTGGATATCATTTGAAATGTAAAATTTATTTAAAATTCTGCTTCTTATAGATTCCCTGTTTTTATTCTAAGCTGGCATTAAAAAAAAATTAGATAAAACAACTTTTTTGATCATTTACCACAGTCCGTCTTTCACATGGTTGTGATGGTAGCCATACATTCTGACTCGTGTCTGAACAAATGGACATGCTGTTTCGCTGATGTGCGATGGTTACATAGACCGGTACTGGCAGATATCTACGTACATCCTTTCAAATGTATAACCTTTTGTTTGTAGTAATAAAGGATTATTGCAGAACTGATAAGCAGAGCCCACATTACTTTTTTTTTTTTTACAGGCTACCCAGTACATGGCATCTTGCGTTCGGTTCTAATTTGGAACTTGATTTCAGTTCCCAGCCCTATAAGGCACCCAGTTAACGAATGTGATTTTCAGAAAATGTCTGGAACGACTTTCAGACGTGATTGTGTTCCATTTATGGGAAAATCCCAGAAGTGTGCAGTTGAGAGATCTGTTAACTCAGTCACACTTCAGGCTTACCCCTGTGAAGTCCCATACACAGATGCCTGGGTACAAAACAGCCAGGAAATGTGGGCAGCAACTATTGATCTTAGAAGGCTCATATTTGGCTTGTAGGTATCTATTTACATATGTATTTAGCCTTGTTGCCATCCCCAGCAGTAATGCATGAAGTTGGCGGACATGATTTTACATTCACATATAATGTATGTGCGTGTCCTCTTTTTTTTTTTTTTAAGATATATAGTTTTTAAAATGTGTATTGAGTCCCAAAGTGGCATTAAACTTGAGGTCTTCAACAGCGTTAAACTGGTTCATTTTTACAGAACTCTTTCCCATCTTGGTATATACTGGAAGTAGCAGTCACAGTAAGATATTAACATAAGTGCTTCTAGGCTGCTGAACTATTAGTAGTTAATATTAATTCAAAATCTAAACAAATTTAGATTAGGAAAAAAAAGTTGATCAAGGAAATGCATTATTAATTACACAAAACATGGAGTCATATGCAGGAATAAATGTATTAAATCTTCTTCTTTCCCAACTCCTTTATTAGTATTTTTGGTATCAAAGCTAATTGGCTATGAATGTGTAAAAATATGCATCAGATCCGCTTTTGAGGGACTGAAGCAAATGCTGGGCGTATTCTTGTGACAAAAGCATGATCGCACGCTCCTGTTTTAGGTCTGTGCTTTTTTGGATGTGCTGTAACCTGATCTGTAGTTACGGAGCGAGACTCGTCTCGCAAGAGAACATGTGTGCCAAATGCCAGGAAGGTCTAATAACATGTTTAATTAATGTTGTGATGTAGCACGTCTTTGGTCTGTTTCACGCGAGGAGTTATGAGGGATGGCAATATCTGCCCTCTAGCTACTCGTGGTTTTACCTCTAGAGGGCACTAACCGGGATTTATGTCTCTCGTTGGGGTAACCATGAACCTATATGTTGGTATCGTGATCTGGTGTATGGTTTGCCTGGTTTCACTGCTATGAAGCAGGTCATGAAGGACTGGATTGATTTCTTGGCAGTCGAGAGGATTATTAGAGTAAGAGGGAATACCCGACACGTTTTGGATTGATGATTTATTTTAAATGCAGCTTCTATCTTAGAATTATATTTATTTAAGGCATGAGACTCGGGATGTATATTAATCAATGGGGAAATGAACCGTTATACCAGTTGAGGCATTGTACGTTTACCGGTCGTATCTGGAATGTAATACTGTTAGCATAAGAGTGATGCATATTGATGTGATTTCTTGACTCCATTATCCTGATTCTGTAATAATATGCACATTACAGGAGGAGAGACCTCAGCATGCAAACCCTCGTCTGTCCGGCTTGCTCCCTCGTTTTCGTTCAATGCGGCAGATGTGCAGATGGCTGCGCAGACGCCCCATTCTCACCCGCCGTTCAGTGACGGCCACCAGGCAAGCGCTGACGCGCCAGCCCCCGTGCTGCCCTACGGCTCACAGGCCCCGCAGCTCAACACCACCCAGGTACGCAGACATATCACGTATGTGAGGCCTCTACCACTCTGATGGACTCTCGCCCACTGTACATGATTCTACGATAATGTTTTTATGGTCAGCCTAATATGATACACTGCACTTAGGCCAGGTTTCTAATTCTGCACACACACCTGGTGATGTGGAATGACTCTGCTCTAATTCTACACACCCACAGTTAATCCATTATACAGCCGAATGTCCCTTATCCATTTCTTAATTCTGGTGTTTTCTCCTTCCTGAATAGTAGGTAACATTTAACATTAATAATTTTATATACGGTGCAAGCTTCTAGTGTTTTAGGAAAGCTAACTAAAAATCTAACAACTATTTTAAGTGTCAGGATTTTCAAACGTTGTCAAGTTTTCAAACCACCCTTGAAAACCCCCGCCCCTCTTCAGTGCAACCTCTGATGAATGTATTTGTCTTTGTGCATATGTGTCTGATCAGGTGACTGCCGATGTGGTGATGTTACAAAGGCGGATCCCCCAGTGTTTTCGGGATCCAGCCACAGCCCCCTTAAGAAAGCTCTCCATTGAATTGATCAAAACTTACAAACACATCAATGAGGTGAGGGCACTCCCCAGTGCTACTCGCCTGACTATGAAGGGCACATATCAAAGCTTTATGCAGTGTGGCTTTGTTTATTTTTCAACAAAAAAAAAACCGGCTGAATTGTAAAGATCTAGTTGCTGATGTTCTTATTTCCTGCCTTCAAGGTTTACTATGCAAAAAAGAAGCGGCGGCACCAACAGGGCCAAGGGGAAGACTCTAGTAATAAGAAGGAGAGGAAAATCTATAATGATGGTTATGACGACGACAACTTCGACTACATCGTTAAAAACGGCGAGAAATGGTTGGATCGCTATGAAATTGATTCATTAATAGGCAAAGGCTCCTTTGGACAGGTGGGTCTGATTTTTATGCAGATTTCTTCATAATCGAGGCAGGAAAGCAAATCTTTCTGACACAGTGCTGGTTAGACGAATTTTGCATGGTCATAAACCGACTTTGACTGACTTTGGTATGTGTCTCCCCCTGCTGGCAGGTTGTGAAGGCCTATGACCGCTTGGAGCAGGAGTGGGTTGCCATTAAGATCATAAAGAATAAAAAGGCTTTCCTGAACCAAGCACAGATCGAAGTACGGCTCCTGGAGCTCATGAACAAGCATGATACAGAGATGAAGTACTACATTGGTAATGATTGCCATTATTATTATTATTATTATTATTATTATAGTTGTCATTTAAACCATGCTGATAGTATGCAGTCTTGATAAAACAAACTACCTGGTGACACTATTAGACAACAACCTTTAACTGTTTCATTGTAGGCCAAAGCGTACCAGCTTGGCTAATACCAGCCTTTTAGTGGCTGATGGTGCCATCTAGTGTTTGCAGCGAAGATTTGTACTGGTGCCCAAAAACGCTTGGTCACAAACTATATAAATAAATTATTTGAATGAACCGTTTGTTGTTGGACATGTCTAGAAGTCTGGATTTTCTGTGTAATATGTTTATGCTCATCTCTCCGTCGTTCCATATTCTTAGTTCACCTAAAGCGGCACTTCATGTTTCGGAACCACCTCTGTCTGGTGTTCGAGATGCTGTCCTACAACCTGTATGACCTGCTTCGTAACACAAATTTCCGTGGTGTATCGCTGAACCTGACGCGGAAGTTTGCACAGCAGCTGTGCACGGCACTGCTCTTCTTGGCCACGCCTGAGCTCAGCATCATCCACTGTGACCTCAAGCCTGAGAACATCCTGCTCTGCAACCCCAAGCGATCAGCGATCAAGATCGTTGACTTTGGCAGCTCCTGCCAACTAGGACAACGGGTGCGTGGACAGCGTCCGATGGGCACTGGTTATTTCATTTAGTCCCTGTATATTTAATTTTGTTCCTGCGTTCACCACTTTGCATTTGTTTAGTGCTGACATGCTTAATAGCGATCGGAATTAGAGGTAAACTTGAATGGATGAGGGCGAAGAGTGGTTAAAATAATCTTTACTTTTAAATGTTCTCATTCTGACTTAAGATAATGGTGAATTTCTTTCTTCTCCTCTAACCTCAGATATATCAGTATATTCAGAGCCGCTTCTACCGCTCCCCTGAGGTGTTGCTGGGCATGCCATATGACCTGGCTATAGACATGTGGTCACTGGGTTGCATTCTGGTGGAGATGCACACCGGAGAGCCTCTGTTCAGCGGAGCCAATGAGGTATACTTCATTTAGAATGTGCATGTTCTCTGTCGATACTGCATAAGGGACTGAAACTACTAATGTCCTAATATGTTAACATTGCTGTTTTTTTTTTTTTTCTTCGTTTGTGTGGCTTTCATGGAGTTAAGTCACATGGTAGTGCAGTGACGTTACCATCTTGTCATCTCAGCCAATTTTTTAGGTTTCTTTTAAAACTCCAGTCACTGTTTATTGCATCTATAGTGTGGATATAGTTTAAAATAAAACCGTAGTTATGAGGCGTTTCCTTTTACTGAGGAGAAGAACAGGGAAAAACCCAATTACTTGAAAATCACTTAACACAAGTCAGTGGGTAGTTTGAAACTACAAGAGCAGCATATTTTCATTAAAAGACCGATGAGAAGACAGACATGGGAGAACGTCTCCCTGAAGCTGTGCTTATGCGGATTTAGTCAACTAATCAAAACTTGGAACAATCCAGTTAAAAGTATTTCATTGTGGTGTCCATGCATACCGGGAGCGTAACTTAGAAATCAAATACATTTGACTAAATAACTTGAGTGTTCTGTAAAGAAACTTGATTTGGGTAACTGTTTACTGAAACTCCCAACAACTGAACTTAGGCTTCTGTTATAAGTGAGTTTTGAGTATGTATGTGTTCTTATGTCAGCATGGGGGAAATTATTGTTCATAGTAAACACACCACAGATGAAGTAGGCGTTTGGTGTTCAAGGCATTAAAGTGTATATCACAGGTAAATTCAGGAGCAAGATTAATGTAATGTATTAAACTTTGGTCAAATATCTAACATTTTGCGTTCTCAGCTATCTTTTATATATATAATTATTATTTTTTTTTACCTTGAGCGATACCAGAAAAATTCAGTTGAAATCAAGCCAGTTGCGGTGAATTGGTCCGCCTCTGAAAAAACTTAACATTTGCCGGGAAATCCAAATGCCGATTTTCGTGACGCCATCTGCGGGACGCCTCCTTCTGAATCCTACTGAAACATTCTGCCAGTGGCAGCCATGATGTTAGTTTGTCAGACAACTCGCGCGATCGACATGAATACTGCGAGAGTTTGAGTTATGATTTACCGGCTAGTGGCCTAGTGGTAGCGTGTCTGCCTCTCGATCGGGAGATCGTGAGTTCTATTCACGCTCGGGTCGTACCAAAGACCATCATAAAAATGGTACCTACTACCATCTGGCAAGGCACGCTGCAATACAGATGTGAGTTGGGGAGTTAAACTCCTGTGGTTACCAGAGGACCTGCCCCCCACTGTAACCCTAGCTATGTAATAGGTGAAAGGCCGAGGGCTATGGAAATGGAGATCGGCGCTGCCCGATGTGCCACAGGGCGCGGGAAGGAATTTGACTTTTTTTGACTGTACTGCCATCTGGCAAGACACACCACAATACAGATGTGAGTAGGGAGTCCAACTCTCACATTTACCAGAGGACACGCCCCTCACTGTAACCTTAGCTATTGAATAGGTGAGAGGCCACGGGCTGTGGATGTGGAGATCGGTGCCGCCCAATGCATCTTAAGGGCCAGGGTAGGAGTAGGACGGGAGACTGCCTGGGAAAACCAGGGCATGGCTCAGGAAAGACTTTAGATTTTCTACAGAGTGTATTGTAAAAGCGAAACCATCTGCTGTCTGCTAAAAATAACCCATAAAGTTTCCCCCAAGAGGGAACCGAGCCAGAGAACCTTTTGAGTTCTTGATGTCGGTTCAGATTATTAAAATCTCCTGTGAAATTATTCAGCAACTGCTCAGTAAAATGAAAAAATGAAAAGTTTGAAGTTGAAGTAAGTTCGGTATTTTAAGTCTAAAGTAAGTGTGTAAAGATATTACCTGGAAGGTAAACTCCAAAAAAGGGTTTGTTTTAGGATCTATGGGGTTCTTTGGTTTGTTCATATTTACCTCCTTGTTGAATTTCTTTATTAAACTAGATAGAACTCAACGCCAATGGTGTCAATGGGCACGCCTCCGCCTGGTAGACTACACACTTTATTAAGTTGTGATTTGGGGAATGGTTATGTGACCTCACAGTAATCTTGACCTGGTGAAATTACTTGTATCAGCCTTGGAGATATTGTGTTCACAAGGTTTTTGGAC
>JAODXR010000018.1:13400176-13412101 GCA_028877395.1 Cathorops festae
CATTCGACCGTGTCCCTCGTGGTATTCTGTGGGGGGTGCTTCGGGAGTATGGGGTTCGGGGCTCTTTGCTAAGGGCTCTTTGCTAAGGGCTGTCCAGTCCCTGTACGAATGGAGCAGGAGTCTGGTTCACATTGCCAGCAGTAAGTCAGACCTGTTCCCAGTGCATGTTTGACTCTGGCAGGGCTGCCCTTTGTCACCGGTTCTGTTTCTAATTTTTATGGACAGAATTTCTAGGCACAGCCAGGAGCCAGAAGGTATCTTGTTTGGGAACCACAGGATTTAATCTCTGCTTTTTGCAGGTGATGTTTTCCTGTTCGCTTCTTCAAACCAGGACCTTCACCATGCACTGGGGTGGTTTGCAGTCAAGTGTGAAGTGGCTGGGCTGAGAATCAGCACCTCCAAGTCCGAGGCCATGGTTCTCGACCTGAAAAGGGTGGCTTGCCTTCTCCAGGTTGGTGGAGAAGTCCTGCCTCAAGTGGAGGAGTTTAAATATCTCGGGATCTTGTCCACAAGTGAGGGAAGGATAGAGCATGAGATCGACAGGCAGATCAGTGCAACCTCCGCAGTGATGTGGCTGCTTTACCGGCCCGTCATGGTGAAGGAGCTGAGCCAAAAGGTGACGCTCTCAATTTACCGGTTGATCTACGTTCCGACTCTCACCATTGGACATGAGCTTTGGGTAATGACTGAAAGAACAAGATTTCAGATACAAGCAGCCAAAATGAGTTTCCTTTGCAGGGTGAGAAGCACAGTCACTCAGGATGAGCTCAGAGTAGAGCCGCTGCTCCTCCACATCGAGAGGAATCAGCTGAAGTGGCTCGGGAATCTCTTTCAGATGCCTCCTGGACACCTCCCTGAGGAGGTGTTCTAGGCATGTCCCCCCGGGAGGAGACCCCGAAGAAGACCCAGGACATGCTGCAGGGAGTATGTCTCTTGGCTGGCCTGGGAACACCTCGGTGTTCTTCCTGAGGAGCTGGCTGAGGTGTCTGGGGAAAGGGATGTTTGGGCTTCCATGCTCAGATTGCTGCCTCTGCGACCCAGTCCCAGAACAGCAGAAGAAGATGAGACAAGACAGTCAGCAGGCTGGTGACGTCTGAATAATTAGATATAAACTTACGATAGTGGCCAGCCAGCCCCAGGAACTGTCTCACCCCCATTTTGATTTTGGGCCTTGGGGAGGCCACAATTGCTGCTCTCTTATTAATTTGGGGACGCACCTGCCCATTGCCAAATTGGAAATCCAGATACCATATTTCTTCCCGCCCAATCACACACTTCTTCGGGTTGCCTGTGAGACCCGCTCGCCTTAGCGACCGAAGGATGGCGCTCAGGTGTTCCAAGCGCCGCAGCCAGGCATTACTGTAAATAATCTCGTCTAAGTAGGTGGTCGCGTAGGGGTGGAGGACCCTGTCCATAAGCTGCTGGAACATAGTTGGCACTCCAAGCAGCCCAAAAGGAAGTGTGACGAAATGGTGTAAGACAGTGTGGAAAACGCCATTTTCTCTCGGGATAGAGGAGTCAAGGGATCTGCCAATATCCCTTTGTCAAATCCAGTGTTATAAAAACAAGCCGTGCCTAGTTGATCAAGCAACTCATCAATACAAGGCATTAGGTATGCGTCACATTTTGACACTGTATTGACTTTTCTGTAGTCCACGCAGAACTGGACTGACCCATCGGCCTTTGGAACCAAGACCACCGGGCTGCTCCAGTCACTGTGGGACTCCTAAACGATGCCCATTTCGAGCATGGCCTCGAGTTATTCCCAAAGCACCTTTTTTTCTGTTCAGGCAGGCAGTAAGGGCGGCTGCCCGCTACTACCCGGGAGGTGTCTCAATGTGGTGCTCTATGAGGTGGGTGCAGCCAGGCAGGGCTGAGAATGCATCAGAAAATTCTGTCTGCAACTTGGTGACCTCCATGAGCTGGGTCAGGGAGAGGTGGTCTCCACAGGGGACCGGAGCAGTGGCCGATATCAATTTTCCTTTTTGAACCTCCGGCCCCAGCTCCGCCTTGTCAAGAACCACTGACACCAGCGCAACGGGGAGCTCCTCATTCCAACATTTTAGCAGATTGAGGTGGTAAATCTGTAACACCCCACCCCTGTCTATTCGACTCACCTCATTGTCGATGTCCTTGATTTGCCGTGTGACCTCAAAGGGTCCTTGCCACCTGGTGATCAATTTGGAGCTCGATGTGGGCAATAACATGAGTACTTTTATCTCCCGGTCTGAGCTCCCTAAGGGGCGTGTCCCTCTCGTACAGATGGACTTGACATTCTTGGGCCTGCAGCAAATTCTCTTGGGTTAGGTGCGTGAGTGTGTGGAGTTCGGTGTGCAGGTCGAGAACATATTGAATTTACTCTTTACTAGGTGAAGGTCCCTCCTCCCAATTTTCACATAGCACATCCAAAATGCCACACGGCTTACACCTGTATAACAAGTCGAATGGGGAAAAACCCATGGAGGCTTGTGAGACCTCTTGCACTGTGAATAACAGTGACATTGAATCATTTATCCTAGGTATTTGCATCTTCACTTAAATTTTGTAATTATATTTTTGAGTGTGCGATTAAACCGTTCAACTAAGCCATCCATTTGTGGGTGATAAACGCTGGTGCAGATAGGCTTAATTACCAGTAACCCATACAGTTCGCGCAGTGTGCGTGACATGAACATAGTGCCTTGATCAGTCAGAATCTCTTTGGCAATTCCAACTTGGGAGATGATGGAGAAGAGCACTTCTGCAATACTACGTGCCAAGATATTGCAAAGAGGCACTGCTTCCGGATATCGCATTGCATAGTCCACCAGAACTAACATAAAATGATATCCTCGTGCTGACCGATCTAATGGCCCAACGAGATTCATCCCAATTCTTTCAAATAGGGTCATGATTAATGGCAGAGTGCGCAAAGGCGCTTTTGGAATGGCCGCGGTATTTAGTAACCGGCATTCGTGACATGCTGAACACCACCTAAGGACATCGCCGCGAATCCCTGGCCAATAGAACTGGGCCATTATTTGGGCTAGTGTCTTATCCTGCCCCAAGTGTCTGACCATGGGATTAAAGTGAGCCGCCAGGAATATGAATTCCCGGCGGCTCTTTGGGATTAAAAGCTGGGTCATCAGTTCCTTAGCCTGAGTGTCCTGTGTCACTCAGTATAATCTATCTTTAATAATGGAGAAATATGACAAGAACGGTGTGGCGTTTGGCTGGAGAGTTTGACAATCGATTACTCACACTTGGTCAAATGCATGCCACAGAGTCTCGTCTGGCGACTGCTCTAATGGGAAATCTGCAAGGAAATCCCCGAGAGAAAGAGGAGGAGGAGCAAGCTGCTCCTCACTCTGACATGGTGATGACATAGACGGCTCTGTGACAGCCGCTCCCGCCAATGCCATTCCAGGACCTCCCCTCGCTAAACTATGGCAGGCCCCACTCTTCACTAGATGTGCCATGAATTCCCCAAATCCCGGCCAATCAGTCCCCAGAATTATCAAGTGGATAAGGCAAGGATTAACTGCTGTCTTTGCTCTAAATATTTTTCCTCGAAATAGAATGTGGACCGACAATAAAGGGTAGTTGTGAACATCCCTGTGCACACACAACAACTTCACCAATTTTGATCTCCCCACTGCCTCGTCTTGCACTAGGCTTTGGTGGATTGAGGTCAGATTACAGCTGGAGTCCACCAAAGCCTGATAAGTAACCCCTTGGATACTCACCAGTATGCAAAACACTCCGGCCCAATCGAGGGTGGTCCCTGGTGCGTTGGGGATCTGGACCACTGCGCCCACCTCCATTGCTGAGCACTGATGCTGGAGGTGCCCCAATTCCCTGCAGCACCAGCAGACTGGCCCAGGCTCTCCCTCTGCACTGGTGTTCTGGACACCACTCACCTGAGGGGGTGAAGACACAGACAAGGAAATAGGAAATGGGAGGGCACTGTGGGCCGGCTGGGGTGGAGCCGGCCCCTGCCTCCACAGTGGGGGAATGTGGTGAGGATGGGGAGCAGAGGGAGAGAGAGAAGAGAGGGGATGAGACACACTGTCCTGCCATCGGGATGGCAGTCATATGGTCCTCCACCAGCTCGATCACCTGATCCAGTGACACTGGGCGATGGCACTGGACCCACTCAGCTGTTCCTTCCAGAAGTCGGGCAAAGACTCATGCCATGGTGGTGTAGTGGTTAGCGCTGTCTCCTCACAGCAAGAAGGTCTGGGTTCAAACCCCATGGCCAGCGAGGGCCTTTCTGTGTGGCGTTTGCATGTTCTCCCCATGTCTGCGTGGGTTTCCTCCAGGTGTTCCCGTTTCCCCCACAGTCCAAAGACATGCAGGTTAGGTTACTTGGTTTTTCAGGACCCCCATTGATACCAGCATAAATGCTGAAGGGTGCTTTCCTGATTAAATAAAGTATTTAAAGAATTGTTCTAGCACCACCAGGTCGACGATTCCCTTGGCATCACAGTTGTTGGCCCTCAGCCAAAGCCAGCAGGCGTCCCGGAGTTGCTGGCCAAATGCAAACAGCCAGCCAACCTCCTCCAGGCACAGCACACGGAAGCGCTGCTGTTGCTGTTCAGGAGTGCGACCAACACGTTGGAGGATGGCCCTGTGTAGGTCCACGTAGACCAGCCAGCTGTTGGCTAGGAGCTGCAGTGTGGTCAGCTGCACCTTGCCCGTTAGCAGGGGGAGGAGGCGCGCTGCACACTGGTCCACTGGCCAACCCCATGCCTCTGCTGCCTCCTCAAAGAGAGCAAGGAAGGCTTCAGGGTCATCATGCGGACCCATCTTCATTAGGGTGAGGTGGGGATGGTCTGCAGTGGTGGTGGACATGGACCCTGCTGATGCAAGCAGGAGCCGGAACACCTGGTGATCTTCCTGCTGCGCCAGCACCAGTGCTTTGAACCGTTGTTCCCACTCCTTCTGGAGGGTGATCAGCACCTGGTGCTGGCTCTGTTGGGCCATGGCGAGGGCATGGACCAGGTCTTTGAAGGGGGAGGACTCCATGGGGCTGTCTCCTTCTGCACTTGGTTCCTGGGTTTGGCACCACTGTAGAATCAGAGCAGGTGGGTGGAGCACAGAAGCACGGCAGGCCAGAACTGAGTTCTGATGAACATTTTATTTTGTATATGCATATAGCTTTTCAGCTTACGCTCTCATACACACACAGACACATGCATTCAGGTTGGGAGAGAGCTCCCTTTCTCTGCTCTCTCTCTCCTTTCATGGGACACGGTCACTGGGGGAGACACACAAACACAAGTTAATTCACATCAGGCGCAGTGATACTACCACTTACCTTCCCTGACTCCACCCTCCATTCACAGACCGATGCTTGACCAAGCCCCTGCTGCCACAGGGCTGAAGTGAAGGTGGCTTTGAGATGGTTAAAGGCTTCTGTAGCAGCCTAGTTCCACTGTAGGTACTTGGGTCCTTTCTTTAGTAGAGTTGTGAGAGGTGCTCCTATGGTGCTGAAATTCCTGATTAAACAACAGTAGAAATTGGCACAGCCTAGGAAATGCTGTAGTTCTTGACTGTCATGGGAGTGGACCAGTACGTAACTGCAGAAACCTTATTGTCATCCATACTAACTCCCTCTGCATTAGTCACACAACTAAGAAAGGAAATCTGATTGGCATGGAATTCAGACTTCTCTGTTTTGACATATAAGGGGTTGTCAAGGAGTTGTTTTGGCACTGTTTGGACATGATCATGGTGAATGGTTTGGCTAGGGGAGTAAATCAGAATATCATCTACATATGTAATGATGTATTGACCCAGCTTGTCCCTCAAGACATTATTAATTAGGCACTGGATGACACTTGGAGCCCAAGAAAGGCCATAAGATATTACACAGTACTCAAAGTGACCTGTTGTTGTGCTAAATGCAGTCTTCCATTCATTGCCTTCATGGATCCTTACCAGGTTGTAGGCACTGTGACGGTCAAGCTTGGTGAATACCCATGCAGACCTGAGTTGTTCTAGGGCAGAAGGTACTAGAGGGAGTGGATAAGGGTACTTAACCATGATCTGGTTTAAGCTCCTGTAATCCATGCAAGGGTGGAGTCCCCCTTCTTCTCTACAAAGAAGCAGCTCACTGAAGCCAGGGAGGTGGAAGGATGAATGTAGCCTTGTTGAAGAGCTTCTTGAACATATTCCTCCATTGCTGTTTGTTCTGCAATGGACAGGGGTAAAAGTGGTTGTGTGGAAGTGAGGTGCCTGGGAGGAGATAAATTGCACAGTCATAAGGCCCCAGGCACAAATAATGTTCAGGGAATGTGCAGATCAGCTGACTCATGTTCTAATGGACATGTTCACCACCTCCCTGGATCAAGCCAAAGTCCCATCATGTTTCAAAACTGCCACCATCATCCCTGTGCCAAAAAAAACTCAAATCACATTACTCAATGACTACCGGCCCGTTGCACTCACTCCCATTATGATGAAGTGCTTTGAGAGGCTAGTCAAGGAGTACATCACCTCCAGTCTCCCTCCCACATTCGACCCCTTTCAGTTTGCCTACTGGCCAAACCGCTCCACTGAAGATGCCATCTCCTCTGCTCTTCACCTGAGCCTTGCACACACCTGGCAGAGAACACTCATGTGCGGATGCTGTTCCTGGACCACAGTTCAGCATTTAACACCATCATTCCACAGCATCTGGTGAACAAACTGGGTCCCCTGGGCTTCAGCACCCCCCTGTGCAACTGGCTGCTGGACTTCCTCACTGAAAGAACACAGTCAGTGCAGGTTGGACAGAACACCTCCAGTGTCCTCACCCTCAGCACAGGCTCCCCTCAGGGCTGTGTCCTGAACTCTCTGCTGTTCACTTTGATGACACACGACTGCGTCCCCAAGGCTGCCAGCAACCACATCGTGAAGTTTGTGGACAAGACAACAGTGGTGGGCCTCATCAGGGATGATAACGACCTGGCCTATAGCAGCTGGTGGGTTGGTGCAGAGAAAACAACCTGATCCTGAATGTGGACAAAACTAAAGAGATCATTGTTGACTTCAGGAAAAACCAACTGGCCATGCTCCACTTCTCAACAACAACACAGCCGTGGAGGTGGTCAATAGCACCAAGTTCCTGGGGGTGCACATCAAAGACAACTTTACCTGGTCTGTGAACACTGATCAAGAAGGCACAGCAATGTCTGCACTTCCTGCGTAGGATGAGGAGAGCCCACCTACCCTGGCCCATCCTCACTACATTCTACAGAAGCAGCATAGAGAGCATTCTAATCAGCTGCATCTCTGTGTGGTGGCTGCAGTGCCAGTCACTGGAAGACTGTGAGGAGAGTGGTGAGGACAGCAGAGAAAATCACTGGGACTTCTCTTCCCTCCATTCAGGACATTTGCACCAAGGCGTTGCATGTCTCAAGCCAGAAACATCATCAGTGACCCCTCATTATGGACTGCTCTGGCCTCTGGAAAGAGGTTCCGCAGCATTAGGTGCAGGACCACCAGGTTCAATAACAGCTTTTTTCCCCCAGGTCACCAGACTGCTGAACTCCAGAATCAGAAATTACTTTATTAATCCCCGGAGGGAAATTCAGATTTGCTACCAAGCTCTCGAATCAGAAAAGAAGTAAACATGTCTAAAAATAGAAGATAAAAATCATCTGAAAAAGAATAAATAAAATAAATTTAAGTTCAATAATTAAGTAAAAGCAAAATGAAGTTATTTTATATACAATGATTCCTATATACAGGTAGTCGTCGACTTAAGACTGCATTTGGTTACGACTGACCGGTCGTAAACCGATCTGGTCGTAAGTCGGTCTGTGTTAAATGAATGCAAGTATATTGTGGTGTGTAATATATTGTAGTCATCTTAAAGTCTTATTTTATCATGTTCTTATTACTTGGCTCATTATTTGGTTTAAGTCAAGCACTGCATACTCGGGGGTGAAAGTAACTTTTATTTATTGCCAGTATATTATTTTGAGTCATAGTGCGCGCGCACGCAGCGAGCACCAAAAAATACACCTAATTATTTATTGTCTACTTATCAAGCTTATTTTGATACTGTCTAATGTATAATTACTGTATAATGTCTACTTATTATTGTCTACTTATCACTAGGACTTCTTATCGCTCAGTAGTACTAGTATCGTGCTTTATCACACTATCACTCTTTTTCATCCACCTGTATCAGTTTTTGATTATAAATAAATTGCAAACACATAATTTCAACACCGCAATCATTTTAATAACCTTTTTTTTTTTTAGCTGAACAGTTGAAAACTAACTTTTCATTTTGGACACTGAACACATAACAGTGTAACAGAACAGAAAAGTGAAGGTTACTTTGATTACTGGCTGTGCATGTTATAGCACAAGATCTGGTTAAGCTGTACGCGCGCTGTAGCTCGCTCGCTGTATGTCCAGTGAAACACTGCACACATAATAGAAGAGGCTGGACGCAGTGTTGCCAGATTGGGCGATTTTAAGTTCATTTTGGCGGGTTTTGAACATATTTTGGGCTGGAAAACATCAGCAGTATCTGGCAACACGGGCTGGGGTGGAAACTTGTTCACTGGACAAATATGGCACTGCTCTGCTGGCGACATGGAGAAGGGCTCCGGTTGCGCGTTTTTTGTTTGTTTATTTCTCCATTTTATGTTTTTCTTAAGTGGACTAACAGAGCAGATTTACTGGATGTTGTTTCCCACTCCCTGTGGCTTATTTTGTGTATAGGTGGTGGAAATTGGCGGAGAATGGAGGCAATTGTGTTGGTGTGGCTGATCCTGTCGGGCCTAGCCACACAATGTTTGGCGGTGGGCCCTAGTGACAATAGCGGCCTGAGAACATACAGCTGCGCGGAACTACTAGGACTGCGGAACAGTGGAATACCACCGGAGCCTGATCTCCTTCGGGATGTTCCCGGAGAACTGCGACGGTATCGGGGGGAGAAACACCAGCTGGCCAGGGTCAGGAAGAGAGGTAGGAGAGGTGGCATTAGGCGGCGTATTCGGTCAGCCACCAAGCTACCGTTGCTGCCTATGCTCCTATGCAATCCCCGTTCCCTTAAAAACAAACTGGATCACCTGCGTCAACAGGTGGGGGCATGCTACGAGTATCGTGAATCTGGCGTTATGGCTTTCACAGAGACTTGGTTCACAAATGACATTCCTGATAACTTCATTCAAATCAAGGGTTTCTCGCACTTGCGTTTGGACAGGAATGCAAACTGGGAAACTCCATGGCGGGGGTGTGTGTATTTATATCAAGGACAGTTGGTGCCAAAACTTTGCTGTGAGAGACAAAATATGCACACCCGATGTGGAACTTCTGTGCGTTACCCTACGACCATATTATCTCCCCAGAGAATTCAGCAACTTATTTATTTGCGTTGCGTACGTCCCTCCCAGTGGGAATGCGCACAGGGCTGCGAACTTAATTGCGGACTGTGTCCATCGTCACTTACAAAGTAAGCCTGATGCCCCAATTTTCATACTGGGCGATTTCAATCATTGCAGTTTAAACAAAACGCTTCCGGGCTTTGACCAATATGTTAAGTGCAACACCAGAAATGAGAGACTTCTGGACAAATGTTATGGCAATGTTAAGCAGGCATACACTGCCAAAGCCAGACCACCACTTAAGGACTCAGATCACAACGTAATTCACCTGCTCCCCACATACCGCTCTGTTTTCAAATCAACTAAACCCGAAATACACACAGTTAAGTTATGGACAAGTGAAAAATCGGAGGAATTAAAGGGCTGCTTTCTCAGCACTGACTGGGACGTTTTCCTCAAAGGCACTGACATAGATATTGCGACGGAATCCATCACAGATTATATCAATTTTTGTATTGATACTGTAATACCGTCCAAAATTGTTAAACGGTATCCCAACAACAAACCATATTTTAACAAGGATAATAACGAGTGTATCAAAAGAAAAAGAGCTGCTTTTAAGGTGGGGGATAAGGTTGCAATTCGAGCGTCCCAAAAGGATTTGAACTTTCACATAAGCACAGCGCGTCGGCAACATAAGGAGCGTGCGGAACAAGACCTGGCAGAATGCAATGCAAAGAAGCTGTGGGACTCTATCAGACAAATGACAAATATGGCTGCAAAGAGGAAGCCCTTGTCTGCGCTGAATGAAAGTGTCAGGGCAAATTAACTGAATAATTTTTACATGCGTTTTTAATGTGGATAACAGTGCAGAATGTGCAAATGTTTTGGAAAATGTAATCTGTGATAATGCACATAGGATTGAAATTAAACTGGAAACTGTAGTTAACACTTTTTAAAAGGTATAAACACTAAAAAGGCAACAGGGCCGGATGGTTTGTCTGCTTTTATCCTGAAGTCTTTCGCGGACGAATTATCCCCAGTTGAAATAATTTATGCCAAACTATCTATTGACTCCTACAGTATTCCAAAGCTATGGAAGACATCCATTATTTTACCTTTTCCTAAAAAGGCTAGTCCTCAAGAGGATAAAGACTACCGGCCCGTGGCAATCACCTCAAATGTCTTTAAATCGTTTGAGAAAATAATGATAGGGAAACTTCGCACAGATGTGCAACCAGCTCTTGATAAATACCAGTTTGCCTACAACGAGAATCGCAGCACAGGCAATGCTATAGCAACAATAATGCATCTGGTGCTTAAACATCTTGAAAATCCCGCTGGATATGCCAGACTTCTTTTTGTTGATTTTAGTTCCGCTTTTAATCTTATCCAGCCACACATTCTTCTTGAAAAGTTAATTCAGCTGAATGTGAATCCGTTTTTAATTAGGTGGTATTATTCTTTTTTATCAAATAGGCCACAACAGGTCAAGTTTAATTCTACTTTGTCTGACATTACCTCATGCAGTATCGGCGCGCCCCAGGGTTGCGTCAGCTCACCTTTTTTGTTTACGTTGTATACTAATGACTGTGTAAGTTCTGGGCCAAATCAGCACATTGTTAAATTTTCAGATGATACTGTTATTCTTAGCCTGCTCACTAAACATGATGATTTGAACATTCACCAAACAGCAGTAGATAAGTTTGTTAATTGGTGTGATTCACACTTCTTACATATTAACACACAAAAAACAGTAGAGATGGTGCTAGATCCCAAATCCCTCTGTGGCCAGGGTACAGTGGCTATACATGACCAGGCCATTGATCAGGTGAACACTTTTAAGTACCTGGGGGTACATATAGACAGCGATTTCAGCTGGCGCACCCAGGTGACCAATGTCTGTGCTAGAATACACCAGCGTCTTCATTTCCTGCGCAGACTTAGAGTCTTTGGAGTATGTAAAAACATCATGTTAATCTTCTACAGAGCCACGATTGAGTCTGTTCTCCGCTATGGGATTATCTGCTGGTTTGGCAATCTAACAGTGAAATACAGGGCGGAAATCTCAAGCCTTATTAAAACTGCAGGCAGGATTATGGGGGTGATGCCCCCCCTTAACCCACAGGAGCTCTTTGAGCAGGCCACTATTAGACAGGCAAATGTCATTGCGTCAGATTGTGATCATGTACTGAATGGAGAATACATCCTTTTGAACTCTGGGAGGAGATTTAGACTCCCTCTGTGTAAACACAATCGCTACAAACATTCTTTTATACCTCAGTCTATTAAGCTATTGAATAAACAGGGAAGTAATGTGATCGAGTGGGACAAAATGGATTTCTGCAGTTAGTGATTGTACTGTAGTTGGTAATGGAATGAAGTAATGACTGTGAGGGTGTTAGCGGGGAGGGGGGTTTGCATGAATGAATGTATCCTTGTTCTTACTATTTTTCTTAAATTATGGAATGAATGTAATCTAGATATTTATTATAGAATGAATGTGTTTTTGGTTGGGGGATGGGGTGATGATGGGGGGGGGGGGCTAGGGTGATGTGCTATGGTGTGGGAATGTTGGAGGGAGGGATAGTATGGACTTGATGGGACAGGGGCAGTG
>JAODXR010000018.1:17894482-17906143 GCA_028877395.1 Cathorops festae
AAATTTGAAAGATCTGGTGTGCTTTAATGTGGAGATATGGGGGGGTCAAAGTTGCTCCAAAGCACGATAGAAAACATTTTTTATGATTTTCAGCAAGCCAAAATTTGGCAAATATTGAACTGTGAACTTTCTATTGTAGTATTTAAAGGTGTCTGGCCTTGAAGAACAATCCTTGAAAATGTCATGTATCTTGCATGAATAGTTTAAAATTAATGACTTATGGAAGTTAGGTCCATTTTCTGTCGCATGTGTTTTCACAGTGAAACTGGGGCCATGCCCTTTTTAAGCCCCTATATTTCAGAAACTAATTAAGGTATAAGCCTAAAATTTTGCACACTATTTATTGGGCACAGTGACAATATTTCCAGGAAGTATGAAGCAAATCTGAGATGGTCAGCGGCAAGGTCTCTAGTGATTTCACATGGATTGACCCTAAGGTGTTTTCCCCATTAAACTGTGACCCACAGGAGTTTTTTTTTTATTCTATGTGACCTCTAGACCCTGTTGTGCATAAAAATCAATTTTGGAAATACTCAAACCAGTCTGGAACCAACAGCCATGCCAGTGAGAAAGTCATTTAGATCCCAGTATTACTATCAGCACATAGTAGAGTAATGTAGGCAAATGTTAACCAGATTGAAAATAGTCCAAAATGTCAATGAGAAATTTTACTAAAAACACTGATTTACGAAATAAATATTGGGTACCACTGAAGAGCAAAAGTTAATTCAAATGATTCATATCCAAGTTGTTTTCCTTTCAGGCTTCTAGAAATAACCATTTATTGGAGTATAGTCCTGACAAATGTGGCATATTGCAGCCTTTTTTTTTTTAATTGTGTGACCTCTAAATCCTATTGTGGATAAATTCAGTTTCAGGAATACAAAAAAAAAAGTCTGGAATCAACAACCATGCCTCTGAGAAAGTCACTTATGCCCCTTTTCCACCAAATCAGTTCCAGGGCTGGTTCGGGGCCAGTGCTTAGTTTGGAACCGGGTATTCTGTTTCCACTGACAAAGAACTGGCACACTGGCACTGGGGCCAGAAAAACCGGTTCCAGGCTAGCACCAGCTCTTTGCTGGGCCAGAGGAAAAAACCTCTTACGTAAGAGGGGGGGAGTTGTTAAGACCAACAACAATAGCAAGACCGCGAAAGGTCGGCATTTTTTAAATAAGTGACGAGATATCATGGATGCAGTAAAGTAGCAGTCATTCATTATTGTTGTTGTTGCTGCTGCTTCTTCTTCTCCGTGTTGTTGTTGCTTCGATGTTCGCGCCAAGGTTTATGCAAACGCATCAACGTAACTGACGTATACAGTGACGTAATGACGTGGCTCCCCTTAGCACCCTGAGCTATGGAAAAGCAAACTGGTTCTCAGCTGGTTCGCAAGTTGAACGAGTTGTGAACCGGCCCCGGCCCCGAACCTGCCCTGGAACTGAACTTTTGGTGGAAAAGGGGTATGGGTGCTCCGGTTTCCTCCTACAATCCAGACATGTGGATTAGGACAACTGGCTGCTCTAAATCCCCTGTCGGTGTGAATGTGAGTGTGATGATTGTTCATCTCTGTGTTAGTGACCTGTCCAGGGTGAACCCTGCCTTTTTCAGCTGGGATTGGCTCCAGATTTCCCCATGACCCCGACAGATAGATGGAATAGATAATGGATGGATGTTCCAGTTATGATTGGTGACAAAGTGTATCTGAGAACTCAACAAGGGCAGCTTGGTGGTATGATGGGTTTTAATCTCACAACCTTCTATCAGTAGCCCATGACCTTAATCACTGAGTCACCACTGTCCAAATTTAATTATTGCTAATTAATGAGACACAATATAAGCCTGGAATGCAGCATACAGTGATTAGTGTGTGTGTGTGTGGAGAGAGAGAGAGAGAGAGAGAGAGAGCTGGCTGCAGTAATGTGAATGCTGATGTGATGATAATTCCTGCAGTCAGTCTGCATTGTTTAATTCATGCAGTGCGTCAACTGCCAACACCCAAAAGCTCCACTACTCCACTATTCTCTCTCTCTCACACGCATACACACACACACGACTGAGTGCATCCACAAATGAGGGCACTAATGTGTGTGTGTGTGTGTGTACCAGCTCTAATCCCGAAATGTTGCTATCTAGCAAATAAAAATCACTTGCTGTAGAAATGTATAAAAATAAAACATTAACATCTTATTCATGAAGAATACGGATGCCCATTTCAATACAAATATTTGATTGTAAATCAGAAACTCTAAAATCTTGATGCAGGTAAATTAAACTCTGTCTTATTATAACAACACAATTTGAAAATCTACCTGCATAGAGGAGGAAACCAGGTAAGGAAGAAAATATGCATTTGTCAATGATTTATTGGAGTGAAGAATAAAATGTAAATGTAGATCTATGATGGAAAATGATCTGTGAAGGCTGATATCTTTTGTGAATCAGTGCAAATTTAAATTTATTTATTTATTTATTAAAAAGAAAAAAAGACAAGAAATAAAGGCCCTATGGACACTTTTGGACTTTTTTGTAGCTCTTCTGAGCTGTATCAGTGTATTTGTCTGAATATTTATCCAAACATCTGTGTCTGTGTGTAGAAGAAAAACAGTTGGAACATCTGTGTGTGATTATCATCCAATTCATCAACATCATGAGGTCATTTGGGCTCATGTCCTACAAATCCCACAGCACTGCACCTATATTTACCCATGATGCCAGGGGTGACTTTCATCTCTCAGATGGATGAATTGTTCATTAACTATCCACACATACAGTAGGTCTGAGAATGGTGTGTGTGTGTGTGTGTGTGAATATATAACACTGTGACTGTAATACAAATATATGAACGAATTATATTATACAAATGTAATTAATCACAATGAAATGCTTTTCTTCCAATCTGAAGGACTCAGACAAACATTGCTGGCCAAGGGGCGGAGCTCAGGTTCATTTGTATCATCCAATCACAAACGTGATCATGTGACATCACCAATAGCCTGTATCTTCACTTCTTCAGCTGGATGTAGTGCTCAGAATAAAGTGCTGCTTTGCATTTTGATGAAATCTTAAACTCTGCTAACTAATGCAAGATGCAACACAACTCCAGAAGTATTGGCATCCTTACCGTATCCCTTAATTATCAAATAACATGATACAAAAATGATACAGTGATTCAAATTATGCATTCAAAGACATGGTGAAATTAAATCAGATCATACTGGAACAAAGAGAAGAAGAGCTTTCATTTCAAAATAGACAGGTGGCTGTTTACTGCAAGTTTAGGGTATGAAAATTATTTTGTTCAGTTAAAAAAATCACAGCGGATTGGATTAATGATTAAAACTCATAATCTCACTTTTGGCCTTAAGCCCCATCAGCATGTGCTGCATGAGTTCATCCCTGGTGAAGAATAAATGTGCTAAGTGTACTAAAATTTATCATACTTTTGTGTACTTGAAGCCACACTAATCATCAATAGACTTCAAGTGTGTTTATGATTAGTTAACTTGAGGCATGCTATTTTGGAACAACTAATTTTGTAGTAAATATATTTTAATTGTAAGTAAATTGTAGAAAAGTGCAAATTGAAGTGTATTTAGTGTACTTTAAGTTGTTCCTCTTTAGCACATAAAGTATATTTTGTATACTTTAAGTATATGACTTTATATGAAGTAATATATGCTTAGTTGAATTAAAGTGTACTCTGTATTATAAGTACCTTATATAGTATTTAAGTTACACAACTTTCACTTAGTATATTTTAGTATAAATTTCTGTAAAGTGTAATATAGTAGAATTATTAGTATACTTTTTATATATTTACAGAAAGTACAATTTGTATGTTTTCAATATACTATTGAAAATATGAATATACTTTAGTATTTAAAGTACTTTTTCACCAGGGTATGCATTGTAACAGGAACGAGCACATGAGCATAATCGTTGTCACCTCCGAACCTTTACCCAGAATGCCTGTTTAATCTTAACCAGTGTAGGCTATTAACTATTTTTGAAAATGTGAACCCTGAGTTGACGATAGCATCAACCAAGTCAAGACAATCTGTGATACAGATTAAAGATGGATGAAACAGATGAAAGACAACAAAAAATGTTTCAGAAACACAGCCACCCCACCCACCCTAAAGAAGATGCCATCTTATTGCGTATATTTACATGAGTGAATTTGCTCCAGTAGTGCTTTATTGCCTGAGAGCCTGCTGGGAAACTGTGAGCAAGTATTGTAGAAATTGGCTTGGGTAGTGAGCAAGGTTTTGAGAGTAGGCACGGTCATGCGATTCCTCTTGTTAGTCCAGGTGGTGCTCATTAGGCCTGTAACGATAATCAATTAATCATACAATAACTTTTAATGAGCTTTAACTTTTCTGGTCGCAATAACTTCTATTTGCATGCTTGTTCTCCTTGTGTCTCTCTACCAAAGAGACAGAATGTCATAAGGCTTTTAGTGGTCTCTACTGACTCCTCTTGTTTCTGGGTCTCCAACCTTTTTTCCTCCGAGAGCTACTTTTACAAAATAAAAATGGCCGAGAGCTACTCATGTTTTGTAATATTTCTCATTGCTCATTTTGAACAAACAAACTCAAGCTTTCTTTTCCTGAACATTTACAATGTTACTGTCCACATCTCACATTCTGTATTAAAACATCACAATTATTGTTTTTTTATTACTACAGCTATTGTTACTTATTCACTTATCATTGTTATATGTCCATGCCACAGTACCATACTTCGCAAAACTACTTACATGCACCAAGACAGCTGAAAATGAAATGTTATCATGGATCACTTACAATTTCTACAAACCAAGAATCAAAAACTTTACCCAACAAAAAGCTTTGGAAAGTCCGGGTCCACTTTGCCAGACTCCTCGCACTGAATAGAGAACCATTTGCACCTGTTCATGTCCGATTCCAGCTGTTTTACCGCATGTGCAGACAGCGCAGACACTCTCCTTGCCATGGTATTGGCACCAAGCTGTACATCGGCAAGAGCAGACAACATTTCCTCCTTATTTTTCTGGTCCCTGAACAACGTTTCAGCCACCGCGGTCATGGCCTCCTTTACGATCCCGCCATCGGTGAACGGCTTTTTCCGCTTCGTTCAAATGTGCGCCACTTTAAACGAAGCCTCTGTTGCTGAATTGGCCTTCTTCGCCGGTTTGGTGAACAGAGACTGTTGCCGTTGAAGCGTTGTCTTCAGCTCCGTTATCTTGTCTTTTCGTAAACTGCTACCCACAGGAAAGTCCTGCGGAAAGTTGTCGTGGACTGGTGAAATGGCGCAACACATTACATCTTTTACCTACCGACACGCTGGCACCGTAGATCAGACACACACACTTGTCGTTAACGTTTGTAAAACAAAATTCTGTCTCCCACTCTTAGTGAAAATGGTACGTTTTAATCCGCTTGTTGGTTTGGACACTTGTCGCCATCTCACAGCACCACTGACTCAAGATTGACAGCACCGCAATGTTTTGATTGACAGCTAATTGGCTAATAATCATTGTGTTGGAAGGGGGTGGGACAACTGAATTTTGATTGGACACAAGTTTAATTAGATTTGCCGAGGAACCAATTAAGTTCAGATTTATGCATGATTCATAGGCGGTCCTAACTGGCAGTTTGTTTTGCCTGTTCTCCCTGTCTGAGCCGAATGTTTAATATATTTTAAGGGCAATTTTGTTAGAGACTTAATAATCCATTTTATTCATTGTTTTGGTTGTTTGATTTTTATTCAAGTGCAGTTTAACATGTCCCTGCTGTAAGCCAGACTACATTAGGCTATTATGTGAACAAGTCCATTTTATTTAGGCCTATTGTTTTTGGTCGTCTTGCAGTTCCTGTGTTAGATGTTCTTCAGAAAGTAAAGTTCATTGACCTTTGAAAGGGTGTATATGCATTACTATTCCATCATATTAGTTGAAAATGGTCTCAAAATGTCAATTATCATTTATCGCAATAATTTCTTGGTCAATTAATCGTCCAGCAAAATCTTATTGTTACAGGCCTACATGGAATTCATCACCAGCATGTCAGACATTGCAGATTACTCAGGAGCTAATGATAATGGTACCCAATAAAACAGGAAGTTGGACTCTTCTGCCAAGGGCTTATTGCCTCACAGGTACTACTGTGGTTTTTTTTTTTATTTTTAAGAAAGGCATTAGAAAACTGTCACATTTATAATTGTGACAGTTAATTTGTGTTCCATTACACGGTTAGTCTCCGTACCCTATAATTTAAAAACAAGTGTGGGGCCTACTCTCCCCTTACATGGTGTAGATAACATTTGTAAACCTAGGTCTACGGTTTCTTTAGATATTTCATCTCTCCCTATACATTTTTTTAATTAGAAAAAGCAGAGATTAAGATGAAATATAGCAAGGGAGTCTAATCCAACCACTGGGAGTGCATAAGTGTACTCTTGGTGCAGGTCCCAAGCCCGGATAAATTGGAGAGGGTTGCATCAGGAAGGGTATCCGGTGTAAAACTGTGCCAAATCTAACATGCAGAATGAAAAGAAATACCATATTGGATCGGTCGAGGCCCGGGTTAACAACGACCGCCTCTGGTACTGTTGATCAACAAGGTGCCAGTGGAAAGTATGCTACTGTTGTGCCAAAATGGAGAAGGAGAGAGCATGTGAGGAGAGAGTGTGAAAGATGGAAGGGAAGGAGCTTAGAATTGAGGGTAGGAATACAGAATATTGACTGGCAGAGCGAGAGAGTTAGCAGGTATGATGGAAAGAAGGAAGTTGGACATTGTGTGCAGGAGACAAGGTGGAAAGGAAGCAAGGTCAAGAACACTGGAGATGGATGCAAGTTGTTTTATTATGGAGTCGATGGAAATAAATGGTGTTGGTATTGTTTTGAGGAGAGATTGTCAGTGTGATTGATGTGAAGAGGGTGTCAGAGTGATGGGCATGAAGTTGGAGATTCAAGGAGTGATAATCATTGTGTGCACCCCACAAGTTGGATATGAGAATGAAGACAAAGACTTTCTGGGAGAAGATGGAAGTGGTAGGAAGTATACTGAGGGAGGAGCACGTGCTGATGGGAGCAGATTTCAATGGACCTGTTGGCAAGGGAAACGGGAAGTGTGGTGGGCAGATAGTGTGAGAAATGTGGAAGGGCCAACGGTGGTTGATTTTTCAAAGTGGATGAATTTGGCAATAGTCAATACCTACTTCGAGAAGAAAGAGCAGCACAGGGTGACATTTAAGAGTGGAGAAAGATCTACACAGGTGGACTACATACTCTGCAGAAGGGGTAACCTGAAGGAGATTGGAGACTAAAGTGATGCAGGGGAGAGTGTAGCTACAGTAGACATCAAGTGGTCATGTGCAGGATGAGCTTGAAAGTGAAGAGGAAGTGTGAAATAGTGGAGCTGAAGATTAAGTGGTGGAAACGAAAAGGTTGAACATCAGGAGTTTAAGGAAGAAATGACACAAGCATTGAATGTCATGGAAGTCTGCCAGAAGATGGGATACTATTGCTATACTAGTAAGAGAGGCAGCAAGGAAGGTGCTAGGGTGGTCATCAGGAAGGAAGACATGGATGAAAGTAGTGCAGGAAGTTATTTAAAAAAAAAAAAGAGGCTAGCTAAGAAGAATTGGGACAATCGGAGAGACGAGGAAAGCAGGCAGTTATACAGAGACAAGACAGAAGGCAAAAAGAGCAGTACCGAAGGCAAAAGCAGATGCATACCAGGAGTTGTACGAAAGATCTGTACAGACTAGCTAGGCAGAGAGACAGGGAAGCGAGGAATGTACAGCAAGTTAGTGATGAAAGATGTGTGCTGACAGTGTATTAAGAAGGTGGAAAGAGTACCGAGGATTTATTAAATGAGAATCTAAGAGAGAAAAGGTCAGATTCGTTGGAGACAGCAAGTCAGGAAGCAGAGTTTGTTAGTAAGGATGAGGTGAGTGCAACTATGAAAAGAATGAAGACTGGGAAAGCAGTCAGACCAGATGGTGTCCCGATTGGGGCTTGGAGATGTTTGGCTGTGGAGTTCCTAATGAGATTGTTTAAGATCCTAGAGAATGAGAAAATGCCAAATGAATGGAGAAAATGTGCTAGTCCCAATATACAAGAATAAGGGAGATGTACAGAGCTGCAGTAATTACAGAGGGATAGAGTTGATGAGCCACACCATGAAGTTATGGGAAAGAGTATTTGAGGCAAGACAGGGGTGTAGCAATCTGAACAGTAATGCAGGTTTATGCCAAGGAAGAGCACATGGATGCAATTTTTGCTTCAAGAATGTTAATGGGCAGTTGGAGGGGTTCTGATGTTTAATGGGTGCTTAAATTCATGAAAATTAAGAAATGTCAATGGAATACAGGGAAGGCCAGAGAAAGCTATTGTGTTTGTAGACCTGGAGAAGGCATCCAATAGTGTGCTGAGAGAGGAGTTATGGTATATTAGAGTGGTGCAAGACATGAGAACAGTGAAATGAAACCAAGGAAGGCCAAAGAGGAGATACATGGATGTGGTGAGAGAGGACATGAAAGTGGCAGGGAAGGATGCAGAAGATAGGGAGCAATGGAGATGAAAGATCTGCTGTGGTGACCCCTAATCAAGAGCAGTCAAAAGTGTCTATAGTCCTTATTCAAACATCCATTTTTATGCATTGTCTAAGCCTTTAATTGAACTCTTCCCTTTATAACTTGCACAACCTGTCAGGCTCATGTCAAGGTCTGTATACACAACCAGAGCCAATTAACAAGATTCATTTTTGGTTTCAGCAACCCCGAATTAGTAAAGTTTAGCCACTTCTGAAATCACTGTAGACTCCTGATACTGACATTGAACTTGTGCAAAGTTAAAGGTAGACTGCCTCTGATTTAAGCATAAAGAACTCTCCAATGCCCAATTTGTTTAGTGGGCCAAATGCTACTGAATTTGAATCAGACTTCCAGCTTTATTAGAACAATTAAAGAACTGAGGGCCACAACCTTAAATTCTCCACCATCTTTTCCTGCTTCACCATGACCCAATTCAAGATACTGTCATGCATCATGTGGTGGGCTTTCCCTGTCTGCACAAGGCATCATGGAGTCTCAAGCTTAAAAACAGGAAGAATGAAAATGAAACATGAAAGACCAGCTACAGTAACAAAGCAAGACGTTGCAAAAGTCAGCGAGCACCTCAGCATGATCAGCTGAATTATCATTCCATTGCTAAACGTCAGTGCACAGTCAAGGCAAACCTGTAGATGGCAGTGATGCAACACTGGATGCCAGCTGCCATAAAACCCAAAAGGTAAACCTGCACATGGACTTCTGGCTGCTTGACTGTGCAAAGCAAGCAATTTCATGCACATTTGCTAGGGAATCCCCTCATTCAATACTTCCCCGCCACAGAATAGCTGATTTGAGATTATGAAGATAAGATTGATTTGGTTATGACTTATCAAATTGAAAGGAAGTCTCACTTCAAGTTTAGCAATACAGCAAAAAGGGAAACTGCTGTAGACAGAACCTAGATTCCTTTCACACAAAGGAATCCAAACTAGAGACCCAAAACTTTTAGATATGAATATACACTGGTTTGGCAACTTCATTTATTTAAAAAGAAAAAAAAAATCAGTCTGCAGTCCATGATTTTGTATGACCAAGTCCTGGGGTAGTAATGGATAGAAACAAGGTCATTCCCCATGCCTGTACAAAGGAATCCAGGCTGATGACCAAGCTAAGCTTCAGGCTTAGCTAGAGGCAACAAGCTGCATTTTATTGCCAACCAAGTTCATAATGAACTATGATTAAAAAACATTTAAAAAAAAAAGTCAATAGGTTTAAAAACCTTGGCAGCTCATGCAGTATTTATGTCAACAAGCAAGTGCTGCAGTTTCTTGGTCTTCATGGATTCACTGGGCATCAGTGCAGTGGCAAAGCCTCCACTGGTTTAATCAGGGATACACTGCAGTACCTGAAAGAGGCAGTTATTGCAATAATTCTCCACTAAAGAGACTTGATTTAAATACCACTGTTACAAAAGTCAACTTCATGCTTCAAAGCAAAAAGAAATTACAAACTCATTATGAATTAGTGTTGCTTAGGCACAATCTTAACTCACTTTGTGCTCCTGTACTTCTCATAGATGGCCTTCTGGGACCGACATTTTGCAGCCAAGTGGAGCTGATGGAGCCGAATCAGACATGGCATGATCTCTGCCAGTGTGTAACCAGTAAAGGCATGCAGAGAATCAGGCTGCCAGAGGAAAGACCAAGGATTATTCAAGATCACAGCATAAAATCTGACAAGAGCACATTTCCATGAGACAATACTCCAGTATCAGTCAAGTCTCACAGTAACTTTAAGTGCTTAACAATACTGCAGTTGTAGTTTAATACAACAGAACCTTACCCAGAAGGCTCTGTTGAGTGTGTAGTTGGCCAAACAATAAGCTGCAGCAGCAATCACCGAAGGAAGATACTGCAGAGAAGGGTCCACTTCAAGTAAGCCCAGTTCTGAAACATACTAAGCCCATATGGGGGTTGAGAAGCTTTGAACCACTAATTTAAAAAAAAAATTTAGATGTGCCAATGTGTCAAGTTTTACCAAAGCAAGATTTGCTGTTTTAACACAGACAGTGCCCTCCAAAATGTACTGCATCAAGAACTGGTGACTTGTTGGTGCAGCCATGTCAAAGGACAACACTTTCAGCATAAGGTGCTCCATACGCAGGAGCTGCTTTTTTGTGTAGGAGTCATCTGTGATGTAGACAAATTCATCCACCTCTGGAGGATAAATTTCTTCATATTTCCTAAAAGATGGATACAGGTTTAAGGCTTCACACTTTAGAAAAAAAGTTTTACAACCCTCACTTCTACTTACGCAGCCAAAAGGATTGCAGCAGTCCCCACAAGCTGCAGTTTCCCTCTGAGAACAGACATGTAGGAAAGGAAGCGGTCCAAGTAATTCACTGCCAGACAGACAGTCTCTGAACATAGCTTGTATTCTTCAGCAACTTCAACCAACCAGTCAACAAGGATGACCCTCATGTAGTTGGTGAGGTCAGGCTGCTTGCTCATGTAACCAGGCTTTGGCCTACATCTCAACTAGAAGGGGAAAAAACCTGGTCAATAAAAACATGGGATAGCCTATAGAGTTTAAAGTAACAAATACTGACTTCACTGTCCCGCAAGTGAAGATGGATATCATCTGCATACTCCACAGTAGACAAAATATCTTCAGAAGTGACTGGATCCTCATCTGGCAAGGACTGCATTGAAGCATCCAAATTTGATCCTACAGAGACACAGTTGAAATTTGCAAGTACTAACCTGAACCACTCATTTTATAGAGCAGCCATAACTGACCTGAGGTTAAATCATTAACAGCAGTCAAAATCTGAAGCTCTGAGATAGGAAGAGAAACAGCCAACTGCTCTTGTTTAAGTTTAGTAGCTTGCATCTCAACTGGTTCAGCCACCCGGACACCAAAAGCAGAAGAGGGCTGAGGAGATGGGGCATTATTTCCTTGGGCAGACACATTGTGCCGTGCTGAGCCATGTTTAGCTGGAACACCCTTAAGAGGAATAGGACAATTCAATTGGGAGGAGAAGAAGAAATCTTTGTCACATGCACACTTCAAGCACAGTGAAATTCATCCTCTGCATTTAACCCATCTGAAGCAGTGAACACACGC
>JAODXR010000018.1:18485420-18496335 GCA_028877395.1 Cathorops festae
GTCGTTATCGCTATCCATGCTGTAAAATTAATGCTATTCTCCTGAGAAATGCTGGCAAAAATTTACAAGATTTTTGAGTATCTTATAAATAAATCTTATAAAAAAAGATACATGTTGACAAAAAATGCTACTATGTTGTTTGTTGTTGTGAACGAGCGAGTTGCCAGAGGTCCGTAACCGGAGTCCGTAACTAGATATGGACCCACTCGCCAGCCAATCAGAGCACAGGATTTGATGGAAACCAGACCACGAAAAACATAAATGTTATTGCAGTAGTTGTCGATGTAATCACTTGTTACAGTTCCAGAAAGTGAACATTTTATGTCCCGTATGCTCTTCTCCCAGTGTACAGAGTTGCGCTTTCGTAAAAAGACATGTCTCTGGGTTTACGCTCACCAACCACTTTATTAGGAACACCCATCCACCTGCTGTTTTGCACCGTTATCTAATCAGCCGATCCCTCGACAGCAGCATGATGCATAAAATCATGCAGATACAAATCAAGAGCTTCAGCTAAGTAACTTTCACTTCAGATATCAGAATGGGAAAAGTTGTGATCTCAAAGTGTGACTTTCACTGTGGCAGGGTGTTGGTTTGAGCCAGATGGACTGGTTTGAGTATTTCAGAAACTGCTGATCTCCTGGGGTTTTCTCACACAACAGTCTGTAGAGTTTACACAGAATAGTGCGCAAAACAAAAAACATCGAGTGAGTGACTGTGGGTGGAAATGAACGCCTTTTTTTTTTTTTGGTCAGGAAGGATATAGTAACTCTTTACAACCGTGGTGAGCAGAAAAGCATCTCTGCATGCAACAGCAGAACAACACATCGGGTTCCAGTCCTGCAGCCAAGAACAGAACCTTAGAATCAAGAATAAGTTCCTATTAAAGTGGCCGGTGAGTGTATGTGCACTTTGAGTATCACACTCATTGGTGCGCAGATTATACTGTAGCTTCAGTTTGAAGTGGATATTTGGTTCTAATTATTTAAGAAGAAGCTTTTGTTTGTCACATGCATACTCGGGCACAGTGAAATTCCTCTCTGCGTTTAACCTGTCTGAAGCAGTGAACACCCACAAGGGAGTAGTGAGCGCACACACATACCCAGAGCAGTGGGCGTCTATGCTACAGCACCCAGGGAGCAGTTGGGGGTTCGGTGCCTTGATCAAGAACACTTCAGCCCAAGGCCGTCCCATATTAACCTAACCGCATGTCTTAATGAAACCGGAGCACCTGGAGGAAACCCACACAGACACGGCGAGCACACGCAAACTCCACACAGAAAGGCCCCCGTCAGCCACTGGGCTCGAACCCAGAACCTTCTTACTGTGAGGCGACAGTGCGAACCACTTCACCATCGTGCCGCCCCTGTCGGTCTCTATGTTGGCTATACTTGTTGGGAAAGTCTGAGAGAGCCAGATTAAAAACTGTTTGTTCTTTGCGATGGATTTGCTGCTGCTTCTCCCAGGATTCCTGATGAAACGCTCTACCGTTCAGCACGATTTCCAAACAGGCTCACAGTGATCACATGATTTCTGGCAAGGGCAATGACTCGGTCTGTTATTTGGTCCTGTGTTGCTGTCCAGGACGTATCGAGATGCGTTCCCACTACAAACGTGCTGTTGCCGTGTGCGTCCCGGACCACCTCGGAACGTACTCCTCCCGGGGGATCGCAGCTGTATTTGACCCTGAGCACACTTGTATTTCGTGCTGTTCTCTTGTTATCCCAGCCCTCCTGTTAATGCCAGGTGTGAATGGGGCTGGAATAATATGAGGTGCTTTATGTGCTCAGTGATTTAGCTCCTGATGGAGCGTACTCACCACTGCAGTACCGTTTAATCTTCCCAATCGTAAGGAAGTGCGGCGTGGCAGTAAGGTTGAGTTTCTCTGTCAGAGTAAATGATTGTCCTGGAGATAAAGTGTCCCTTACAGACTTTGGAACAGCAGTAATGTATTCTCGGTCTAACCTGTTTTACATAACCTGCTTCTTTTCATTGCGGCTGCCCTGTTTCTGATGAGGACGCCTCGCACGCTCTCCTCATTTCCTCCCACAGTAAGGAGCTCACGGAGCAGGAATTCATCTGCTGCTTTCAGTGGGGTGGAGAGGAGAATTAAAAGTGCTTTTCTCTCATTTAGGATCGAGTATCTGTCTGTCTTTGTGTCTTCTTTCTTTCTATTGGTCATTCTTTCTGTCTGTCTTTCCATCTGTGTCTTTTTTTTTTTTTTTGTCCATTTGCTTGTCTTCTTTCTTTCTTTCTTTCTTTCTTTCTTTCTCTGTATGTCTTTCCTTTTTTGTTTGTTTTTCTGTCATTCTGTCTTTATCTGCCTTTCTTTGTCATTGTATTTTTGTCTCTTTCTGTATGTCTTTCTGTCTTTTTGCCTCTTTCCATCTGTTTTTGTCATTCTGTCCATTTGCTTGTCTTTCTTTCTTTCTTTGTCATTGTATTTTTGTCTCTTTCTGTATGTCTTTGTAGCACACGGCTCAGTAAATAGAGAGAGGTACTAAAATAAGTTAATAAGTGGACCAATGATCAGAAGTTCTAATGTCGACTACTGGAGGTAGTGCTGATGCAAAGGAAATAATTAGAGAAAGGTTTAGATAATTAAGGGTATTTAATGAATAGAGAATGTGTAAGAATGTATTGAAGAGTTTGTGTAAGAAAAGAAAATATCAATTATAATAAATAAAAAGAAAGTAAAAGTAAAATAAATAAATATCAAAGTGCAATGCAATAAATATTTACAGATTTCAAGACTTTTTCTACACCTACCTGGGTGCACCCTTCTACCAATCTAAATCTATATTACAATATTAACAACGATTATAAAAGGTTCAAATGTTCATATATCGATTCAGTATAAAAGGTTCAATAAATTCAATAGGTTAAATGTACATATATCCAATTTAAATCAATCCAATATCAATATTTACAAATATTCAGTATGTCAGTGGTGGGGGAACAGTCAATGTCAGTCACAGTCAGTCTAGGTCTTGTCCTACCAACAGGGAGGGAGGCAGGAAAAAGGAAATCTAATGCTCTTCTGGGAGGCTCGCCATCAACTTCAAAACTCCACTCTAAAAACCTGACCTGTAAATAACATGGCCAGAAACAATCATGTATTTAAATATTCTGTTAATCAGAATCTCATTTCTGTGTTCACCCTAATAGTGGAACAGTACAGAACAGTGTGTCACTCTCAGTATCAAAATAAATAATCATGTAAATAAATAAAATAAATAGTAGTGAAATAAAATAGTAATGTCTTCAATGTGTTTTCAATATCAGTAACATGTATCTTAAATAGATTCTAGTAGAAAATAATGTTACTATTATATTTCTTTTTAAACATTACTACTGTTACGATAAATACAAGTTCACTACGTGACTGCAGCATGTTGCCAAGCAACCAGGTTACTGGCTACTCACTATGCCAGCGCAGTTTAAACACTGCACTGTCTTACGCAGTCACGGAGAAACCAGCGAACTAGTGTTACACAGGCAAAACTAGTTTAGGCACATAAAGACCTGCTGGTCATATCAGAACCACAGTTTATTTCAAGCTTTAAATATGACATAGGGCTCTATTTGGCATTGTTAATACTGATATTTACCGTAGTCTTTTTCTATATTCTTTCGCTAGCCGTTTTGTCTAGCTGGTCTTCTTCTATCTTCTTATCTATCTTCTTTCTTTGTCTTCTTTTGATCGTTTCTATATCTATTTCTGTTCTTTTATCTATTCTGTGTATGTTGTTCTTGTCGTTTCAATCTCAGTTTTCCAAAGTTTACTTCGGTTGCCTTAGTTACCCTTGTGGTGAGCTGTGATTGGCTGCTAGCTAGCCAAAGCTTAACCCATTGTTATCTGGGCTACACCCTCCCCCCTTGAACTCATGCACGTCCCGTTGCATGACCACGCTGAATACTGACTACAGGGGCTGAAAGGGCAGAGGGAAAGGGGTGTGAGTAGGGGCCACTGTTCTCTGTCAATGCCTCGGTGTAAGCTTCCGTTAATCCATGGAAGAGGGCTTGGACTATTGAGATCAAGGGGTTACCCATCTGGGAATACTGCAGTCTCATTGGTTCTACTCTACGCCTCTGTGACCATCTTAGAGGGTTCTTGTTGATAGCTGTCCTTTCTTGCTGATTGCTTGGAAACTCTGTGTTGTCTGTGTGTTCTCTGACCTGAATGTCTGACGTTCTGAGGGTGTGACTTGACACATCAGGCAGTGTGGAGGGGCTATTTGGGCATGGACATAGTGTCTCTGAGGGACCATTCTCCAGCAGGCTGGCTTGAGGCAGGTCGTCAAGGAGTATCTCAGCAGGGGATTTCTCTGCTCCAACAAGCACTGTCTCAGTATCAGATGTCAAGGGTGAGCGTGATTCGTCTTCAGGATGTGGCTCTGAAGTTGACTCCAGATAACCTTCAGGGACTGGAGGGGACGGATCGGGATTGAGACTTACAGCCTTGCCGAGATCTTGCTTAGGACGTCGATCTGAAGTAGACTCTAGATGACTCTCGGGACAGTGAAGAACTGGGTCCGATCTGACATTTGCACCAGGGCTGGGGGCTTGTTGACTGGGAGTTGAGTAGTCATGGATGGTTATAAATCTACTAGTGTTTGGAACTGCACGTTCTTCTACTAAAGGTACTAAGTACTCATCTTCTGAATCACTTGACTCACCAGCTTCAGTTTCACAGTCAGCAACTCTTTGACGTGTTCTAACTCGGGGTGTGGGCTTAGGTTGAGGGAGCTCTTCCTCTACCTTCTTGGTCACAGGAAGGAAACCACAGGGAAGCAAGAGGTCTCGATGGAGTGTCCGTAAGGGGCCATCTCTGGACTCTGGCTTTACAGTGTAAACGGGGAGGTCTCCGGCACGCTTGAGGACAATGTGGATGTCGTTTTCCCACTTATCTGCAAGTTTGTGCTTGCCACGTATCCGTACATTCCTCACTAAAACTCTGTCTCCAATCTCAAGGTCAGAAGTGGTAACTTTCCTGTCAAACTGTGCCTTGTTTCTGTCAGCAACTTTTTGAGAGTTCTGAGCAGCCAACTTGTAGCTCTCCTCCAACCTGCATCTGAGATTTTCCACATACTGTGAGTGTGATTTATGCTCTTGTCCTTTGAAAGGTAAACCAAAGGCTAGATCAACTGGAAGGCGGGGTTTGCGGCCAAACATCAACTCGTATGGTGTGAATCCTGTTACTTCATTCCGTGTGCAGTTATATGCATGTACCAAGGGCTTGACGAATTCTTTCCAGTGTGACTTTTTCTTGTTCTCAAGGGTTCCTAGCATGCTCAGTAATGTTCTATTAAATCTCTCGACTGGGTTGCCCCGGGGGTGGTAGGGGGTTGTTCGGATCTTCTGAATTCCAGAAACTTCACACAGCTCCTTAATTAAACGGGATTCGAATTCAGGTCCTTTGTCACTGTGTAACCGCTCAGGAATGCCATAACAGACGAGGAAATTATCCCACAGATGCTTTGCAAAAGTTCTGGCTTTTTGATTGGGAGTGGGGACAGCAACTGCAAATTTCGTGAAGTGATCTGTCATCACAAGAATGTCTTTGGTGTTACTACTATCTGGCTCAAGAGTTAAAAAGTCCATACAGACGAGTTCTAGAGGTCTGGACGTTCTTATATTCACTAGAGGGGCTGCTCTTTCAGGGGGACTTTTTCTTCGCACACATCGATCACAGGTCTTGATTTTGTGTTCTACATCAGTTGACATTCTTGCCCAGTAAAATCGTGTTCTGACGAGATCAAGAGTTCTGTCGATTCCCATGTGACCCATATCATTGTGCAAACTGTGCAAAACTGTTTCTCTGAGTTCCTCAGGAAGAACAAGTTGATACGTGGTCTGATCTGCATCTTGCCTTCTGCGGTATAGAACCTCATCATGCAATTCCAATCGATTCCATTCTCTTAACAGAAGAGGGAGGTTGGGAAGTTCTTTCCGCACAGTGGGTGGTGGTTTCTCTCCAAGCTCCATTTGAGTGATTACCTCGCGAATAGTTGAATCAGCTCTCTGTTTTTCTCTCAGCTCAGACTGTGACATGGAAGGAATGGAGGGTAATCCATGGCAGTTCTCGGTAGCATAACACTCTGGAAGCATGTCTGCAGAGACAGCAAGAGACTCGATGAAGGTGATGCCACAATCACTTGAGCACTGGTCATTGGAAACTCTGACCAGACAGCTTTCACAGATGGCCTTGACAACGTCCACATCTTGATTAGTGGTGTCTGTGGTATCTGTTTCAGCAAGATGACGCTGAGTGAAGTGGTGAATGCGTTCTTGTTCCTTTCTGGATTGGACATCGTTGAGGAGTTCTCCATGCGGTCGTCTAGATAGACCATCGGCATCTATATTCTGTTTGCCTGCCCTATACTGTAGTTTAAAATCATAGTTAGACAGGGCTGCGAGCCATCTATAGCTGGTGGCGTCTAGCCTTGCAGTGGTCAGTATATACGTGAGGGGATTACTGTCAGTGAAAACTGTAAACTGATTGCCATAGAGATAATCGTTAAACTTTTCGGTTACTGCCCATTTCAGGGCCAGAAACTCTAATTTGTGGGCTGGATATCTAGATTCACTTCGGGACAGTCCTCTGCTGGCAAATGCTATAGGTCTTACTTTGCCTTCTTGCTCTTGGTATAGAGCTGCTCCAAGGCCAGTGGTACTGGCATCTGTGTGGAGGATGTATGGTAACTTCGGGTCTGCAAAACCCAGGACTGGAGCTGAAGTGAGTTTGCAGATTATCATGTCAAACGCCTGTTGACATTCAGGTGTCCAGCGACAGCCAAAGGCTTCCTTTGGGTAGAAATAACTAGGTTTCGGTGACACCTAGTAGTTCGGTGTAGTCCAACTGCCGGTGTATTAGGTGGATGCCCAACTGCTGCTGATTTAGGTGGATGCCCAACTGCCAGTGTTATAGGTGGATGCCCAACTGCTGCTGATTTAGGTGGATGCCCAACTGCCGCTGTTCTAGGTGGATGCCCAACTGCCGATGTTCTAGGTGGATGCCCAACTGCCGATGTTATAGGTGGATGCCCAACTGCCGCTGATTTAGGTGGATGCCCAACTGCTGGATCAGATTTCCTTTTGGCCCTTGTGCCTTTATGGATGGGTGGATAACCATGAGTTAATTCATTAAGTGGTCTGACTATTGTAGAGTAGTCTTTTATGAATCTGCGGTAATATCCAGAAAAGCCTAAAAATGATCTCAATTCTTTCAGGTTTTTGGGAACTGTCCAGGTTTTTAGGGCTATAACTTTCTCGGGGTCTGTCTCCACCCCATTGCGTGACACTATGTGACCAAGGTATCTGACCGATGTCTGAAAGAACTTGCACTTGTCAGCAGAGAGTTTAAGGCCATACTCCTTCAGGCGATTTAGCACTCTCATCAGCCTTGTCTCGTGTTCCTCTAATGTCCTTGAAAACACAATAATGTCATCCAGGAATACAATGACTTCTTTTAAGTTCATGTCGCCCATACATTTTTCCATCAACCACTGGAAAGTGCTCGGGGCATTGGTGACACCTTGGGGCATGCGGTTAAACTCCCAAAATCCTAAGGGGCAGACAAAGGCGGTCTTGGGTTTATCCGATTCCTGAACTTCAATTTGGTAGTATCCGGATTTCAAGTCCAGCACAGAGAACCATTTCGATCCGTTCAGTGTTCAAAAAGTTTTCTCCAGATTTGGGAGCGCATATGCGTCCTTAACTGTCTGAAGGTTTAGCTTTCTGTAATCAATACAGAGACGGACTTCTCCACTCTTTTTCCTCACTATGACGATGGGCGAGGAGTAAGGGGACTCAGACTCGCGAATCACTCCAGCTTGTAAAAGTTCTTGTATGTGTTTGCGAACAGCTTCAATGTCTTGGGGGTGTATGGGACGAGCTCGGTGTTTGAATGGTGTCTCATCTGACAGCTTGATTTGATGTTTCATGTGTTCAGTCCTTCCAAAATCCAGATCGTGATGGGCAAAGACTTCAGCATACTTTTTAGCTTCTGTGTGATTCGTTCTTTCCAGTCAGCAGGGATGGGGGACTCATCAAAGTTGAGTTTAAGCTCTGGTCTCTGAGTTCCGTTCACATCTTTGGCACTGGCCACACTGTGTTGAGACAAGATGCAGTGGAAAGTTCCCAACTCAGCAATGACACACGAAGATGGAATGGTGATGTCATGCTCAGACACATTCAAGACAACAACAGGAACTTTGTACGGTGAATGAGTGGGAACAGCAATCGGACAACTCTTCACACACAGACCACCTGGCAAAGATGACTGAGTGGGATGCTCCATAATGGCCCATTTCCCTGTGGGAATGCTCTGAGCACTGGCTGACCCCTCAAGAACAACTGTTTGACCGGCAGGGATGACGGCGGACATTCTTCCAAGTGTTGTAACTAATCCTACTGTACTGTTGGTGTTCTGTTTGTATCTCAGCTCCAGTGTGTTTAACACGGCTCTGTATCCATAGGGACCAGGCTGGTGGTTTGGGGTTTTCACTTCAGAGTATTCTTCGTAGAGCACATCAAGGGTGTTGGTGCCTATCAAAACTAGTGATTGACCATTAGGGTGTACGTCTGGAACAACAAGAGCAAGGGTGGGTATCTGAAGATCTACTCCAAGGAAGTCTTTAGGGAAGGTGACTAGTATCTCTATGTAGCCTAAATAAGGAACGGCCTGTCCAGCTGCACCTTCAACCTCTAATAGGTCATGAAGGGATTTAATTGGCTGTTCTGAGAGGTACTGTTCATAAAATGACTCTGGAATGGTTGTTACTTGTGACCCTGTATCTAGTAAGCAGCTGCAATCTTCACCAGCTATGTTGACTAAAGCTGTGCATTTAGAGCCTACTAATCCTCTGGGAAGTTTACATACGGCTTGTTTGGTGTTGGACTGCTTGAGGTGGGCTCACTGTTTGTGATTGTTTTTATCAGGACATGATCGTGTAGTTACAGTCTCCATTCGTCCCGTAATGGAGACTGTCTCTAGTTTGACTGCTCTCCTGCAAGGTCGGGGTTTTCCATCTCCCATATTTGTTGTTTTTCTTTTAACTGTTTTCTTTTCTCTGCTACAAGAGCTGGGTTCGATCTTCTGTCACAGTTTGGCTTAATGTGGCCGTCTTCTCCACACTGAAAGCAATACCAGGGCCTGGGTTTAGAGGATGGACTCAGTGTCACATGCTGCATGGGCTCTCTCATCGGCTGCTCTGATTTCTTTTTCTGCCATGGCCTGCTATTGGAACCTCTTTTGACATTGGTGGTTTTAGTGGGCTGTGGCTTTGTGTTCATTGCTGCAAGCTGACTTTGAATCTCTGCTACTTGTTTAGTGAGTTCAAATGTGAGGGTACTTAAAGTGGAGAATGACTCTTGTTCTTCACTACCGCCATAAGCAGAATGTACATGTGAGGACACTTTCTGTTTTGTGGTGCCTAGGTGTTGTCTCATACGCATGTCTTTGGCTGCGTGGCGATCTTCTTCTGTTCGTAATAGTAGCAGTAACTCGGCAAATGACGGGGGACAAGATTTTCTTTGCTTAAGCTGCAGCTCAGATAGAATGGCATTATCCCAACAGCCTCTACAAAACTGCATGAGAAGATGCCTATCTGCCTCTTCACTTCCAACACCACCTCTTTTTACAGCCTGGTTCAACACCACTTGCAGTCGTTGCAGGTATGCAGATGGTTTCTCACCAGTATCCTGAAAGGTACCCAAGAACTTGGCATATAGCTCATCGCCATCTTGAACAGTCCCATAAGCAGAATCTAGTAGCTGTAGATAAACAGCAGGTGAACTGTGTGGACTCAGGTGCTTAACTACATCAGTGGCTGGAGGCAAAAGACTTTCAAGTATCCTCCGGAAGCACTGCAGGCCTGACATGGAGGGGTCATCATCAGCTCGACACTGGAACGCCAAGTATCATAGTCAGGCTCATGAGTGGGTCTCGGGGTTTTGCCAGAAAAGGAACGGAGTTTAGGACATGACTGCATCTGCAGGGCACTGTCTTCTCTCTTAACTATGTGTTCGACCACTACACGCTGCACTTCTGGGGGGTTTAGGTCTTGAGCTGTAATAGCTGCAGCTGATGGGGCTCTTGATGTTTGAACCGAGGGTGTCTGAACATAAGTGGGGGTTTGAGCAGCTTTAACAGGGGGTGGGATTTCAGAGGGGAAAGATCTTCTGGTTGGTGCAGTGGGTTCAGGTGGGCTGGTACAGGACTCACTATGTGTAGGTGGTGCTAGATCAGTAATAGACTCACTTATCTGGGACATCATAACGCTAAGAACCTCAACAAGGTCCTTCCCACTAAGTTTAGCTACATCTTTGAGCTCAGTAAGACATGCTTTGGTTGTATTATGTACTGCAGTTTGTGAGTAAACACTGCTGAGAGCTTGAACATAGTAGTTAACACTGCCATCACTACTTCCATGTACATAAGGTAGTTTAGGTTCTAGAGCTTTCACTGCCGCTCCGGAGTTGTACTCTACAATTAAACTTGGGTACAGCTCTGAGGTACAATCCTCAACTTCTATGATTCTGTTTACTGACCCATAGCATTTTAGGAAATCTATGATCTCCTCGTCTTCTACATTTCCAGTGATGCCTCTAACTAAAACGGCATTTGGAATTTTAATTTGTTGGTTTGAAATAATATCCATGTTTTTTTTCCTTAGCTTGGTCAGTGTTAAATTCTATTTTGAAATGTTAATATTATTATAGGCTATATTAACGTTAAGGTCTATTGGCAAATAACAGTGTAAAGAGTTATTTTAAGACTAGAAAGACTATTTCACATCAAGCATCTACCTCCTGGCTGGCTCGCCATAAATTACTGTAGCACACGGCTCAGTAAATAGAGAGAGGTACTAAAATAAGTTAATAAGTGGACCAATGATCAGAAGTTCTAATG
>JAODXR010000018.1:18782644-18793561 GCA_028877395.1 Cathorops festae
TGATATGTTGTCTATGTTCTATTGTGAATACAATATCAGTTTTTGAGATTTGTAAATTATTGCATTCCGTTTTTATTCACAATTTGTTCTTTGTTCCAACTTTTTTGGAATCGGGGTTGTATAATTCCCTCTACTGTGTGACCAGGTGTATTGTCTGACACCTTGATGCATGGTTCTCCATGCGTCTTGCAGATCATGGGTATTAATCAACTGGATGAGAGCATGGTGGGAGGGAGCATGTGGCTCTCGGTGATTCCTGTCCATCCTAGCATCCACAGTGCAATTGAAGTCGCCCCCCATGAACAAAAGAGGCTCAGAATTCAAATCTTTTAGCACCTCAGTGACTTTGCTGAAAAACACCACTCTCTCAGCGCCACTCATTGGTGCATAAACATCAACAAAAAACATGGCGCTTTTTTCAAAACATGCCTTTACCATCAAAAGTCTGCCCTTCACAAATTCCTGCACATGACAGGAGAGCGGAAGAGAGTCCTTAGAGAACAAAACTGCCACACCCCCACTTACAGAGGACCCATGACTGGAGAAGATTTGACCATTCCACTCTTTCCTCCAGTCGACTTCACTGGTTTGGTCACTGTGCGTTTCCTGTATCATCATAACATTTTTTCATTTTAAATTGATAAAATCGATCAATATCAACCTTTTCATTGCGTCTCTGGCACCGTTTAAATTCAGAATACCAACATTAAGTGTATTTACCATCAAAACAGTATATGGGTGGGGGGGACGACTCCTCTCGAACCTTTTTCCGAAGCCTAGTCAGAAATTTTCGAAGGCGAGCAGCCTCCTTCACGGTGAAAGCATGCTCTCTCCACAAGCAGGCGACATCATTGATAAACTGACACCGATCAGGAAAATAATGCTCCACCTCAGCATGACGCTGTCCTTTAGTCTCACAGAGAAAGCGGCTTATTTCCTCAGCTTTATACTGGACTGGTGCTTCACCGCCAGGCGCACTGAGGGCTCCCAGCGAACTGTCTGACATGTTAGAGCACACCGAGTCATCATCACTCTCATAGTCAACACAAACCTCACCGACTTTCTTCGTTTTACTGGGGTTGCAATCAACACGCTCAACTTCTTTCCTCTTGAACGGAACCTTAAATCTATGCACCGTTTCTACTGATTGTTCATCAGAAGCATCTGTAATGTCATGCTCACTAACTGCTGTAGTGCGATTTAGAGCATTCTTAATAGAAAATTAAGAATAAGCCAAAGAGGCTTCCTCTCACAACTCACAGATCACTCCAACACTCACTCCACAAACGAGAGAGAGAGAGACTTTTTTTTTTACTTTTTAACACGCATTTATTGACAATAAACCCATCCATCAACTCACTCCTTAACATGGCACTAAATCAGGACAATTCCCTTGAGATGGCAAGTATGGATGTAGTGAAAAAGGCTAAATAAATAATAAAAAAGTAAATCAAACCTACATACATACATAACCAAGAAAAACGCCTCAAATCAACCCAAAATCAAAGCAAACACCACCTCACCATCTCTCACAGAACAGAGTACCTCGCCATAGCACCACTTCTCAATAAAGGTTTCCAAATCATTCATATTTTTATAGAAATAAAAATCAACCAAAATTCTAGACTTCAATGAACCAAAAAAAAACATTTAATACGTTGCAGTCCAGATTACTGCCCATTTGGTTCTTTCTACTCATATAGATAGCCATTTTTGCTTGACCTAAGACGAAATTGATCAGTTGACATTTCGATCTGTGCCTCTGTGTGTACTTAAACCCCAAAATAAACAATTGCAAAGAAAACACTTCACCAAAGGTGAGAAACAATATTTTCAACACATCAAACAAAGGAAGAAGTCTCGAACAATCCATAAAACAATGAAACACTGTTTCTCTCTGGAAACAAAAAGGACAGTCCTGACTCACCATTGGATTAATAATACAAACAAAAGCATTCATTGCTAAAATCCCATGCAGGAGTCTCCACTGGAGATCTCCGAGCTGTTTCCTTAAAGGTGGCTTGTAAAGTGTCCTCCATTCAGGTCTTACATCACTTTGTAACCCCAACACATTCCGCCACGGGGTGTCGACTCTAAGGTTTAAGTTTTCTTTATTTAAAACAATGACACACATTTTATAGAATGTTTTCCCAGTACAACCCGCAAAGGAAGCCCCAAAAACCCCCCTATCTTCTAAAAAAGCACCAGTACAATCCTCGAGTCTTGGATAGATATGCATAGGAGGAAAGGAATCTTCCTTTACAGGGGAGATTTCCCCTGCAGTAAACTGTCTTAACATCTCAACCTCATCTGTTGATAATAGCAACCTCCACCTGCCTAATAGCTTATCAACAATGCGTATGGACCTTATATTCAGCTTTGATATTAGCGCAGGGGAGGACGATAAGTTGGGGCCTGCAAGTTCAGCTAAATGTTGTACTTTAAGCAACCCACATTTGCTGAGGAGTCTCGACAGGGTGTCATTGTCACCGGTAGAAATGTCAAACCTGGAGCCGTGAATTAACGGCTCTTCCAGTAACCAATAGAGTGATGTATTGAGTCCAGCCTTGTGCAACTGAAACATGCTCAGAATCAGCAAGGCACCTTTGTAAAAAGTTGGAAGTCCAGCACAATTCAGTCTTTTAGTGTCCATTAAACAGAGAGCACGATCCATCCCCAACCCCTCAACACTTTGAAAAATTTGGCTTACAATTGGTCTCCACAACAGGTCTCTTGGCCCTGTGAGGAATCTTTGTATAAACATGAGGCGAAAAGCCGCCACTCTGCTTGGTAGATGTATCAGTCCTTGGCCCCCTTCCTCCTTAGGCAGGTAGAGGACACTTTGAGGTAGCCAGTGTAAATTGTCCCAAAAGAAATTGACCAGGAGTGTTTGTAGTTTAGCCAGGAAGTCTTTGGGAGGGTCGACACATGTGAGCCTGTGCCACAAGGATGAAGCAACAAGATTATTGGCAATAAGAACACGCCCCCTGTAGGACACATGTGGTAGTATCCATTGCCATCTGCTCAGCCGGCCTTTGACTTTCTCGATGACTCCCTCCCAGTTTTTCCGCATGGTGCTCTGGTCGCCTAGATAGACTCCCAGATACTTCAGACCCTCCCTCTTCCAAGACAGTCCGGCAGGCAGGCGTATATTGTCCCCTGACCAGTTACCCACCACGAAAGCATCACTTTTGTTCCAATTTACTTTTGCAGATGATAACAGACCAAACTGACCAGTAATTTCAAACAACACATCAATGTCTCTCTGCTTATTGACCATCACAATGACATCATCAGCATAAGCAGACAGTGTAAAAACATTTCCACAAGACGGTACAGAAAAACCAGCAATGCTTGCCCTCAATTTAGTTAAAAAAGGCTCAATTGCCAAAGAATATAACATGCCTGAGAGAGGGCAACCCTGACGAACACCCCGCTTGACGCTGAATGGAGCACACAGGACACCATTAATTTTAAGTATACTCTCAATGTTTTTGTACAGCATTTTAATCATGTTTACGAAGGTGTGACTAAAACCAAAATGTGCCAACGTGTTCCACAAGTACGCATGTTCCACGCGGTCAAACGCCTTGTCCTGGTCTAGTGATACCAGACCAGTCCTCAGATCATGTAGCTTAGCGATATCAAGGACACCTTTGACTAGGTGGACATTATCAAATATGGACCGCTCAGGCACACAGTATGTCTGGTCTAAATGTATAACCTCTGACATCACCTTGCTCAATCGGCTAGCTAAGGCCTTGGAGATAATTTTGTAATCTGTTGAGAGTAAGGCAACTGGACGCCAGTTCTTAAGATCATTCAAGTCACCCTTCTTGGGTAAAAGAGTAAGAACAGCTCTTCGACAAGACATTGGCAACTCCCCTCCCTCCAAACATTCCTTCACCACCTCAAGAAAATCCCCCCCCAAAACAGGCCAGAAAGCCTTATAGAACTCCACTGAGAGCCCATCCAGGCCAGGCGCCCTCCCACTTTGCATGTTGTGTAGTGCATCTTCCAACTCGTCTAGGGACAAGGGCTTATCAAGCATTTTTGCTGAGCTTTCGCTAACTGTAGGCAGATTCTGAAAGAAGATCCCTCCTACAGCAGGACGTTCAACATATTCGCTGCAGTACAGTTCTGAATAGAAACTAACGGCCTCTGTGCGAATTGCAGAAGTGTCTGACACTAGCGCCCCCGATTTAGTAAGTATACTGTGGATGTATCTTTTCTGGCTATTTTTTTTCTCAAGGCCAAAGAAAAATTTGGAAGGGGCATCCATTTCAGAGAAATTCCTGAAGCGTGACCTTACCAGTGCTCCCTGCGCCTTGACTCTTAAAAGATCAGATAGCGCAACTTTCTTTACTCTGAAAGATTCATATGAGAAGTTATTTCCAGTAGATGATGTTGTTTGTTGCATGGCAATGATATCAAGTTCTATATTCTTTAGTGTCTGTGCAATGTCCCGTGAGACATGAAAAACATACTCTTGACAAAACACTTTAATCTTATTTTTTGCGACGTCCCACCACTGCATGAGCGAGGAAAACATGGTTTTCTCCGCCTTTATCGCATTCCAAAAAAACACGAAGGACTCTTTAAAATTCACATCATCTAGCATTGAGATATTAAAGTGCCAGTATGCGCTCCTTGGTTTTACATTATCAATTGACATATTGCACATAACCATGCTATGGTCAGAAAAACCCACCGGAAATATGTGGCAAGTTCTTATTTTATTTAAATTTTCTTTAAGAATATAAAATCTATCGAGCCTTGCAAGGGAGAGAGAGTTACCCCTGCAATATGCCCAGGTATACTGTCTGTCAGTTTTATGAAGAGACCTCCAGACATCACACAACCCATAGGTTGCTAAAAACTCAATAAGCTGGTTGCGTGACAAAGTGTGCGGCTCTGCATGATTTCTATCCAATTTGTCCGCTGTACAATTAAAATCGCCTCCTAAAAAAATTAAGTCAGCAGGACTACAATCTCTAACCACTGTGCTTAAACGTCTTAGAAAAGCAACCCGATCCCCTCCAGATGTCGGGGCATAAACACAAATGAAAACAAAAACTTCATTCTCGAACGTGGCCCGTATCTTTAAAAGCCTCCCTCTGATTATTTCCTGAACATTATATGACTGAGGGACAAAATTACGAGAAAACATTACCGCCACTCCAGCGCTACTAGAAGTATAGTGGCTTAAAAAAGTCAAACCATCCCATTCCTTGCACCAATCAGTGGCATTCTGCATGTCGCTGTGCGTTTCTTGCAGAAAAAAAACATCAGCAGCTTTCTGCCTCATTAGTTCATACACCAGAGCCCTCTTCCCACCATCCCTTCCCCCATTTATGTTTAAGGAGGCAATCCGAATATTATTCATAATTGATAGAGAAAAGGTAGAGAGGGAAAGAAAGAAAAAGATACAGACAGTAGGCCTACGCAACATGCCCATCATTCCATTAAAACTCGCCTCCTAACTTTACCAACAATCTTAGTCAAGCGCCATAATTCGCGATCATCAAACGCCCCCTCTTGTCTGTGGTGAGCGACAGCCTGTATAAACTGATCTACGTCCGCAAAATACTTATCAAAGCTAACATCTCTCTTCCCCTTCGTCTCCCTCAAAAATTTACAGATGTAATCAGCCGTGTACATAATAGCAGGATTAGGAGGAAGCGAGAATGACGAGTACGAAAAGCAGCTCGAGTCGGAAGAATAATCCTCCCTCTCAGAATCAGAGCCTGCATTACTCGATAATGCTTGTTTTTTGGCATTATGCCTACTTATGCCCACCGAGCTATTTCTCCTTTTTACTTTCGGTTGTTTAAATAGACCTGCAACACCAGCAACGTTAGAATCAGTATCCGACTCAGTCATCCGATCTGTTGTGTTAGGTTTGGGTCTACTTCTAGCATGTAACGAGCGAGAAACATTAGTCCTACCTGGAGACGCACTTGCAGGTGTGAGCGGTAATCCACTTGGCTCAAGCTCCACCACGGTAGACTCCGCTCGAACACAGTTGTTCGCCGGTATATCCATAAGATCTGGACCATATGTCTCTTTCTCCGTATGAGATGTAGGAGGACAGGTAACAATAGCTTCCTCCTGTACAGACTCCGAGCCAACGGCAGGCTCGTCGTGGCCCGTGGTATTCGGCATGTCTACACGTTCACCTAAAGTTTCGCCGGCATCCGGAGTAACGGGTACCGGTGTTACAGGTTCAGGCTGTTGGGATAATTCTGCAGGTGGCCCCGTGACCACAGGGGCCGAGGGCTCCGCATTTCCTGCATTACCTCTCGGCCCATGAGGACAAACGCGAGCCAAGTGCCCCATCTCTGAACAGACAAAACATTTCATAACCGTGTCCGATGTAACAAAAACCACATAATCAAAACCATCGATCTTAAATTTGAGAGTGAGTTCAAGATCATCCTCACTGTTATTAAGAATCATGTAAACTTGACGCCGAAAAGAAACGACGTGCTTAAGTAACGGAGACTTGCAGCCAAGTGGCAGTTTTGTGATTTTTGAAACGACTTTTCCATAGCGAGAAAGCTCCCTTTCGAGCAGATTATCCGCAAGGAAAGGGGGGACGTTTGAGATCACTACTTTCTTAGAAGGTAGAGCCAACGGCATCACTGCGCAAAAAGTGCCGTCAATTACAACGCCACTTTGAACCATTTTACTCGCCTGATCAATGCTTTTCAGAAAAATAACTATGGCTCTGTTCATTCGTGAAGCCGACGCGATGTTTCCGTAACCCACAATTTCACCCACAGCCAAGCTACACGCCTCAACACTAACATCAGACACAACCTTTATGCCATGACGGCGCGTTAAGGTTGTAAAATCCGTAAGCCTCCCCGTGGAGGCCATCACTGCGGCCAGCCTAAGCTGGGTACGCTCTTTTTAACCCCCTTAGCGAAAACCCTTATCTAACAATTTATCAAATAAACATCCCAAGTAGAAAGGGCAAAGGAAAAGTTAGAAAAAGTTGGAAAGCCACAGGTAGCAAACACGCTCGCACACACCACTCACTCACCACACCCACTCACTCACGCATGCGCAGAGAGAGAGAGAGAGAGGAAGATAAGCTGCAGGAGTGCCTGCTCCTGGAAATGGTGCCAGGTGGTCCTCTGCCAGCCAGAAAGCCTCCTCTGCTTTCTGCTGCTGCATGAATGCAAATGGGTGGCTGACTTTGCCAAAGGCCAGAGTGCAGAAATGCTGACCCATTGCAGTATAGTCCAATTTAGGTCCGGGTACATCAGCATGCTGGTGGCCAGGAGCTGCCAAGCTGCGCTTCCCCAAAAAAGAGCAGCAATCGGCAAGCCACCCACTGTGATGTTGGCCACAGCTCACTTCCCAACATGCTGAAACAGCTCGATGAAAGGATTCTTGGTCATCCTGCAGTCCCATCTTAAAGACCTGAACATGAATACTAACTGAAGGGGTGACTGCTGGAATACATGATGACTGGATCAAGCTCCACACCACCTGCCAGTCCTTTGCCTGGGCCTTGTACAGGGCCTGAAAGCACTGCCCCTGCTCAACGCACAGTGCGAGAAGTTCTTGCTGCTGCCATTGGAGGTTGAGGATGAGTGTCTGGAAGAGCTCCCTGACTGGTTTGGACTTCATGGCAGTGTTTGTTCCTCAATTTCTGGGTTTCAGCACCATTGCAGTGATTCCCTGAGGTGGGAAGATAAGGGATTGGGAACAGGCATGACAATTCAAGGTGCACTTTATTTTAACTCTCACTTTTCGTTGATTAAAACACATGTACACTCACACATAGGAGAACACAGCTCACTCTCTCATTACTGACCATCTGCAAGACACATAGACACACATTAATAAGCAAACAGCCAGTAATTAGACAAAGATGTAACTCAACACATGTTGCCTGCAGATTCAACCCAACTCCTTGTTGTTCACAGCCGATGCTCAACCACACTATTGCTGCCACAATATGCAAGTAAGACTGCTGTATGTCCCTGAGGGTGGGTGGTACACTGAAGCACAGACAGGTGGGAAAATGTAGTAGTACCTGAACACAGTTTTTTATTTTTAACACTCGCTTTTTAACTTTAAGTTAACTTGCACATTTACACGTGTGTGCACGTGCACACACACAAACACACACACTCTGGTTGGGAGAGAACCACCTCTCTGATCTCCCTCTCCTTATCAATGCTTGGCCATCACTGAAACAGACACACATATGCACAATATCAATTAACAAGTGAGATCACTTAGCCACTCACCTTCCCTGGCCCTACCCTCCATTCACAAACTGACACTTGACCACACCCCCACTTCCTCATACCCACACCACCTGACTCAGGCCAGGGAGCCATCCAGCCTGTAGCCGACTCCCCCAGACGCGAAAGGAAGTCCACCACCATCTGTGCCCCCGGCCTGTGGACCACCTCAAATTTGAAAGGCTGGAGGGCTAGATACCAATGGGTGATTCACACATTGTCATCTTTTATTCAGTGGAGCCACTAGAGTGGGGCATGAGGGTGAAACAGAGGGTAAAAGAGCACCCCAGCAAGTAGTACTGGAGGGTGTGGACCACCCACTTGATAGCTAGACACTCCTTCTTGATGGTGCTGTACTTACTTTCTCACATTGAGAGCTTGTGGCTGAAGTACAGCACTGGACATTCCTCCCCGCCACCTCCTGGGGCAGAACGGCTCCCAGCCCTCTGTTTGATGCATCTGTCTGCAAAATAAAAGGGAGAGAGAAGTCAGGGGAGTGTAAAAGTGGCCGTCCATTCAGTGCAGCCTTTATGCTAGTGAATGCCTGTTGGCACTGCTTCATCCATTGGACCGGATCTGGTGCTTCCTTTTTAGTGAGATCAGTCAGCAGGCTGGTGATGTCTGAATAGTTAGGTATAAACCTGTGATAGTGGCCAGCAAGCCCCAGGAACTGTCTCACCCCCCTTTTGGTCTTGGGCCCAGGGTAGGCCACAATCGCTGCAGTCTTGACAATTTGGGGACACACCTGCCCATGACCCAAGTAGAAGCCCAGATACCTTACACCCACCCACCCAATTGCACATAGAACCAGACTGAAATGTCAGTCTTGGGGACCAAGAACACCAGGCTGCTCCGATCACTGTGGGACTCCTCAGTTATTCCCACTTTGAGCATGGACTTGAGTTCATCCCAAGCTACATACACCACCATACACCACCACCCCTGGGGACAATTCAATGTAGTGTTCTATGAGGTGAATGTGGCCAGGGAGAGGTGAGATCACATCAGAAAACTCCATTTGCAACCTGGCAACCTCTGTGACTTGGGCTGGTGAGAGGTGGTCTCCACAGGTGATCGGAGTGGCTTGAGTGGTTACGTTCATTTTTACCTTCAACCCCAGCTCTGCCCACTTCAGAACTACCGATGCCAATGCCACAGGGAATGCCTTGTTCCAATGTTTTAGTAGGTTGAGGTTGCATATTTGTAGTGCCCTGCCCCATCTGTTTGCTTCACCTCAAAGTTGATGTCCCCAATTTGCCATGTGACCTCAAAGGGCCCTTGCCACTTAGCGAATAATTTTGAGCTCAAGGTGGGTAATAATGTGAGCACTTCATCTCCTAGTATGAATTCTCTAAGGCGTTCACCCCTGTTGTCTAGCCAGGCCTGACATTCTTATGTTGCAAAGTCTCCTGGGTTAAGTGTGGCGCTTTGCATGTAGGACAATACCATTGAATTTCAATTTTGTTGTTTGATGGTTCCACCTCCCAATTTTCCTGCAACACATCTAAAATGCCATGAGACTTACACTCATATAATAATTCAAATTGGGAGAACCCTGTCAAGGCTTGCAGGACCATTTGTACTATGAACAACAGGGACTTGAGTTGTTTACCCCAATTATAATGGTCTTTGCTTACAACCTTATCTAATAATCAAACTTAATAAATAATCAAGTTTTTATGAGTTTGTTTAAACTGTTTGACCAAGCTGTCTGTCCGTGGATGATGAACACTGATGTGGATGGATTTAACCCCATAGTCTATCCTAATCAAGTTCACACAGTGTGTGTGACATGACTGTAGTGCCTTGGTCAGTCAGAATTTCTTTGGGAATCCTGACTCAGGAGATACTTTCAAACAGTGCCTCTGCCACATTGCATGCACCATGTTGCATAGTCCACTAGGACTAACATAAATTGATAACCTCTCGGAGATTGATCTAATGGCCTGACAAGATCCATATTAATTCTTTCGAAGGGGGTCTCAATCAGGGAAGAGGGCACAAAGGCACCTTTGGCATAGCCTCTGGATTCACCAGTTGGCATTCATGGCACACCGCACACCATGTACAGACATACCCACAAATCCCTGGCCAATAGAACCAGGCCATTATTTGGACTAGTGTCTTATCCTGAACTAAGTGTCCAGCCATAGGGGTAAAGTGAGCTGCATGGAATATGAGTTCCATATGGCTCTTTGGGATTAACAAATGGGTTACTTTCTCATGGGTTTGAGTGTACTGCATCACCCAGTATAACCTGTCTTTAATAATCACAAAGTATAGGAAGAAGAGTCTTGCATTTGGCTGGAGAGACTGACCATTGACTACTCTTTCTCACTTGGTCAAAAGCATAATGCATAGTCTCATCTCACATTTGTTCTAAGGGGACATCGTTGAGCGAATCCCTGAGAGATAGAGGAGGGGCAGACTGCTCCCCTCTCTCTATATTGCTCTGATGCAGTGCTGACATAGACAGCTCTGAAGCAGCTTTCTCAGCCAATGCTACACTGGGATCCCCTTGTGATGTGCTACTCCAGGACCCACTTACTACTACACATTATATTAGAAACGGTGATGTGGGCCCAACCTCCTGTGGGTTCACCACCCACAGAGGTAGCCGTAGGGGGCCGGTGCAATGTGGATTGGGCGGCAG
>JAODXR010000018.1:18807898-18820872 GCA_028877395.1 Cathorops festae
GTGTCATGTCTGTGATCTGCTTTTTTTCTACAAAATTAAACAACTGAATGAACATCCTCCAAGGCCGGTGATTCCATCATTTTTGCCAGGCGTTGTGTATACACACAGATTCAGTAGCTTTGTTTCCTGGAATGAGCATGGCTTTTACAGTTTGGTCTGGTCTCCTGATAAAAACGTACTGTATACTAGTGTGAAATTTGCTGTATTGACACCAAACTGGGAGTCTGGTTCTTCAGCTTTCCTGGACCCAAATAACCATCATGTTGGATCATTTTTCCTGTCATTTAAGTGCTATAATATATAATAATTTGGCTTATTTTACCAGATGTTGAACATAACCGTGAGATCCCATTGTCTAATGGTTAGAGAAGCAGCTTTGAGACCAAAAGGTTTAATTCCTTAGACCAACATGAATGGCTAAAGCGCACTTGAGCAAGTCACCTAACCCCCGACTGCTCCCTGCCGTTGTACGTCACTCTGGATAAGTGCGTCTGCTAAATGCCTGTAATGTAACAACACCAGCGTTATGGTCGTGCTTACCACATTCACTCCAACAGCAGCTTGCAGGTCCTGAAAAGTTAGTGACTTTTCAAGAGAGGCTTTACAAACTGCAGTTGGCTTTTGAGAAATACAATTGTTCCATAAAACACAGTTATGTAAAGGTGTATGGTAACAGATGCCACTGACAGGTTGAGCAAACTTTTTTTAAATCAGTATTTGATTTAAAATTTTAAATACACACACACAAGCAGCTTGTAGTACCAAAATGAGAGTCCACAGACGGATTTATTTATTCATTCATTCACTTCTACATATTGCACCTTAATGGGGATGATATTACAGGGGAATGGTTTAACAGTATAATTAGCTTAGGATTAGTAAACATTTTTGCTGATAATTCAATCTGAATGCAAAGTGTTTTTTGTTTTTGAACTACTGACTGTGCCTAGTTGAACCTATTAGACTAATAAAGTTTTAATCCAACACATCTGACACGTCGTGTTCCTGTTTATCACCCTTTAATTTAATATACAACGATCATAAAAGGTTAGGTGACTTCAGTTTAAACAGTGACATGTTCAACATACAGTATAACAGCTAATGAGGCAGAGCAGAAGCTACTGTGACATGAACATGACCAGACACACTCGCCTCAGCCAACTGTTTACAGCACATGGCATAATTCTACATAACTTAATAAATGTACAAAATTGTTTACCCAAAACATTCCAACACAATGTATACGTTCAGAATCAAGTCAGGATTTCTGACTTTCTGGCATGTGTTGAGTTCTCCAAATGCCTTCCATGGACCCGACACTGCACATAAAGTGAGTGAGATCATCTTCCATAAACCTGTAAGGAAATGGTGGAGACAGATGTGCGTGTTGTGCCATGGCTGTCTGCTTGAGAAGTGTGAGGTGTCGCAGTCTTGCTTCTCTTCTCTGCATCCAGCAGTTCATCATAGCACCTGCCCTGTGTCATCACCCATACTCCTCTCAGTTTCCTGTAGATCTTTTACCTGAGAAAGTGAAGACTAGTATGAAGAAGAGTGCAATAGCAACAGGATTTAGATTTATCCACTTGTTACGTTTAATGTTGTGCAAGTTAGCACTTATGTTATAGCAGCTATAAACAGACATTCCTTCATCAGCCTCTTTAAGTTGGGGGGGCAGCACTTCTCATAATTGAGAATTGATAAACACACAAACTTCTGTTTCCTGTGTGTGTGTTTCACCTGTAGTGGTTGTGGTGACTCCATTTACAGTTCCCTCCACATCTACCTCATCTTCTGCATAGCTCATGATGAGGGCACGCTGTCTATCAGTTAGCATCCTACACACCAGCATAAGAAAGCGGATAAGTAACTATTCCAGTGACTCCACTCTCCTTTCCCACAACAGCCCCACCCCTTTTTCCAAACTAGCCCTACTGCCTTTTCATAGGTTTCATATGAATGCTAATAATAATAATAATAAATCCATTATGTAAACAATGACGTTAACGTGTCATACTTGGGGACTTTAATCTTGATGTGGATGTAATGATCACCATAACCATAGCCACTGACTCGTGGGATTCCTTTTCCAGAAAGCCTGATTCTCTGATCGACCTGGACACCAGCAGGGATCTGCAAAACATTTAATCAGGAGTTAGACACCATCGGGTTAGAGACCAAAAAATGCACACAAAGTAACTCACAGAAAGGTTGACTGTCTCATAGAGTCCTTGCGCTCGCACTGTGCCTCCAAGGATGGCCTGAGCCACTGAAACCTGCACATCCGAGTGGATATCTGCTCCATCTCGCCTGAACACAGGACTCTTCTGGACCTGAGGACCAATAAAACTAGACATTAGACTCAACCTCGCAAAGCCTAATGGATGCAGATTTGATAAAGAAGAGTTCTGTAAACATGCATGTTGCACAGTGCCAAACAACAAAAATTTTTTTAAAAGAAATAACATGGAATTTCTCGGTCAATTAAGTAAAAAAAAAAATTAAGGTGACAATTTTGTCAAACCAACATCAACAGAGCAGTTCTCAGCTCTAACTGGTCAGAAGGTGTTAACTTTCTATAGCAGCAGTGCTGACAGTACTGTTGGCTGTAATTCAGATCGCAGGTTTACATTAATACACACGTTCTAACATTCTCCTTTCTAGCGTGACATCTCTCTCTCACACACGTACAGTGGAAGCTCCCCATTATCTCAATAAAGAACAGATTTTAAAAATGAGTTACTTAAAGGAGCTCGAGTATAATAATTGATATTGAGGGGTGCTCTGTCAGGAGATTTTTATTATTATTTTTTTTTTATAGAAGGAGGTTTCAGTGCCAGTGAGAGGGAATGCAGCAACTACATTTTCCAACACAGGAAAGTCTTCAGGACTCTGCAGTTTCTTAACATGACGAGAATGTTTGGCCTTAATAACTTCAAATGAGGCCAGAAAACCTCAGCTGTTATAAATAAGAATGACTGATTTGTTTTTCCACAGATAAGATTAAAGGCAACTATAAATGGATTAAAAAAAAAAAAGTATGGCATGCTTTTTTTCAATACATTTATAAAATGGTGCTGGAGGAAAATAATCAAATCTGGCAAGCGCACCATCGTCATTCATTATTTTCCAGTAACAGCATGTCCAGTGTTTTATTCCTTAGTAGGCATTTATTAGGTTAACAAATCTTGATCCATTTTCATTTTCTCCCCCAGCCTTTTCAGATTACCTCTTGACTTATTTTGGACTTAAAAATCCCTGCTATAATCCTTTTCCTGCAGCAATAACTTTTCATTTTGAGTCTGTAAAAAAAAAAAAGTAACTGTGCACTAGACTGAGACCTAAATAGACCATGTAAACAACGGGCGTAGCACCAAATTCTGGGCCCTGTGCGCAAGCAGTGGCCATGCCCCCCCCCCAAAAAAAGAAAGCTCATCAGTTAACAATGCTGGAAAGTATTTAACGACAAGGGCGTACTTACTACCAGTCCAGTCAGTTATGTAGCCACACATTAATCTAACAACTCTTAAATGAATAAAAAACCCTAATCACACAATTTGCTTGCCAATCTGCATACTATTGTGTCTCTCTCTTCATTGGTCAACTTCTCTGCCCATATATGCTGGATCCTCTGGCTTGCACTCCTTGGCACTGCCCTGACTACTCTCTTCATCCCTTTCACTTTTCTCAGAACTTTCTCTGCTTTCACTTCCTTCACTTCATCCTCTATCATATCTTCTCTATCTACCTGGAAAGGTCCCTCTACAAGCATGAAGCATATGATATTAGCAGGCAATGTAGCCTAACTGAGGTGATTGAACATGCTTAATATATAAATATTTTGTGTAAAACTTCCTCAAACTTCATATATTCATTTGCATCATAAAAACGATGTGGCATTTTATTTTTCTTATGGATGTGACAAAAATGTAAACTTTTAGTCTCTTATTCTAATTAGGCTATAGCCAAACATAGGCTTCAGTAAAACACAGAGCATGACTTTAGTGTTGCTTAACACATTACAGTAAAAATAGCTAAAATTATGTGCTTTCAATTTCAAGCTAAAGGCTCACCTTGTCTCAAATCCACATTATCAGAGGATGAGGGGTCTGTTGCTGCATCACCCTCTGTGACAGTCTCTGACACTGAGTGCCATGCATTTCACAATTTAACTTTGCTACTAATTTGACAGCCTACCCTTATGAACCTATAACATTGAGACTAATAAATCTCATCTCATCTCATTATCTCTCACCGCTTTATCCTGTTCTACAGGGTCACAGGCAAACTGGAGCCTATCCCAGCTGACTACGGGCGAAAGGTGGGGTACACCCTGGACAAGTTGCCAGATCATCACAGGGCCGACACAGACAACCATTCACACTCACATTCACACCTACGGTCAATTTAGAGTAGACTAATAAATATTAATTTAATTTTCAATTAGTATGCTATTGCAATGCAAACAAAAAGGCATCATGTTATTTCAAATTTTGTGTTGTGCAGTTTTTAGCACTGACAATCGCAGTTGTATTGAAGCATTTATAACTGCAGGGGGTCATTTAATGTAGGCTATTTGCTTTCACATTTGGGCTCACCTTTCTTGGGAAAGAAGCTTGTGAGCAGTTGCTTTCCCTCATTTCTTTTCTTGTCTCTTTCCTGCCTCTCTTTTCATTTCTGAAAAATGGATTTTGTTTTCTTGTGCATCATCTTCCATAGCACAGATAGCCTACAATGCAAATGTGCTGCTTCAGCAGAATGAACACTACATTAAATGTGCCTAGTTAAAAAGCCCGGTGAAAGCAGACGAAACCATTTTATGCAGGGGGGCTGTCCCCAGACACAATATGTAAGCTAGGACACACAAGTCAATCCATTAAGCAAATGATTTATTTACCCAAAACATTACATTTACATTAGTTAGCAACATTAACATTTACATTAGTTATTGTGATCTTTAAATGGTATTGATATTTAAAGGAAAATAAAATTACAGACTCCAAAAGGGCCATCCCCCCACTTGGGGCCCTGGTAACTCAGTCCCCCTTTTCCCTCCACTACGATGCCTCTGCCCCTGCCACCTGACTCAGGCTGGAGAGCCATGTGGCCTGCAGTAGACCCCCCCTCCCCCAACAGGACAGTTAGTCCACCACCACCATCTGTGCCCCTGAATTTAAATGGATTGAATTTAATTGGCTGGAGAGTGAGATACCAATGGGTGATCCGCGCATTGGCATCCTTTATGTGGTGGAGTCACTGGAGGGGCATGTGATCCAAACAGAGGGTGTAAGGGCACCCCAGCAGGTAGTATTGGAGGGTGAGGACTGCCCACTTGATGTCCAGGCACTCCTTCTCAATGGTGCTGTACTTTCTTTCACACATCAAGAGCTTACAACTGATGTCTAGCACTGGACATTTCTTATCCTCCACATTCTGAGACAGAATGGCCCCCAGCCCTCTGCCCGATGTGCCCATCTGTAAAATAAAAGGGAGTGGGAAGTTAGGGGAGTGTAGAAGTGGCCCTCCACACAGTGCAGCTTTTACCTTGGTGAAGGCCTGTTGGCAGTGCTCTATCCACTGGACCAGATCTGGTGCCCCTTTTTTAGTGAGATCAGTCAGCAGGCTGGTGACATCTGAATAATTAGGTATGAACTTGCCAGCCAGTCCAGGAACTGTCTCACCCCCTTTTTGGTCTTGGGCCTTGGGCAGGCCACCATTGCTGCAGTCTTGTCAATTTGAGGACACACCTGCCCATGACTCAAGTGGAAACCTAGATCCCATATTACACAATTTTTTAGGTTAGCTGTGAGATCCGCACATCTCAGTCACTCAAGGATGGCCCTAAGGTGTTCATGGTGCTGCAGCCAATCATTGCTATATATAATTATGTCATCGAGGTAGGCCACTGCATAGGCAGCATGGGGCAGAGGATCTTGTCTATGAGTCGCTGGAACATGGCAGGAGCCCCAAATACCCCAAAAGGCAGCGTGGCAAATTGGTATAAACCAAATGATGTGGAAAAGGCCATTTTCTCTCAGGATAGAAGAGTCAAGGGGATCTGCCAATATCCCTTTGTCAAATCCAGTGTCGAATAAAAGCAAGCAGCACCTAGTCGATTGAGCAACTCATCAATGCAAGGCATTGGGCACACATCAAATTTAAACACCGCATTGACTGTTCTGTAGTAAACACAGAAATGGACAGACCCATCAGTCTTGGGAACCAGGACCACCAGGCTGCTCCAGTCACTGTGGGACTCCTTGATTATGCCCATTTCGGGCATGGCCTTGAGTTTGTCCTGAACCACCTTTTTCTTGTGTTTGGGAAAGCAGTATGGGCGGCTCTGCACCACCACCCCCTTGGGGCTTTTCAACATGGTTTTCTATGAGGTGGGTGTGGCCAGGAAGGGGTGAGAACACATCATAAAATTTATTTTGCAACCTGGCAACCTCTTTGAGTTGGGCTGGTGAAAGGTGGTCTCCACAGGGTACCAAACCTATTTTAGTAGTTACTTTTGTTTTTACCTTTGGACCCAGCCCTGTCTTCTCTGGAACTACCGATGCCAATGCCACAGGGACCCCTTTGTTCCAATGTTTTAGCAGGTTGAGGTGGTATATTTGTTGTGCCCCTGCCCTATCCATTTGCCTCACCTCATAGTTGACGTCCCCGATTTGACTTGTGACCTTGAAGGACCCTTGTCACTTGGCATTGTAGGTAAATCACTAAACCTCAAGTCTGAGTCCAGTCTTGAGTCCCCAGTGTTCAAGTCAGAGTCAAGTCCAAGTCATTAAAAATTTTTTTGAGTCAAATCCGACTCGAGTCCACTATTGATCCAAGTCAAGTCTGAGAACAAGACTCCAACCGCACCATTTGACAGTGACTGTTTTAGCACCATTAACATTAGTTTGTTCCTGAACATGACATATGAACAGCTGAATTCTCTTTGTCAGGGAGTGCAAAGTATTCTGCAAGAGATGGTTGTATTCTGCAAGAGACAGATGTAATTGCAGAAGGTATGTTTATTAATACAAGTGGAGACAGATAAACAATCCAGAATGGCAGGGAAAATCATAAAACAGTGAAACAGGCAATAGGTGGGGTGAGGCACAAACAGGCATCATAGACTAGGCAGAATCAAAGACAAGAAACAGGAAATCAGGGATCAGGAAACCAAACAAGGAAATAAGGTTCAGTAATGTGTCAGCAAAGCAACTCAATACTTCACAAAGTAAGTGCATTTTCACAGTTTTTATATCAGTGTGCTGATTTCACCTTAATCCTGTGCAGGTGCGAGTCATTTACAGCATGTGCGTGAGAGTCCGCTTGGCACGCGCTGTCCAGAGCATGCCTGAGAGTCTATCTGATGCATGTGCCAAGGCACACAAGTGTGACCCTCTTGCACAAAATTAGTACAAAAATTGACATAGATATAAATATCTTATGCCAAATTATTATAGCAAGTTACAAAACATAAAGAAAAAATCTGAGTCCTTGTCTCCAATTTATGAGTCCTAATGCAGTTAATGCATGAGTTCAAGTCCAAGTCATCAGTGCTCAAGTCCAAGCTGAGTCATAAGTCCTTAAAATTAGGGCACAAGTTGGATTCGAGTCCGAGTCCTGGACTTGAGTACTACAAGCCTGTCACTTGGCAACTAATTTTGAGCTCAAAGTAGACAATAATACAAGTACTTTATCTCCAGGGGTGAGCTCTCTAAGGCACGTGCCCCTGTTGTACAGCCAGGCTTGACATTCTTGTCCCTGCTGTAAATTCTCCTGGGTTAAGTGTATGAGGGTGTGGAGTTTTGTGCACAGGTTGAGAACATACTTAATTTCATTTTTACTAGTTGAAGGCCCCTCTTCCCGATTTTCCTACAGCACATCCAAAATGTTGTCAGTCCTGTGATGACCTGGCGACTTGTCCAGGGTGTAACCCGCTTCTCACCCAAAGTTAGCTGGGATAGGCTCTAGCTTGCCTGTGACCCTGTAGAACAGGATAAGCAGCTATGGATAATGGATGGACATCCAAAATGCCATGAAGCTTTTTGGCCCATATAACAGTTTGAACAGAGAAAATCCCATGGAGGCTTTCGGGACCTCTCATACTGCAAATAACAGGGGCTTAAATGATTTATCCCAATTACTTCATCTTCACTTACAAACATCCAAATTAAATTTTTAGGTGTTTGATTGAGTTGTTCCACTAAACCATCTGTTTGTGGGTGATAAACACTGGTGCAGATGGATTTACTTTCCAATAACCCATACAGCTCATGAAGTGTTCCTGACATAAATGTAGTGCCTTGGTCAATCAGGGTTTCTTTGGGAATCCCGACTCGGGAAATAACGCAGAAGAGTGCCTCCGCAATACTGTGTGCTGAAATATTGTGGCGAGGCACCACTTCTGGATATCGCCTTGCATAGTCCACTAGGACTAAAATAAAGTGAGATCTCCATGCTGACTGAGGTAATAGGTCGACAAGATCCATGCCAATTCTCTTGAAGGGGGTCTCGATTAAAGGGAAAGGGTGCAAAGGCGCTTTTGGAGTGGCTGCTGGATTTGCTAGTTGGCATTCACAGCACACTGCACACCACTGATGGGCATCCCCGCAAATCCCTGGCCAATAGAATCGGACCATTATTCAGGCAAGTGTTTTATCCTGAACTAGATGTCTGGCCATCTAATTAAAGTGAGTCATGTGGAATACGAGTTTCCTATAGCTCTTCGCAATTAACAACTGGGTTATCTGTTTGCTGGTTTGAGTGTCCTGTGTCACTTGGTACAGCCTATCTTTAATAATTGTGAAGTACGGGAAGGAGGGTGTTGCATTTTGCTGGCTGGGTTGATCTGTGTTGTAGTCAAGTCACTAAACCTCCAGTCTGAGTCCAGTCTCGAGTCCCCAGTGTTCAAGTTCGAGTCAAGTCCCAGTCATTCAAGAAAATTTAGAGTCAAGTCTGAGTCAAGTCCACTATTGATCCAAATTGAGTCCAACATTCCAACTGCACCATTTGACAGCGGCTGTTTTAGTGCCATTAACATTAGTTTGTTCCTGAACATGACATATGAACAGGTGAATGTACATTCTTCAGGGAAGGTGAGTGGCCAAATCGCTACATCTGTTGTCAATTAATGTGTGTTTGTGTGTCTTACAGTGATGGTGCTCCATAAAAGGAGTAAGAGAGCAGAGGAAGAGAGATTGGGACCAAAGCACGATGGTGTGTCTGTGTGTGTGTCTGAGTGTCTGTCCAAAATTAGAAAAATGATTGTGCTGAAAAGCCAAAATAAATTAAATCTGAACATTAACAATAGCCTGCCGAACTTCTGTGCACCACCCACATCTGGACAGCTTCTACAGTGGTGCTTAAATCTGGGAGTACAGAAGGGAACCCCCCATGGAGTCCTCACCCTTTAAAGACCTCATCCATGCCCTCAACAGGACACAGCAGAACCAGCATCAAGTGCTGATCACCCTCTGAAAGGAGCAGAAACAACAGTTCGAAACCTTGATGCTGGCCCAACAAGAAGACTGCCAGGTGTTCCGGCACCTACTCATATTGGCAGGGTCCATGACTGCCACTGTAGCGGACCCTCCCCACCTCACCCTAACAAAGATGGGTCCGCAAGATGATCCAGAAGCCTTCCTTGCACTCTTTGAGCAATCAGCGGAGGCGTGGGGTTGGCCGGTCGAGCAGTGCACCTCCTTCCCCTGCTGGCTGGTGAGGCACAGCTCACCATGCTGCAGCTCCCCACCAACAGCCGGCTTGAAAATGTGAACTTCAAGAAATCCATCCTCCAGTGTGTTGGCTGCTCCCCAGAGCAACAGCATCAGCGCTTCCCTCACTGGGCTTGAAGGAGGTCGGCTGGCCATTCGCATTTGGTCAACAACTCCAGGATGCCTGCCGGTGGTGGCTGAGGGCAGGCGACCATGATGCCAAGGGAATTATTGACCTGGTGACACTGGAACAGTTCATCACATGACTTCTGGAAGGAACAGTAGAGAGGGTCCAGTGTCATCACCCGGCATCGCTGGATCAAGCCATCGAGCTTGCAGAGGACCACGTGGTGGCAGTTCCAATGGCAGGAATGCATGCTTCTCCTTCTCTTCTCTCTTTCCCTCTGCTTCCCATCCTTGCCCTGTTCCCCTTCTAAGGAGGCAGGAGCCGGCTTCCCCCCAGCCAGCCCAACGCACCCGTGGTGTCCTCCTGTTTCCCCCTTCCTTGTCTGTGTCTTCTCTCCCCAGGTGAGTGATGTCTGTAACACCAGTGCAGCGGGAGAGCCTGGGCCAGTGTGTTGGTGCTGCAGGAGCCGGGACATCTCCAGAATCAATGCGCCACGATGGAGGTGGGCATGGTGGTCCGGGTCCCTGACAAACCAGAAACCCCCCTTGATCATGCCAGAGTGTATCTGTAGCAATTATTGATGTGGGTGGAGCACAGAAGCACAGCAGACGAGAATTGATGGTCATGCACAAACTCTTTATTTCACTTATTTTAGCTTTTCAGCATTCTTTCACTCACTCTCTCACTCACTGTACACGCACACATGCATTGTGGTCAGGAGGGAGCCTCTTTTCTCTGCTCTCCCCCTCTTTTTATGCTCCGTCCCTGTAACAAACACACCCACACACATCAATTGACAGCAGGTGGAATGACTTAGCCACTTACCTTCCCCGCCCTCGCCCTCCATTCACAGACTGCTGCTTGGCCACACCCCCACTGCCACATACCTCCACTGCCCAACTCAGGCCAGGGAGCCATCTGGCCTGAAGCTGACTCCCCCCCCCCCCCCCAAGGGGACAGGAAGTCCGCCACCACCATCTATGCCACTGGCCTGTGGATCACCTTGAACTTAAATGGCTGGAGGGCAAGATACCAATGGGTGATCCGCGCATTGGCATCCTTCATGCGGTGGAGCAACTGGAGGGGTGTGTGGTCCAAACAGAGAGTGAAAGGGTGCCCCATCAGGTAGTATCAGAGGGCAAGGACTGCCCACTTGATGACAAGACACTCTTTCTCAATTGTGCTGTACTTGCTTTCATGCATTGAGAGTTTCCAGCTGATGTACAACATGGGGCGCTCCTGGCCCTCCACCTCCTGGGACAAAATGGACCCCAGCCCTCTGTCTGATACATCAGTCTGCAAAATAAAGGGGAGAGAGAAGTCAGGGGATTATAAAAGTGGCCCCCCACACAGTGCAGCTTTTACCTTAGAGAAGGCCTGTTGGCACTGCTCTGTCCACTGGACTGGATCTGGAGCCCCCTTTTTAGTGAGATCGGTGAGTGGGCTGGTGATGTCCAAATAATTAGGTATAAACCTACAATAATAGCCAGCCAGCCCCAGGAATTGTCTCACCTCCTTTTTGGTCTTGGGCCTCAGGCAGGCTGCAATCGCTGCAGTCTTGTTAATTTGGGGATGCACCTCCCCATGACCCAAGTGGAAACCCAGATACCGTACTTCCGCCTGCCCATTTGCACCCTTTTCGGGTTAACTGTGAGGCCTGCTTGCCTTAGCGACTTAAGAATGGCCCTCAAGTGTTCCAAGTGCCACAGTCAATCATGGCTGTAGATTATTATATCATCCAGATAGGCAGCCATGAAGGCAGTGTGAGGGCAGAGGACCCTGTCCATAAGCCACTTGAATGTAGCGGGTGCCCCAAATAACCCAAAAGGGAGTGTGACAAATTGGTGTAATCCAAACAGTGTGGAAAGGGCCATTTTCTCTCAGGATAGAGGAGTCCAGGGGATCTGAAAATATCCCTTTGTTAGATCCAGTGTCGAATAAAAACAAGCAGCGCCTAACTGATCAAGCAATTCATCAATGCAAGGCGTTGGGTATGCATCAAATTTAGACACCACGTTGACCTTTCTATAGTCCACACAGAACCGGACGGAACCATTGGTCTTGGGAACCAGGACCACTGGGCTGCTCCAGTCACTGTGGGACTCCTCGATTATTTCCACTTTGAGCATGGCCTTGAGTTTGTAATGGAAATTTCTAATAAACACTTCAGAATGCTTAGCAGTTGTCTTTTCAGTTATTTATTATGATCAATCATATAGAACAGATATATAAAAATAGGAAAGGAAAGAGAAGAAGAATCACTTCTGATGATGCCGAGAGTCACGTGTGCTCTGAGTTGTGTTTTAGTGGCTGTTATCTATTATACTCTAAAGGCATTCGCTCACTGCTTGTGTCTTCACGTGATTTGGCTCAAGATTTTCTCTGAAGCTTTGTTAAAGCGTGCACCTGGCATGGTATGCTCTGGGATGTGCAGGGGCTCAGACACCCTGTTTATCTATTGGCCAAGGCCACGGAGAGTTGATTACAGCATGTGAAAAACATTCCTTTTCAGTTACACTAGACCTTTTGAGCTCAACATAAAACACAGAGAATAATAATTTTCATCCACTAAATTTCTCTTACATTCCCCCCCTTTTATCCTACAGGATAAAAATTGATAATAAAAAAAAATGTACACAGTTTCAGTGATAAGAGTTCTCAAAGAGATTCGACTTAACACATCATTGAGTGTACGAGGATAAGGCTGTTTTTATAAGACATAGACATCTTGAGTCACACTAGCAGCAAGCTATATACATAGATCAGGAAACAATAGAACAGAAAAAAACATAAATGAAAGTGTTTTAAGTTAGGACTAATTTCATGTCAACTGTGCTGATGTCATCAAACGGTGGGTTGTAGCCTTCATGTGGGTTTGGAGGCCAGTCAGGCAAGTTGTCTGGGTCTATTTTCACCATCTAGTAAGCAATATTTGCCAGCTGCTTCTGAAACACAGACATACAACATTGACAGAAAACAGGGAGCAAACACAGCATCACAATCACTAAGGCCACAACCGGTATGGTGGATAGAATTAGAGTCTTCCATCCACTTAACCAATGCCACCAGCTGTCTTTGTCTCCTCCATGTTCGTCTGCTCATAATTGTTCAGCAACCTTGTGCATCTTGTTCAGTGCCTC
>JAODXR010000018.1:19206573-19217356 GCA_028877395.1 Cathorops festae
AGCATCCCAAAATTAGGTAAGAACAAGTGTTTGCATCATTGCAACAAATTTTTTGTTGACCAGTGAATTGTTAAATACTGCAAAATTGTCGGATTAGATATTGATAGCAGCACTGTAAATATTTTCAATTGCAGTTACAATTTTGTTTACAACTTTCAATGCCAGGTATACATCTTGAATAAATTCAAAAAACAACAATACCAACAAAAAGCAATCATGGGGGAAGCGCAAGTTTGAATCAGGAATATCCTCCAACTATCTCGGAGCAAAACTGGCTCGTATTGTTTTAACCCCTGTCAGTCAAAGCAAGAGTAATGTTGTGATAAGTCCCCGATGTGGGTGGAGTACAGAAGCATGGCAAACAAGAGATGACGTTCACACACTTTGTCTTTTGCTTTTCAGCTTTAATGTCTGTTTAACCACACACAGACACATGCGCACGCACACAGCTGTGTTCTGGTCTGGGGAGATCCCTTCTCTCTGCTCTCTCCCTCTTTTTCTATCCTCCTCCATCACTGCAACACACACACACCATTAATTGACAACAGGTGCATTGACTGTCACTCACCTTCCCTGGCCCTACCCTCCATTCACAAACTGACACTAGGCCACGCCCCTGCTGCCACATACCCCAACTGCCTGACTCAGGCTGGGAAGCTGTCTGGGCTACAGCGGACCCCCCCCTCAAAAAAAAAAATAAAAACGTTACAGGAAGTCCACCACCACCACCATCTGTGCCTGGAGGGCAAGATACCAATGGGTGACCTGCGCATTGGCATCTTTCATGTGGTGGAGCCACTGGAAGGGCACGTGGTCCAAACAGAGGGTGAAAGAATGCCCCATCAGGTAGTATCGGAGGGTGAGGACCACCCACTTGAGGGCCAGGCGCTCTTTTTCTATGGTGCTGTACTTACTTTCACACATCGAGAGATTGTGGCTGATGTACAGCATGGGATGTTCCTTGCCCTCCACCTTCTGGGACAAAATGGTCCCCAGCCTTCTGTCTGATGCATTCGTCTGCAAAATAAAGGGGAGAGAGAAGTCAGGGAAGTGTAAAAGTGGCCCCCCACACAGTGCAGCTTTTACCTTGGTAAAAAAAAAAAAAAGCCTGTTGGCACTGCTCCGTCCACTGGACCGGATCTGGTGCTTCCTTTTTAGTGAGATCAGTCAGCAGGCTGGTGATGTCTGAATAATTAGGATTGAACCTACAATAGTAGCCAGCCAACCCCAGGAACTGTCTCACCCACTTTTTGGTATTGGGACTCGAGCAGGTTGTAATCACTGTAGTCTTGTCAATTTGGGGATGCACCTGCCTATGACCCAAGTGGAAACCCAGATACTGTACTTCCACCTGCCCAATTGCACACTTTTTCAGGTTAGGTGTGAGAATCACAAACCTCAGTGACTCTAGGATGGCCCTAAGGTGTTCAAGATGGTGCGGCCAATTATTGCTGTATACAATGATGTCAAAGTATGCTGCCGCATAGGCAGCATGGGGATGGAAGATTTTGTCCATGAGCTACTGGAATGTAGTGGGAGTCCCAAATAACCCAAAAGGAAGTGTGACAGTGTGGAAAAGGTCACTTTTTCTCAGGATAGAGAAGTCAAGGGGATCTGCCAATATCCCTTCATTAAATCCAGTGTTGAATAAAAGCGAGTAGCACCTAACTGATCAAGCAACTCATCAACATGAGGCATTGGGTCTATGTCAAATTTAGACACCGCACTGACTTTTCAATCTACACAGAACCAGACTGACCCATTGGTCTTGGGTACCAGGACCACCGGGCTGCTCCAGTCACTGTGTGACTCCTCGATTATGCCCATGTCGAGCATTGCCTTGAGTTCATTTTGAACTGCCTTTTTTTTGTTTAGGAAAGTGGCTACGCACCACCCAGGGACATTTCAATGTGGTGTTCTATGAGGTGGGTGTGGCTGGGAAGGGGCAAGAATACATCGGAAAATTATTCTTGCAATTTGGCAATTTCTGTGAGTTGGGCTGGTGAGAGATGGTCTCCACAAGGGACTGTAGCAGTTTGGGTTGTTGTTTTTGTTGTTTTTACCTCCGGCCCCAGCTCCACCTTCTCCAGAAACTACTGATGTGAATGTCACAGGGACCCCCTTGTTCCAGTGTTTTAATAGGTCGAGGTGGTATATTTGCAGAGTTCCTCCCCTATCCATTCGCCTCACCTCATAGTCAACAACCCTGATTCACCGTGTGACCTCTAAGGGCCCTTGCCATTTGGTGACTAATTTGGAGCTTGATGTGGGCAATAACATGAGTACTTTGTCTCCCAGAGTGAACTCTCTAAGCCAGATGTCCCTGTCATACAGCTGGGCTTGATGTGCTTGTACTTGCCGCAAATTCTCCTGGGTTAAGTGTGTGAGGGTGTGGAGCTTTGTGCCCAGGTCGAACATATTGAATTTCATTCTTACTGGGTGAAGGTCCCTCCTCCCAATTTTCCCGTAGCACATCCAGAATGCTGTGCGGCTTATGTTCATAGAACAATTCAAACAGTGAAAATGCCATGGAGGCTTGCAGGACCTCTCATACTGTGAATAACAGGGTCTCGAGCCATTTATGCCAATTGCGTGCATCTTCACTTACAAATTTCTAAATTAAATTTTTAAGTGTTTGATTAAACCTCTCCACCAAACCATCCATTTGTTGGTGGTAGACACTGGTGCAAATAGATAGTTTGTGCAATGTGCGTGACATAAGTGAAGTGGCCTTCGTCTGTCAGGATTTCTTTCAGAATCATGACCCAGGAGATAACATGGAACAATGCTTCCACAATACTGCATGCAGAGATATTGTGGAGTGGCACTGCTTCTGGATATCGTGTTGCATAGTCTACCAGAAATAAAATAAAGAGATCCTCATGCTGACCGATCTAATGGCCTGACAAGATCCATGCCAGTTCTTTCGAAGGGTGTCTCGATTAGAGGGAGTGGGTGCAAAGGCACTTTTGGAGTGGCCATGGGATTCACTAATTGGCATTCGCGGCATGCCACAAACCAATGAATGTCCCCATGAATCCCTGGCCAAAAGAACCAAGCCATTATACAGGCTAGTGTTTTATCCTGTCCTAAGTGTCTGGCCATGGGATTAAAGTAAGCTACATAGAACACAAGTTCCCTCTGACTCTTGGGGATTAACAACTGTGTTATCTGTTCACTGGTTTGAGCATCCTGCGTCACTCAATACAGCCTATCTTTAATAATAAAATATGGGAAGGCGGCTGCTACATTTGGCTGGAGAGTTTGACCAATTATTACTCTCACTTGGTCAAATGCATGATGCAGGGTCTCTTCTCATGACTGCTCTAATGGGAAATCCTCGAGGGAATCCCTGAGAGGGGGAGGGGGGCAAGCTGCTCCTTACTCCTCGCATTGTCCTGACGTGGTGCTGACATAGATGGCTCTGTGACAGCTTCCCCCGTCAATGCCACACCAGGATGCCCCCATGACATATCATTGCAAGACCCACCCCCTACTATGTGTTCCATTTAAGTTTCTTAAACCTGGCCAATCAGTCTCCAAAATCAGCAGGTAGGTGAGATGAGGATTAACCACAGCCTTTAGTCTATGCTTTTGTCCCCAGAATAGAATATGGACAGACACTAGAGGATAATTGTAAACATCCCCGTGCGCGCACAACCTTCACCACTTGTGCTCTCCCCAATGCCTCACCTTGCACCAGGCTTTGGTAGATTGAGGTTTAATTACAATGGAATTAACCAACATGTGATATATTTCCCCTTGGACACTTACCGGTATACAATATGCTCCAGCCCAGTCAAGGGTAGTCTCTGGTGCATCGGGGATCTGGACCACAGCTCCCACTGCCATCGTGGAGCACTGACTCTGGAGATACCCTGGCTCCCTGCAGCACCAGCCCAGGCTTTCCCTCTGCACCTGCATTATGGGTGTCACTCACCTGAGGGGGAGAAGACACAGACATGGAAAAGGGAGATGGGAGGACACCACAGGTGTGACAGGCCAGCTGGGGATGAGCTGGCCTGGTGAGGATGGTGAAGATGGGGGTGAGGACGGGAAGGGGGAGAGAGAGAGAGAAGAAATGAGAAGAGGTGACCCATCAGAACATCAGAACCACCGCCAGATGGTCGTCTGTCAACTCAATGGCTTATTCCAACAATGCTGGGCAATGACACTGGACCCACTCTGCCATTCCTTCTGGAAATTGAGCAATAAACTGTTTGTGTCACTAGATCGATGATCCCATTGGCATCGCAGTTGTCCACCCCTAGCCACCATCAGCAGGCGTCCCGGAGCTGTTGGCCAAATGAGAATGGCCGGCCAACCTCCTCCAACGTCCAGAAGCACTGTTGTTCTGGGGAGCGGCTAACACACTGCAGGATGGCTCTCTTCATGTTGATGTATACAAGCTGGCTGTCGGCAGGAAGCTGCTGCACAGTGAGCTGCACCTCGCTAGTCAGGAGCGGGAGTACATGCACCATGTGCTGCTCGAGCAGCCATCCCCATGCTTCAGCCGCTTGTTTGAACAGAGAAATAAAGGCTTCTGGATCATCATGCAGGCCCATCTTCGTGAGGGTGATATGGGGAGGGTGCACTGTGGTGGCGGTCAAGGCCCCTGCCAATGCAAGTAGATGTCGGAACACCTGGCAGTCTTCCTGCTGGACCAGCATTAAGGCTTCAATGCATTGTTCTTGCTCCTTCCAGAGGGTGATCAGCTCTTGATGCTGGGTGGTAGTGAGGGCATGGCTGAGATCCTTAAAATAGGGAGGATTCCACGTGGTGGTTCCCTTCCATACTCCCGGCTTTCGGCACCACTGTAATAAGTCCCTGATGGGGTGGAGTACAGAAGCACGGCAGGCGAGAGATGACATTCACACACACTTATTTTTCTTTCGCTTTTCAGCTTTAACATCTGTTTAGCCATACACAGACACATATGTGCATACACAGCTGTGTTCTGGTCAGGGGAGAGATCCCTTCTCTCTGCTCTCTCCCTCCTTTTCTATCCTCCTCCATCACTGCAACACACACACATACACAAAACATTAATTGACAACAGGTACATTAACTTTGCCACGCACCTTCCCTGGCCCTGCCCTCCATTCACAAACTGATGCAAGGCCATGCCCCGCCTGCCACAAATGCGTTCTGCTGCCTTGTGACATGACGTGAGCAGCAGTTTGAAAAAGATGCAGAGGTTGGCTTCATGGAAGAAGCATTTGTTTGCTACACCCTTCTGGACTGGTAACTGTCATTTGACAGGGAGGATAGATAGTGAGTCTATGGAAATGGGTAAGGACAAATTGGAGACAAAATGTCGGGAGGGGAGCAGGAGGTTTTTATGAAAGCAGTATAGTTTCAATTAAGTATTCTGTAAAAAAGCTAATAATTAAATAAATTATAACAGTACTGTAACTCAAAGTTAATCTTCATAAAACTTGACTACACAAGTATAAGATAGCTAATTGCACAATAATTTTCTTAATGGAGCACAGTCCATTAAAAACACAGAGAAATTACTCAAGTAAGCTGTACAGTATGGTTTCAATATTTAAATATCAGGGAGCTATCACGTTAGCTTTTCTAAAATCACCTAGCATTGTCTCACTATAACTCTGGTTTATACTTTTTGTACTTACCACGGTTTAATAAAATAATTGAAACTATGCAGTTTTTCAAACCTTATATGAAAAAAAGTAATTAAAATGAGCCACCTGTTATCTAGTATTGCAAAGTTAATGGAACTGTATGATTTACTTTCATTAATATATAGTCACATCAGTGATTGTAACTGTACAATAAGGTCCTTTTAATGATAAGAAATGTTAAGAAAATACCAAATTATATCAGGATAGCTAATTAGTTAATATTAACTAATTGCAAAGTCTGTAATTATTACTTTATAAGTGGGAATATGGAAAGAACTGACACAGAATGGTATGGCAGAAAGGTCAGATGGTAGAAAGACACATGCTGCGACCTGCGATTGGTCGGGTGGCGACTGATCACAGGTGGACGCAGGTGTTTTGCATTAAATCCTTTATTGTGGTCAGATGTATTGCAAGACGCAGAGTTTGTAAGCTGTTATGACAGAATGCAACCAGTTGGAAGCAGACACAGCAAGATACAGGTTGATGCAGTGCACAGAAAACCTTTAAAAAATATAAGGCCATAAGACTGCTGTAAACTATTTGCAGGTGCAGTCTGTGTCTACCTGTAATGCATCACAGCCATCTCTAAAGACTTGTCTTCCCCTGCATCAGCCTGCACCTAGCTGCCACTACCTGCTTCAACCTGCCATAGGTCGCTCAAGGATTGCACGACCGCCTGCCTCTACATGCGTCAACCTAGTATGTGCACTGATTGGAGGCAAATCGGAGCTGAAATCTGAACAGACTGATCCTTTTGCATCAACCTGCCTCTACTAAAGACCCTCTGCAACATTCTGCCATTATCTGCATTGTTGTGCATTGATGTAATATCATTCTTGCATCTACCTGCAATTTTGTTATTGCAGGTAGATGCAAGTAGTTGAAAACTAGGTGCAGCCTGCCATCTGTCCTGAGCACAAGTTAAATGCCATTAAGTTCACCATAGCAAATTTGATTATGCTATGTGCTACTGTAGAAGCCAATAGAAATCAGTCAACTTATTGTTTGTTTGTTTTAAAGATTGTGCTGTACTACACTTCTACAAGCATAAAGTGAGGCCCACAAAATCAGAGAAAGTAAAATCATTATCAAAATGGAGATAAGCAACAATGAGGGAAAATCTCTGTATACAAGGGACAAGGCTGAAAATCAGCATTGGATGCCCATGATCTTTGGGACCTCAGGCAGCACATTTTTTTTAAATATATATAAAAGACATGATTCTGTCATGGAAATCAGTGCTTGGGCTTAGGAACACTTCCGAAAACCACCGTCTATGAACACAGTTTGTTACTGCATCCACAACTGCTCATTTTTGATGGAGTGAGGTGAAATGGAAAACTGTCCTGTGGTCTGACAAATTGAAATTTGAAATTCTTTTTGTAAATTATGGTGTGGCAGTGTGAGTGTGGCCAAGCAGCAGTCTGTGAATGGAGGGTAGGGTTGGGGAAGGTAAATGGCTAAGTCATTCCACCTGCTGTCAATTAATGTGTGTGTGTTTGTTACAGGGATGGAGCATAAAAGGAGAGAGAGAGCAGAGAAAAGGCCCTCTCTCCCCAACCACAATGCATGTGTGAGTGAGAGAAAGGAAGGAAGCTGAAAAGCTCAATAAAGTGTTTGTGTAAACATCAACTCTCGCCTGCAGTGCTTGCCAATAAGCCAAGTACCTTATCAAAGTGGACCACCTATACCTCTGTAACTCCCAGTCATTTAATGTCCTGCTCTGGTACCTATTTGATGGGGGCTATGACATTAGAGGCTGATGCAGCAGAGGAGGCCGTCACTCCAGAGCGCCTTCCTGTGGCTGATGCAGTGGCAGCAGAGGTCATTGCTCTAGAGCTCTCTCCAGAGGCCTCAGTTCCAGAAGCAGTTTTTGAACCACTTCCAGAGCCAGCACCAGAGTCTGCGCTGGAGCAACAGCTAGAGCCAGAGCAAGAACCAGAGCCAAAGCCAGTTCCAGAACCAGTGCCAAAGGCCGACAGAGTGGCCTCTGCTCCTCAGCCAGTTCCAGAGCCAATGCCAGAGGCCAAAGAGGTAACCTCTGATCTGCAGCCAGTTCCAGAAGCTAACACCAGAGGCTGACAGGGCAGCCTCTACTCCGCAGCCAGTTCCAGAGCCAATGCCAAAGGCTGACAAGGCAGCCTCTGCTCCGCAGCCAGTTCCAGAGCCACTGCCAGAGGCCGACGTGGTGGCCTCTGCCCCAGATTTCAGTGAAGGCATCGTCGTTCCGCCACCCGGCTTTGAAAGCGTCATCGTCCCACCACCTGGCTTTGAAGGTATCGTTGTCGTCCCACCGCCTGGCCTCAACAAGGACAAGAGCAGTGCTCAGACAGAGCCTATGCCTAGTTCCAAGTCCATGATTAGCCCAGAACCAGAGTCCATGTCCATACCCTGTCTAGAGCCCATGCCCAGCACAGAGCCCGAGCCCAGGTCCTGGCCAGAGCCCATGTCCAGTCCAGAGCTTGAGCCCTCATCCATACCTTGTCTCAAGCCCAAGTCCTGTCCAGAACCTATGTCCTATCCTAAGCCCAAGTCCTGTCCAGAGCCCTAGCCCATGCTCAAGTCCAGTCCAAAGTCCAGGTCCTGTCTGGAATCTGAGCCCAAGCCTCCACCTGAGCCAATAATCCAGTTTGCCCAGAATGGAGCACCAATGGCATGGTATCCAGTACCAGGCCCCCTTACCTAGGGCCATTGCAGATAGGTTTAAGCTCCCAGAGGGAGGGTTCTGTCACACCTGCATGCATTGGCACACACAATAGGCTTTCTCTCATGCGTATGCTCTGGACAGCGTGTGCAACAAACTGAATCTCACACATGCTCTGAACAGCATGCACTGCTAATGACTGACACATGCTGCAGATTAAGGCACAATCAGGATGCCCATATAAGGATGCTGAAAACTCATTCACTTTGCAAACTATTGTGTTATGAGTGATACATTATCGAGCCAGCCCTCTGATGACCTGGTGACTTGTCCAAGGTGTACCCTGCCTTTTGCCCGTAGTCAGCTGGGATAGGCTCCAGCTTGCTTGCGACCCTGTAGAACAGGATAAAGTGGCTAGAGATAATGAGATGAGACAAATCCTTTCCCTTTGGTTCAGTATACTAAGCTTAACACTAATCACTTTGTGGTGAATACTTTCTAAATTAGCTATTTGGATATGGGTTATTTAGGTGCTATTTGTTTAAAATGGGTTGTGGGCATAAGCCAGGTTTATTCCTTCCCCTAAATTGACTCTTGTGCAAAAACTCCTGGGTCTCATCTGCGCTCATGCATGTTAAGTAGGAGGTGGGTCCCACATCCTGCAAATTAGCAGGCCAATTTCCATCCAAAAGTTTATACAGCAGCAGGCTGAGCGGAACACAGAAACCTAAAGTGGAAGGCCATGCCTGCTGTGGCTGCGCCAGAAGCTCCTCTCCCAATTCAAAACAGCTGACTGAGTTATTACAGCAAAGGATTACCCAAATCTTTTTACCATGCTCTGTTAAGTTTGGCCCATTGCACTTTGGCTTGGAATGGGCTCTGAGCACACTTGTTTATTTAATGCACACATTTGGCTGGTTGTAACTTCAAGATTGTTTTCACACGGCAAACTGGAGCATGACAGGCGAGAATTTCACTGGCAAAGTAATCCAATGCCCAGTGTGCTTCTGATGGGCTTCGATTAGGAAAGAGAAAATGAACAGACATAAACTCAGTCATGGCTATTTAGAGTTCAAAGGATTTATTGGGTTAATCACGAATGACTCATTAAACGTTTATTTTTTTTTCCGCTAATGAGAAAAAATAAGTCTGTGAGGCTCTTTGCCCAATAGGTTGCATTTTCAAAGAACCTTGGCACACAACTGCCAGCATGTGATAGAGTTAAATAAATGCATTTAAAGTTGTAATCATAAGCATATGCACCACAGTCTGTTGTGTTATTTTGAAGCACACTAATAATCAAGAAAAGCAAATTTAGTTGTCCTGCCTGTTAAAATTCTGTAAAGATTTCACAGTTAATAATTCATAAGCACTTGCTAATCTCACTGTAGGAGTCTAATTAACGCATCATTAAAAGCATAATTCTGATAATTATAATTTCTCACGTTTTAAATGGGAGTGCCACAGAGCTGTGCAGAGAGAGGAAGGGTGTTTGTGCAGCCAATTTACCAAGTGAACCAGATTTGACAAACAGGAATTGAGAGCTGTATGAAAGATGATTGGTAAGAAAGGAGGACCCCCCCAACTAAACACAGCTAAGCTTGAGAGTAACACCCTTTGAAATATATTTATTTCATTTATTGCTAACAGATTCCATTCTGTCACTGATTTTTGGAGGTCTATGGGTTAAACCATAATTTGTAACCCGATCGTTTAATGTTAATCAGGAAGAGTAAAACACTGTGATATACTGTAGACTTTCCACCTAGAACGAGAATCAAATCCCAGCTGTGCCATGCGCTGCTCGTGGATGAACGTCTATGGGGAATGGGATTGGCTATGTTCCCACTGTAGAGCGACTGAAATTCAGTGGTCATATTCTCTCTCTTGGGAACAGGTGGACTAATTTGTTAAGTAGAGCACACAGATAAGTAATTGCACCCAAGTGTGTTGGGAACTTGGCCTTTGTCTTTTGGACTGGTGGCACTGTCATGTAGTAAAGGAGAAAGAGAGAGGGGGAGAGAGAGAAATTTGAGCAAATTACATAGAACTGACAAGAAATAAAATTTTTTTTAAAAGCCATTCACTTTAATGTAGATGATGTGCTCTTGATCAAATTGATATACAGAGAACTACTTCCTGACCTTCTCACTGTGTGATTTTAAAAGAAAGTGCTTCAGTAATGTCAAAGGAAGTACAATTGTTCAACAAAATAATAATAATAATAATAATAATAATAATAATAATATGGGCAGCACAGTGGTATAGTGGTTAGCGCTGTCGCCTCACAGCAAGAAGGTCCGGGTTCGAGCCCCATGGCCGGTGAGGACCTTTCTGTGTGGAGTTTGCATGTTATCCCCGTGTCTGCGTGGGTTTCCTCTGGGTGCTCTGGTTTCCTCCACAGTCCAAATACATGCAGGTTAGGTTAACTGGTGACTCTAAATTGAGCGTAGGTGTGAATGTGAGTGTGAATGGTTGTCTGTGTCTA
>JAODXR010000018.1:19224082-19234778 GCA_028877395.1 Cathorops festae
ATCTACTTTTAGGACTTGTGTGAAAATCTGATGATGTTTTACATCATATTTATGCAGAAATATAGAAAATTCTAAAGCGTTCACAAATTTTCAAGCACCACTGTACATCATAGAATGGAGGTGAATTGCAAAGTAGAAAATACAAGTTTTGGTTGACAAAAATATTGAAATGCAAAAACCTTGCTGCAGTGTCCAGCTTATTGACTCCAAAGGAAGTAAGTTATTCTAAGGGGCAACATCTAACTTCTGGTGTAATCTAAAACCTGACTGGTTGAAATTAATTTATGGGAATACAAACTGTTCCAAGTCTCCCCATTCTCCCCTACTCTGCATACATACGGTACCAGTCAAAAGTTTGCACACACCTTCTAATTCAATGTTTTTTATTTATGTTTATTAATTAAAATATGCTTAACAGTACATTACATTAGATATTAATGATCGACTGATCTTTCTCCTTACTTAGTTGAGTAGTTCTTGACATGATGTGGATTACTATAGTTGTGGAATAGGGCTATTCACTTTATTTTTATTTCCTATTTACTATTTGATCATCTCAATCATTAAGAAGGCAAGAAATTCATTAAGTACGTAACTTTTGAAAAGGCACACCTGTTAATTGAAAAGCATTCCCGGTGACTACTTCATTAAGCTAGTAAAGATAATACCAATTGTGTGCAAAGCTGTCAAGGTAAATTTTGAAGATTCTAAAATATGAGACATATTTTGTTTCTTTTAACCATTTTTTGAAATTTACCACACAATTCCAAATATGTCCCATATGTTATTTCATAGTTGTGATGTCTTCAGTATTGTTCTACAATGTAAAAAAAATACAACCCCAATTAAAAAAGAACTTGTTTTACTGTATAAACCATAAATAAAAACAGAATGCACTAATTTGCAAATTATGGAAATTCTATATTTCACTGAAAATAGGACAAAGCAGGGGCATTCTAGCTATTGAAAGACCAGGGGCTGAGTCAAGTTTTCCTGGGGCTTGTATTTTTTAAGGGAGATTGGCATAGAAGGGTTGAGGAGGTTATATCTATTTTTACAAGAAATATTATCACCCACACACATTCAAAGGTTTTGACATCTTTATGACTGATTTTTTGCACTGCTCTTTTTAAATATATATAGTTCACTTCAGTTTCTGTCCCCTAAACATTAAGTTATCATCAACAGCCACAGTGTCTCAGGAAACTAAGATGTGTAAAATGACTATTAAATATAATTATGTATGATCAGTTTAATAAACTATACAATTTCTCATTCATATAGCTCTCCTTTAGGACCACAAAGACAAATTCTAAGCTACTATTATTTTACAACATTCAAACTCCCAGATGACATTCCATCTCACAAGACTATAATCATATAAATACTGTATGTCTTCCAAGTTTCACACACGCACACAAATACTATTTTCTCCAATTCATCCAGGCTCATTTGACTGTAGCAGCTCATTTGTGGTGTCTGGATGACACATTTATGTTGACATTCATATTGCGTGGCATAACAAAAAACTATTTTATCTCTATGTGTGACAAATATGCCAAAGGCTGGCTATGGTTTGGTCGGCTGGCTGGTTCTACGTAGGCCAGCCGACCATGTAGTGTTAAAACATAAGATTAAGTTATGTCAGAGCAACTATTGATGTCTACATGAACACATTGTTGTTGACCTGTTAAATAAACTTAGTGGGGCAAAATAGACCACCATTTAGATATTCGCCCAACCACTCGAACGTCTCCCCTGAGGAGCTCCCTCCAGATAATACATTCTTCCTAGGATGCCCTCTCCCTCTGGGTGCAGGCTTGTCGGAGTGTTTAATATGGAACTCCTGAGTCAGGAGAGGGTCCAGAATGTCCTTGACTCCCACCCAACTTCATTCCTCTGGTACATAGCCCTCTCAATCTACCAGGTACTCTAGCTGACCTCTTTTGCGTTTAGAGTCTAGGATCTAGTTTACTTGGTAGATGGGTTCTCCCCTTCTACCATAGAGACAGACAGTCTGGGGTGGGTATGTTCCCAGACAAAGGACCTGGGATAGCAGGTTTGAGGCAGGAGACATGAAACATGGGTGCTAAGCAGCTATGAGGTGGGAGCTGAAGCCTGTAGGACACCTCATTGATGCGCCGAAGCACCTTGTAGGGTCCAATGTAGCATGCCTGTAGCTTCTTGCAAGTATTGGGTTCCTTGAGGTCTCTAGTTGACACCCATACCCAGTCACCTGGAGAAAATTCAAGGTTGCTGCTTGTGTTTGTCAGTGTATTCCTTATACTTGGCATTGAGTGACTCTATGCGCTGGTGAACCTCCTCCCAAATCAACTGGCTGCGAGAGAACCATTCCTCAACTGTCTGTACCCATGCTGTTGTCCTATGGGAACAAGGAGGGTTGGTAGCCGAACATGCACTGAAAGGGTGTTAGTTGCATTGCAGAGTGTTTCAAAGAGTTCTGTGCATACTTGGCCCATGGAATGTATTGGGCCCAGTCCCCCTGGTTACACATACAAAAAATTCTGAAGAAACATCCAGTCTCCTGGTTAGCCCTCTCTACTTGGCCATTAGGGATGATATCTGGACGTGAGGTTCACCGAGACTTCTAACCGCTCCATGAAACAGGCCCATAGTCAAGAGATGAACTGAGGACCACAGTCACTGGCTATGTTCTCTGGGATGCCAAAGTATCTGAATACATACTGGAATAACAATTTGGCAGTCTGGAAGGCTGTGGGGATGCCAGGTAATGGGATGAGTCTCAGTGCCTGAGAAAGCCTGTCAATGGTGACCATGACAGTGGTGTTGCCTTGGGATGGTGGTAGATCAGTGATAAAATTGATGACCAGGTGGGACCAAGGTCTCTGAGGTACCAGGAGAGGGCATAGCTTACCAGCAGGAGGGGTTCAAGGTACCTTGGTTTGTGTGCACTCGGTGCACGATGAGATGAATTGGATAATCTCGGTCAGCATATTCTCCCACTAGTACTTGTTCCTTAGCAGTTGATGTGTTCATTGGCTGCTTGGGTGACCAGTGGCAGGAGGTGCATGTGATGAGTTTACCTCAGAGATGGTTGGGGATGTACAGGTAGCCAGGAGGGCAGTTCACTGTAGGAGTTTGTGGTTGTGAATCCCTTTTCTCCTTGTCTAGGTCCCAAATGATTGCCTGGATGAAGCATTCAGATGTAAGGATGGGATGAGGTTCAGGATTGTGAGGAGAAGGGTTGAATATTCATGATGGGGCATCCACCTTAGTGTCCTTGGTGCCTGGCCAATAGGATATTGTGAAGTGTAAGCATGTGAAAAGCAAAGCCCATTGGGCTTGGCGGTTGTCTCTTTGCCTTCCTGAGTTATTTCAGGTTTTTATGGTCCATAAGTATGATGAAAGAATATGTATGACAGGGTGTGTGGCTCCCTCCAGTCAGTGCCTCCATTCCTCCAGAGCGAGCTTGATAGCTAGTTGCTCTCTGTTCCTAATGCCATAGTTCCTCTCAGCCAAGGTGAGTTTCTTTGAGAAGAACACTACCAGGTGGAGTTTGGGCTCCTTGCCAAAGCACTGCAAGAGGACCCCTCCTACACCATTCTTGGAAGTGTCCACCTCGATTGTGAATGGTCGGGTAGGGTCAGGATGTTGAAGGATCGGGGCTGTGGTGAAGGCAGTCTTGAGCCTATTGAAGACTTCGTTGGGTGTGGGAGTCCAGTGGAGGCACTTGGGTCCCTTCTTTAATAGGGAGGTCAAGGGCACTGCGATAGTGCTGAAACTTCTAATAAAACAACATTAGAAGTTGGCAAAACCTAGAAAACATTGGTGGTCCTTGACTGAAGTGGGTACTGGCCAGGAAGTCATCACAGAGACTTTGAAGGGGTCCATACTGACCCCCTCTGCACTGATTATGTACCCCAAAAAGGCAATCTGATGCGTGTGGAACTCGCACTTCTTGGCCTTGACATAGAGGTGATTTTCCAGCAGGCGTTTGAGCACTGATCTGATGCATCTGAGATGGCTCCCTTCATCTGGGGAGTAGATCAGGATATCATTGATGTAGTCCATATTTTCCCAACATGTCATGGAGCACATCATTAATGATGAAATGGCCAGCATTGGTGCTGAAGGCCATCTTCCACTCATCATCTCAGATTCGGATCAGGTTGTAGGCACTGCTTAGGTCTAACTTGGAGAACACCTTGGCCATATGGAGGTGTTCCAAAGCTGAGGGTACCAGTGGAAGAGGATATGGGTACTTAACAGAGATTTGATTGAGTCCTTGAAAGTCTATACATGGTCAGAGGCCGGCCCCGCTCTTCTCTACGAAGAAGAATCCCGCCGATGCCAGTGATGTGGATGGGTGTATGCACCCTTGCTTGAGGGCCTCTTGTATGTACTCCTCCATCGTAGCCTGTTCTGTCTGGGACAGAGGATCGATGCAAATGTGTGATGGAGACATGCCCAGTAGGAGGTCTATGGCACAGCCATATAGGCAGTGTGGTGGTAGGCCTCACACCTTACCTTTTACTGAAGACCTCCCCCAAGTCCAGGTAACACTCAGGAACCCTTTCCAGGCTGGGGACTCTCTACCAAGGTGGAGGAAAGACTTAGCTAAGGACACTGGAGACAATTCTGGAGATAGGTGACCACTGGAGAATCTCCTTATTTTGCCAGAATCTAATCTAATCTAATCTAATCTAATCTAATCTAATCTAATCTAAGTAGGTGACCACTGGAGAATCTCCTTATTTTGCCAGGAGATAAACGGGTCATGAAGCTGCAGCCATGGATACTCCAAAATGATGTCATGATGAATGGTAGTAGTGACAAAGAATTAGATTAGTTCTGAATGGAGGACTTCCACCAGAATGTGCACAGGAGCAGTCTGAGTGGTGATGAGGCCAGCCCCTATTGGGCCTCCATTGATTGTCCTGATGCTGAGTGGACTCTGCAGAGGGTTTGTGGGCAAACTGAACTTCTGGATGACTGTGCTGTTGATTAAATTCTCCTCTGCCCCTGAGTCAACAAATGCAGAAAACATGTGGGTGGAGGAAGGCAGTTTCAGCAAGTAATACAGGAACTTTGAAAGATTGAGCTCTTAATGGTCTCACTGGTCTCACTGGGTCAGACGTGGTCTCAGCAGAGCTGGTGCGAGAAGGGCGGACTGGACACTGAATAATCTGGTGACTGGAGCTCCCACAGTAAAAACACAAACCCTCTCTTCTCCTCCTTTCTTGTTTGGAGCATTTAAGATGGGTCTGTGAGACTTCCATGGGTGTGGAAGAGTTGATGGTCAAAGCTGGCTTTGGTTCCTCCCTGAGGGATGGGCAACTGGAAAGCAAATGATCCAGCTGAATAACAAGATCAATCAGGATGTCTAGGGTGAGATGTTCATCTCAGCATGCGAGTTCACTCAATACCTCAATACCCTTGGTGAAATACAGCCTTTCAAGCTGGCTCATTCAATCCGCTGGCTGCTGCGAAAGTTCTGAAATCCAAGGCATAGTCTGCGACTCTCCTTGAGCCCTGTGTGATGGTTAGTAGGCTCTCGCCAACCTCAATTCCCTTGGGTTCATGATCAAACACACTCTTGAATAATTCAAGGAAATTATCATAGGAAGTAGTGTGCTCATCTCCACTCCTCTACACTGCGCTGGCCCACTGTAGCACTTTGCTGGTCAAAAATGAAAGAAATCTTGCAATCTTACATTTGTTGGAGATGTGTTGGATTGTAGAGAAGTACATGGAGCACTGAAGCAAAAGTCCCTTAAGGTTAAGCGTATCCCTAGCATATTTCTCTGGGCATAGAAGCAGTAGCGTGGGACTTGGGGAGGCTTCAGGGAGCATTTGGAGGACCTGCGACATCATGGCAGCAAGCTGAGCCATCTTGGTGTTTAGATTGGTGAGCATCTGCTGATGTTCCCCCAAGAGGCACCCTTGAGCACTCAGAGCAGTCTGCTTTGCCTCCTCTGGTGCATCCATTCAGGTGAAGTATCATTTCAGGGTGCAGACACTTACGGATGTAGGTGCAGGGAAGAATGGGGGAAGCAAACTGGAAACGAAGCCAAAACACTAGACGAGAATCAAAGTCAAGGGACAGGCAAGGGTCGGTCGATCAGTAAACTAGGCAATATAGACAGGACAAGAAAGAGATGAGAAATATACAAGAACAGGGGTCAAAAACGCAATAAAGCAGTCAGATGGTAAAGGCTTGGTATGACAGGAATGAACAATGAACGATACTTCGCGATGAGTGAGAGTGAGAGGTGCTTAAATAGCAAGGGCTGATGAACCAGGAAATGAGTGACAGGTCTAATTAATAGAAAAGTGATAGAGGGCACTGTGATTCTTGGGTGTTGTAGTTCTGAGAAGCCATGTTAGAGGTTTGTTTGGAGCTAGCAGTCTCAACACCATTACTGACAGCTACAAGTTCCAGTCTGTTTCAGTCAGTTCTTTTCTATTAATCTCTTACTTTTTTTCAGGGTGAAAATATCTGGGGCTATAGCCCGGAGTGATGGGGCCTAACTACACCACTGGTACAACAACATATCAAATGCTGAACCTGAGAAATGCTATTATTTTTTGAAAACTATATGTTCATTTTGAATTTGATGTCAGCAACAGGTTTCAAAAAGTTGGGACAGGGGCATGCTTATCACTGTGTTGCATCACCTCTACTTTTAACAACACTCTGTAAATGTTTGGGAACTGAGGAGTCTAATTGCTGTAGTTTTGAAAGAGAAATATTGTCCCAATCTTGCCTGATATACAGTTTCTTTTGCCCAACAGTTCAGGGTCTCCTTTATTGTATTTTGTGCTTCATAATGCACCAAATGTTTGAAATGGGAGACAGGTCTGGAATACAGACAGGCCAATTTGGCACCTGGACTCTTTTACTACAGAGCCATGCAGTTTTAATATGTGCAGAATGCGGTTTGGCATTGTCTTCCTGAAAGAAGGCCTTCCCTGAAAAAGATTTTGTCTGGATGGCAGCATATTGTTCTGAAACATGTATATATCATTCAGCATTAATGATGCCTTCCCAGATGTACAAGCTATCCATGTGATGTGCACTAATACACCCTCATACCATCACAGATGCTGGCTTTTGAATTGTGTACTAACAATCCGGATGGTTCCTCTCCTCTTCAGCCTGGAGGACTTGGTGTCCATGATTCGTCAGGACACCACTGTTTTGACACATCAGACCTCGGGACAATTTTCCACTTTGCCTCATTCCATCATAAAAGAGCTTGGGCCCAGAGAAGGTGGCTGTGTTTCTGGATATTGTTTATATTTTGGATGCAGTAATGAACTGTTTTCTGAAGTGTTCCTGAGCTCAGACAGTGATTTCCACTACAGATACGTGTCTACATTTAATGCAATGTTGCCTGACGGCCTGAAGCTCACAGGCATCCATTGTTAGTTTTCAGTCTTGTCTCTTGCATACAGAGATTTCTCCAGATTCTCTTAATCTTTTAATGATATTATATATCATAGATGATGCAATCCCCAAATTCTTGGCAATTTTACTGTGGCAGTGGGGGCGTGGTCAAGCGTTGGTCTGTGACCAGAGGGCGGAGTCAGGGAAGGTAAGTGGCAGAATCATTGCACCTGATGTCAATTAACCTGTGTTTGTGTCTTCCCCAGTGACCACACCCTATATAAGGAGAGAGAGAGAGAGCAGAGGAAGAGGGTCTCTCCCCAACCAGACAACTGATGTGTGTGTGCATGTCTGAGTGTCTGGGAGAGTATAAACGCTGAAAAGTGTCACAAAGAGTTTTTGGAAGCTCAGTTCTGGCCTGCCATACTTCTGTGCTCCACCCACCTGCTCAAAGTTTTACAGTGGTGCCGAAACCCGGGACGGAGCACAGAGGAGAACAGCCCCATGGAGGTCTCCCTCTTCGCAGACCTGATCCACGCCCTTGCCACGGCCCAACAGAGCCAGCACCAGGCGCTGGTCGCCCTCTGGAAGGAGCAGGAGCAAAGGATCGAGGCCCTGGTGTTGGTGCAACAGGAAGATCGTCAGGAGTTCTGGCACCTCCTCGCATCAGCGGGGTCCACAGCCTCCACTGCCGCGGGCCCACCCTAACAAAGATGGGCTCGCACGATGACCCCGAGGCCTTCCTCGTGCTATTCAAATGAACAGCAGAGGCCTGTGGCTGGTCAGTGGAACAGTGCGCAGCACGCCTCCTCCCCCTGCTAACGGGCGAGGCACAGCTGGCTGCGCTACAACTCCCCGCCGACAGTCGGCTGGTCTACGGAGACCTGTGCCGGGCCGTCCTCCAGCATGTGGGGCGCACCCCCAAACAACAATGCCAGCGCTTCCGCACTCTACGCCTAGAGGAGGTCGGCCGGCCGTTCGCATTTGGCCAGCAACTCCGGGACGCCTGCCGGCGGTGGCTGAGGGCTGACAACCGCAACGCCAAGGGAATCATTGATCTGGTGGCACTAGAGCAGTTCATCATCCGACTTCCCGAAGGAACAGCAGAGTGGGTCCAGTGCCATTGCCTGGCATTGCTGGATCAGGCCATCGAGTTGGCGGAGGATCATTTGGCTGCTGTTCCCATGGCAGGATCACAGATATCCTCTTCTCTTCTCTCTCTCTCTCCCCTTCTGTGTCTTGTCCTCGCCCCATTCCCCCACCATGGAGGCAGAGGCCGGCTGCACCCCAGCCAGCCCGCCGCACCAATGGTGCTCTCCCATTTCCCACTTCTGTGTCTGTCCCTCTCCCTCCTCAGGTGAGTGAGCCCCAGAGCGCCAGTGCAGAGAGAAAGCCCAGGCCGGTTTGCTGGTGCTGCAGGGATCTGGGGTACCTCCAGCATCAGTGCTCGGCAATGGAGGTGGGCGCAGTGGTCTGGATCCCCGACACGCCAGGAACCGCCCTTGATCAGGCCAGAGCGTATCACATACTGGTGAGTGTCCAAGGGAATATTTATCAGGCTTTGGTGGACTCTGGCTGTAATCAGACCTTAATCCACCAAAGCCTGGTGAAAGACAAGGCATTGGAGAGAGCACAATTGGTGAAGGTGTTGTGTGTGCACGGGGATGTTCACAAGTACCCTTTAGTGTCAGTCCACATTCTTTTTCGAGGGGAGAATTTTAGTGTAAAGGCGGCGGTTAATCCTCGCCTTATCCACTTGATAATTTTGGGGACTGATTGGCCAGGATTTCGGGAATTAATGTCTCATTTATTGAAAAGTGGGTCCTGCTGTAATTGAGCAGGGGGAGGTCCCGGTGTGGCATTGGCAGGAGCAGCTGTCACAGAGCTGTCTACATCATCAGAGCAGCAGGCTCCTTCTCCCTCTCTCAGGGAATCCCTCGCAGATTTCCCATTAGAGCAATCACGAGAGGAGACTATGCAACATGCGTTTGACCAAGTGAAAGTAATCGATGGTCAAATGCTCCAGCCAAACGCCACCCCGTCTTCCCCCTATTTCTCCATTATGAGGGATAGATTATACCGAGTGACACAAGACACTCAGACTAAGGAGACGGTCTCACAACTTTTGATCCCAAAGAGCTGCCGGAAATTGGTATTCCAGGTGGCTCACTTTAATCCCATGGCTGGACACTTGGGGCAGGATAAGACACTAGCCCGATTAATGGCCCTGTTCTATTGGCCAGGGATTCGTAGCGATGTCCGTAGGTGGTGTATGGCGTGCCGCGAACGCCAGTTAGTAAATCCAGCAGCCATTCCAAAAGCGCCTTTGCACCCTCTGCCATTAATCGAGACCCCATTCAAAAGAATGAAGATGGATCTCATCGGGCCATTAAATTGGTCAACACGAGGGAATCACTTTATTTTAGTTCTGGTGGAGTATGCAACATGATACCCAGAAGCAGTACCTCTTCGCAATGTCTCAGCATATAGTATTGTGGAAGCACTCTTCCATGTCATCTCCTGAGTTGGAATCCCCAAAGAGATTCTGACTGATCAAGGCACTACATTTATATCACGCACACTGCACAAACTGTATGGGTTACTGAGAATTATGCTGATCCACACCAGCATATATCACCCACAAATGGATAATTTAGTCGAATGGTTTAATCATACCCTCAAAAATATAATTAAAAAATTCATAAGAGAGGACGCATGCGACTGGGATAAATGGCTCGAACCCCTGTTATTCGCAGTGTGAGAAGTCCCACAAGCCTCCATGGGGTTCTCCCCATTCGATTATGATATGGCCTAAACCGTAGCACATTCTAGATGTTCTGCAGGAAAATTGGGAGGAGGGACCTTCAACGTGCAAAAACAAAATTCAGTATGTTATTGATCTGTGTGCAAAATCCACACACTCACACACCTAACCCAGGAGAATTTTTGGCAGGCCCAAGAATGGCAAGTCGGCCTGTACAACAAGGAGATAAAGTACTCATGCTGTTGCTCATGTCGAGCTCCAAATTGATTGCGAAGTGTCAAGGACCTTTTGAGGTCACACGGCGAGTTGAGGACATATAATTGTATAGCGACCTTGGGTATCTTGAAAGGCGCGATATAAATTTGACTTATTATTATTATCGACTATAAGGTGATGCGAATGGACAGGGGTGGGGCGTTACAAATTTACCACCTCAATCTGCTAAGACTTTGGAACGAGGAGGTCCCTGTGGCGTTGGTGTCATTGGTTCCAGAGAAGGCAGAGCTGGGGCCAGAGGTTCAAAAGGGAACATTGACTACCACTCTGGTCCCCTGTGGAGA